>JBBMOC010000145.1:235534-351179 GCA_037975185.1 Centropyge bicolor
AAAAAAATCACATACTATACATCAGCGTTTTTTACTGATCCACATGCATGTGAAGGCTTAATATCTCTGAAAGTAGTGGAGATATTGTCCTGAAATTTTGCACAGCAGCTATTAGTAACAAGGACATTAAAATGAAAAAATATGAAGCAAATCTGAGTTGGTGCAAAAAGTCGCCTTTAAACTTTGCCCAAATTCTGTTCTTGGTTTTAACAAAATACTCCCATGGAAAAAAACAAAAAAACACTTAAGGATCAGCAGTGTGATGGTACATCAACCTTAAATATTAAAAGTACTGGTATTGGTATTGGTATCGGCGATACTGACCCTATATTTACTTGGTATCGGATCGATACCAAATCTTGCAGTATCGCACACCTCTAGAGTTTGGCTTTCTGGAAGTTAATGAATTCCTTTTGTGTGACCTGGAAATCAGCCTGTGTTCAAATGTTACTGATTTTCTTGGCAAAGAAAAATTGGCTATGCTTTACTTTTTGGGTGGTGCTTCCTTTTGCTTGCCAAACACATTCTAGGGTTCTTGTCAAATTTACTTGAGTAATGTGTCTTTGTCCCACTATGACTGCCATAGCGATCAGAACAGTAAACTTGCGATGACACATATAAAACCATTAATTGTTGAATATACAGTATATTTATGCCATATCACTGCTGTGTGTCTCTGCACTTTCATTCTGGGTTCACTTAAAAGACATTATTAAAGAAAAAAAAGGTTAGTGTAAATTGGGATCTGCTTTGACCATTTTTATTTCAAAAATGTAAGGCTTTTCCACATTCACCCATGCATACAAAATTAAAACAGTCAGGCAACAAGCAACAAATACCCTTTTAAAATGAAGGATCTTTCAATTTGTTACATTAAAAAAAACTAATTTACAGAACAATGAGGAGGCATTTTCACAAACATTTGTGGCTTTTATGGTACAGCCACAATGGCATCATAGTCCCTGACAGTAATAATGTAATAAAAAAAGACACTGAGAAAGAAGCTGAGGAGATAAACAGATTGTGAAGATGGAAATGTGTGTCTACTGTAGCAACCAAGAAAATTTCAATAAATTAAACATTTTTTTAAAGTGAGCTCAAGTATGTGTAACATAAAATAAGATAAAGCACTTTTCCACTCAGCTTAATTCTGACAATTTAAGACTGAACATCAAATCCAAGCAACTACAGATATATTCAACACTGGAGGGGCTCTGACAGACACTGTGAAAATAGATCCAACCAATATTACAGTTTTGGCTACAAGTTGGGTTCCTTTGTCTTGTCAGATGTGCTGTTGCCATAAATTGTGGCATGTTGATTTACAGTAATTCTAATCATGCACTTTATCATGTATCCCCCTCTCAATTCACCCGTTTTGGGGGAGAAACATACAGTGCAAGGATCAGTTGTATCACCAGATTTAGCAGTAGATTAGTTTCTTCCACCCCAAGCAAGCTCAATATAAAGGTCAAGGTCTGATTGAATTGTTTTTGGTTTAAGGCTTTTTCCAAACTCTTGATCTTTGGCTAATAAGTCAACTCTTGGCACAGTTAATTCAATAGACTATCTGGCTGCAATCTGGCTGACATCTCTCCCAATAAGCACCATGTCAAACCTTCATTTCACTGATGAAGGCACAAAGACACTAAGAGATAACAACTCTTTTGTACAGCTGAATGTGGTTAATAGAATTGGTAAGCAAGCAGTTCACTTTTCCCCGTTGAATTAATGTCCGTTGTAGCAGTTGAGCCCTGATCCCAACAACAATCCAGCACTGCTCCAAGGAAGCACAGCAATATTGCCCCCTCTAGTGGTTGTCGATTATTAATATACACTTCCCCAACGTCCGTCCGTCTGCGTTGTCCATCTTTGGTCTACCTGTGTGAAAGTTGGTTGGTCAGCAATCCAGGGAATGTTTCCTCTGTTTCTGAACTCAGTGAGCCACCTGTGAATTCAGACAGGGATATGACGATGAAGACAATAGCCATACTATGTAACATACTGGAAAATCAAATGCTGCAGCCTGTGGTCAAACAATTTTAAACTTATGATGGTACCAATGATAAAATTACACCACCGAAACAAGCTATTGTGACAATAACTACCCCTGATGTGATGTGGAGACCAGAAATGTCACAACTAAAAAAACATTTCATTTGTGATTTATTAACAGTGTATGTTCTCAAAATCAGATTGTCTATAAAAAAGTCCACCGACATTTGGAAAAGGTTTATTTTGTACCATGTTGTCATATCATCTAATAGTCTTCCTGTTTTCAACAGAAAGGTCCAGCAGGGGTCTCCCTCAGTTCACTGGCCCTCTGTGAAGCCATCACAGTTGCCACAAAGCGCTGGCTGATCATTAGCAGTATGACTACTGTCCAACACTGGTTTGCCTGGAGGAGGCAAACAGTGGAGGAGGAGACTGGCAACAGCTGACTGACGCACAACATCAACAACATCCACCCTGCTAAAGTCTCCATGAACAAGACACTGAATCAGCACCAGCCTCAAAGCTGCTGTTCTGTCTCTGACCCTTACCCCTTTGGACACCATTGTTGTATGTATGAACCATTCCAGTGCAATTTCTGATTTCAAATAGAAAAGGCATTGATGAAAATTGGAGAAGCTCTATTTCGATTGAATTGCATGTTGCCTCGAAACTGAATTGCTCATCAAGGGTGTTTCGATCTCCAGGCAGAAGGATTGGTTGCATACTTCTATATAAGTGGTAGTTCTTCTCTAACTCAATGTTGAATTATTCCTCCACCGTTTAATTCTCAGGATTTAGTTCAGTATATCTATTACATTGTGTGTTGTAGTCACAGCCAGATTTTATATGGTGTGTATAACTTCAACTGATAAATGTAATGTAGACCCATTAACAGAATCAGATCTGTTGAAGAGGTAACACTAAATATTGTTATCAAGCGAGCATTTCAATTTAGAGACACAGTTGTAATGAAAAATATATGTTAGAGCAATGTCACGGACTAGATATTTGCTAATATATTAGGTTACGTTAAAACTTTGTTTTACTTTTTGTAAACAAGTTGCAAAATGTTCAGTTGTTTTTAATATTTATTATCTCCCTCTAAATAACACAGACAGTTATTTCTCAGTCATCATTACAGAAAACTATAAGAAATCAGACGTTAGAAGTTTTTTAACTACAGTTTGTGCATAGAAAAGCTGATATGTTAGGTCCTCTGTTCCTGTACTGTTATTTTTGTGCCTATTTGTCATGAACACCAGCCTTACTTCTGTAAAGATGGTGTCCTAAATGCCATTGAATGAGAATTGTATACGTTTGTATATAGTAAAAGAGGATGTTGAGTATTTTATTTTCGTCATTCTGAAGTGGGATGTTTCCTTGAAATGATCTTTTGTCTCTGCTGTGAGAGTGACAGGACTTGTTCTGTGGTATCTCTCTATACATCATGTAACCTGTCACCTGTAGAATTGAACTGTCAGTGGTGTCAAATTTCACATAAACATACACAGTGCAGCCAAAAAGTGTCAGCCTTGTGATTCATTTTAACTCGAACATGGAGGAGATTATGATGCTTAAAAGGTAATGGTCTCACCTATATGACAGTTGTACGTCCATATCCGCTGTCCGTCGTACCGGGAGCGGCACTTCATAATGTTGTTGGTGTAATCTGATTCTGCAACCTCAAAGTTGGGGTTTATCACAACCTGGAAGAGCAAAAAACAGTGTTGGGTAAATGCCTGAAAGCCAGTTCTCTTTCATTGGTATAGCTATATGTCAAGTACCACCTAGGACAGAGTAATACCGATGTAGTGATTGGCAGACTCAGAGGGACGCGAGTTTAATTGCTGCAACAGATTCAGATGTTTTTCTAGTGGAGGATGTCAGAGCTTTCACAACTTAAGAGATTAAATTTAGTCTTTTTAGCAGCCAACGTGTCCATCAGTAGGTTCTGTATCCTTCAACCACCCCGGCCTGCTTGTTTTAAGTCTGAATAAGAGTATACTTAGACTCGATGCCAAACACAAGTGGATGCAGCTACATGGAAAGTCTCGGTATCTGTTTGGTCTGTAAGACTACGCTGGCTGGAGATGAGACAATGTTTCCAGCAGCAGATGTGCTTTATCTTCTATGGTTAGACCAGCAGACCAAACATTTTACCTGGAAGATGTAATCGCCGGGCTTCAGGTCTGTGATGTCGATCCACTGACAGTCAATGTCGTGTCTGTAGGTATCCGAGCAGCCAACTGTGATGCCCTGCGCCCCGAAGTTTGCACATTCGTACCTCTTCTGGATTCCTGTCAGCATTCAGAGCACTTTAAGTTTTGGTTTTAAGACATTCAACGCTGGCTTTATCCGGATAGTTTCATCAAATCAAATATCCAACAAAATACATTCTTATTTTTATTTTGTTCTCTCCTTAAGAAAATGTCATTAAACC
Source organism: Centropyge bicolor (assembly GCA_037975185.1). Classification (NCBI taxonomy): domain Eukaryota; kingdom Metazoa; phylum Chordata; class Actinopteri; family Pomacanthidae; genus Centropyge; species Centropyge bicolor. The sequence goes on from JBBMOC010000145.1 coordinate 239,970, forward strand.
AGAACTCAGTAGAATAATTCTATTCACAAAGCCATAATAAAAAAGTAAAAAAATAAATAAATAAAAGGGAGGAAGCTGTATTTACCCTCCTCACAGTGAGTGTCCTCCAGACAGAAGCTGGCTTTGTGTCCCTCTGCCACTTTGGTGCCGTTTAGACTCATCAAGTCATAGTGGGTGAAAACCTCCATGCTGTGGTAATGTCTGGATTGGGCAAGGAAAAACACCATGTTGAAACATCCTATATATACACCTTTATTTACCAACTCCAAAGTAACATATATGCTCTCATCCGTGATCCTCTGCAAACAGCATTTACAGCAGGACAGAGAATTTCCAGTGTGATCAGGGATTTTCAGAACGTTGAGATGATTATGAGTTACTTATGTGTTTAAATGTCAAAAATTATATGTATATTTTTTCATAATAAGGCCTTAAAGGTTCGATCTAGCATTAGCATTAACAGTCACTATAATAATAATACGGTCACTATAATAAAAAGCAGCAGCAGGTCTCACCTGTGACACTCATGCCAGATCCAGGAGTGGTGCGCCGCCCGCGGCCTGAAGTCTGACTGTCCGTTGTTGTGGATCTGGGAGGAGAAACGCAGGAGGCGGCGGTAGGAGGTGGGGTCGGCGTTGTCGGCGCTACTGGACAGACAGTGCTCCTCCCGGGCGCACTGCAGAATGTACATGGGCCTGTCCTCCAGGTAGGTGGTCTGCTCCACAACCTGGGCGTTGAGGACCAGGTCTGGGGCCGCTGGGAGGGAGGGGGCAACACGGGACATGGTGGTTAGGAACAGCATGCATCAACAGAAACTCCAAAATTTCCCGGTGAGCTGTGCAGCGTAAGCATCTTTGGCAAAGAAATATTCCACTAATAACGTCGACAATGGCTCTGATCTATTCTAGAGATATTACAGTGTGACATTAATATGCATAATACACAATCCCAGCAAAATGGAATTCAGCCATAATTCATTTCATCATGACATGTGCTTTTCCTATTGTAACACGTCAAAATGTCTTCCAAGAAAAACAATGTGAGATTTATAGCCTTTGTGTTCCACAGTTTCTTACTCTGAGTGCAAGAGACCCCGGCAGCGAAGCGCCCGCCTCCTTTGGGACAGTGAACGTGTTGCCCGTGATGCAGACACTGATCCAGACTGAGCTCGGTCCCTGAACATCTCACTCCGCTCATCACCACTGCATCAGCTGAGGCGTCCCCCTGCCAGTAGTAAGTTTCCTGAGAAAAAGGAAACACAGACAGCAGATAAAACAAGCTGCCTCTCAGGAGGTTTGGACTGATCTGTAATGCTACAGAAAAACAAAGATTTTGGGACATGTCACAAGTTTTCAGAAGCAAACTGGAAGATGAGCTGCACGTCTTTCAGGTCTCTGAATGCTGACCATTTTCCCTTCAAGTATTTTTCCCTTAGTGAGAGAAAGTCAGTTGAATATGTAGAACTAATACTTAAATATTCAAGGTGGGAGGCAACGCACGGCCCATCTCTCCCCGTCTTCATTAATAAAGTACTCTGTCTGTCTGTCTGTCATTAGTTCTATTGTTCTCAGGTTCCCAGGTCTGAAGGCCAGTTAACTCCGGCTTCTGTTTATTCCTGAGTCAGCTGGAATCAAACAGATGAAAGTCATGTTGCTCGAGCTGTTTTGGAAATTTGTGTGGGAACATTTTAAGCAGACACATTATCTTAATTTTCCTTCTGCGTTTAATTTGCTGCCATGTTATCCCGGGCGCGCCACAAGGCAAATTCAATCAAAGAGCCAAAAAGAGAATATCACGGACGCAGCGAGGGGCGCTCCGCTGTCCGCACGCCCTGACTCAGCCGTATCACAGCTGACCGCAGGGACTCGACCTGTCTCATATTTTCCGTCATCTTCTGAGGAAGGATTCGGAGGATTCATGAGAAAGAAAGTGAGCGGAGGGATGTGGATGTGGGAGGACTTGCTGCTGGGTTTCAGCTGTATAGTTTAAGCTCTGTGTCATTTGTTCCATCTGCTGCAGAAGCATTTAACAGTCAGACAGGAAAGAGTCTCCGGAGGAGCTGAGCCCCTGTTCTGCTGTGATTTATTCCTCCTAAACTAAACCTGCCTTTAGCATGACAACTCTTATGTAATGGTAACTCACAGTATGTGGTGACACAGAGATGTGTCATTATGACACTTTGACCTGATTATTTGACTGAGTGCAGAACAAAGTATCTGCTCCTAATGACAAGCAAACACTTTATTTCACACCGGTTCAGAAAAGCAAAATGTTTTACAAGTCAAAAGTTTTACTTGACTGAAGGGCGAGTGCTCAAGCAGTGGCCACACACGGACGAGGACATGCTCACACATTGCTCCATTAGAAGTACATTGCACATAATTGTCCCAAACACAGTGTGGTGAGATAAACAGCCTCCAACAGATCCCGTCCAAATTCCCCTCATAAAACCCCGGCAGCTATCAGAGCACGTCCCTGTGATTCACACATACTTTCCAGGCCTATATCATCCTGAAAGCACAAGCACCACACTGGTTTCAGCCTCCAAATAGAAATGTATAAAGAGCACGAGGGGGGGTCTGAACTTTACCAGCCTCTTACCTCATGACATTCAGGGAGCACTGGGCTCTCCTGAACGTCAGCAGGACTCGACTGTGACGCTGCCCAGTCGAGCCACAGTGGTGGAAAGCTCCACTAACCTTCAAACAGTAAACCAAGGCTTTCCCCATCGCCCCCGCTGAGGCGCTTTACAGCTCATCTGTGTCACAGGTTTACCAGCCCTGACCCGCCCTCTGGTCTCACCGTGTGTTTTGATGTTTCTAAAACAGTGACATCCTCATGTTGCCCTCTGGGATCAATAAAGCTTCAGCTTATTAGAGTGAGAGTTACTGGCCTCCACTAACACGCAAGCAGACACAGAGAGGCCTCAAAGTGGATCGTACTGCCAGAGTGCTTTCATCCGCTAACATTCACTTCATCCTCTGCATCTTAACATGGGTTTACAGTCTCAGATATGAATTACAGCAGATTAGTAACGATGGCTGTAGATGAAGAAAGGGAAAATGGAAGAAGCAGAGTCGAGACCTGACAACTGTGTGTATGTTTCTTTCCTTCTTACCAATTTAACCTGATGTTAAAGGTAAATGTATCTGAACTTCATGATAACACGAACCTCAACGTGACATTATTTACATTGTTAACATGGGAGGTGATCTAAAGCACAAACTCTCAGTGTTACTTTTATATTCTTATGTGCGTTGTTTCAGTGCAAAAATGACATAAACTGAAAACCAACAATATGAACAATACTGCAAATCATCAGCTCATCATCAATAAACTACTATGTGAGTTTATTACTGTTGCTCCAGCTGCCTTGCATGAAACTTTCCCTATTTCACTTGATACCGATCCTGCTGGTGTGGCTCTTTCTGAAGGGGCCTCGTTTTCCACGCATACAAGATAATTGGTGGGATTTGTTTTAGTGACCTAAAACACAACTTTCAAAGGTTTTCCTGTCTAAATGGAGGTTGTTGCCGCATGTGTACAAATACAAGAAGCAAAATAGAATTTTCATTTCAAAGTGTGAGTGAGTTACCCATAATTAAATTAAATCGACTGGGATGATGATGATCATGAAAATGATGACGAGTCCCGTTTGGAGTGCCAGTGTTGTGCCAGAGCCCAAATGAAAGCCCAAACCATCTCATGTATGCTGAAAGCCTGCGCGGTGAAGATAAGCTCATCTTCAAAATGACTTGTTGGAAGTAAGCCTCACCTGGAAAGCGTGGCTGGCAAAGCCCAAGCCGAGCTGTCTGCACACCACCATGGCCTCCATTGTGCCCCAGCTGTCGCTGCACACCGTGCCCCACACCAGGGAGCCGTTCCTCTCCGTCAGCACCTCCACGCGGCCCTCGTAGGGATTACGGCCCCCGCCTAACCGAAGCTGAGCACGGAGATAAGACAGATGAGTCCTGCAGCTCGAAACAAAGCTTTCTGTCATGAGTACTGAAGAAAGAGGCTCTCACTCTATTCTGGAAGCCCATGGCAGGAACGTGACACCGGACTGCTGCGTCCTCCTCGTGGCTGCAGCCCACAGCGTCACGGTTGAAGTGACACTCAGTCAGTGACTTTTCAAAGCCAGAGCACTGCACCTCGTTCATGTGGACCGGCCCGATCCCTGCAGGGAAACACACACCGGGCACATATAAGAAAATGTGTGCTTGTCTTCATGTTGAACTAAAAACAGGTGGAGCATGAACATTAACACCATGTGCATTACAGAAAATGATCTGAGAAGAACTCTCATCTATTTCCATTATTAGAGAGAAAAAAGCTGATCTTTGGGTTACACAATGCTGTTGGTGCACGGCCCACTGATCCTGAGAACGGCAGCAGCCTTGGCTGCTTGTGTGTTCTGTTAGAACAACAAGTCCATCTTAAAACAGATGGAAGATTTCCTCTTCCCTGGAATCACAGGGCGAAGGAAACAAGCTCACTTATGACAAATGAAAATGAGACACTTGAGGCCTGTAAAAAAATAATTCTCTCTGCGTCTTTTTTTTCCCCAAGTATTAAAAAAAAAAAGTCATCTGAGTTTCCACAATAACATGTGTGAGTACTACATGCTGCTTGTCTTCCCATGTGACTGAGCAAGAATGTCTCCAGTGATGCGAAACTGCAGCCAGAGACTGAGACACGCGGGCAGCCGGCACAGGAAAATAAATTCACAACAGGAAGAACTCAGTGCTGCTGCCATCACATGGTCGATATCCAGGTCTGACATGTGATTATAATAGATTAAATAAGCTAAATATTAAACTGAATAAATGCATGACACAAAAAATCTCTCAGCATTGGTTTTGTATCTTTACAGCTGAAGATGGGTGACAAATATAAAAAGTCTATTCTGAGGAATATATAGGTTGAATAAGAGCTATTCCTAGCTTCCAATACAAATCCAGGAAATACTTCGTGCTATTTAAGCTTTATTGGTATTCATGTTCAGCTCACTTCAGAGATTTCTGAAAACAAACACAATCGGCTAATTTGAAGTCTACAGTCTGCATATGGCACCATTTCTGGATCCAGTGGTCAGCTCATAAAGAAAATCCCTGAAATAACCTTGTGCTCTCTCCAACAAAGAATTCCTCCTCTGAAACCCATAAAGGCTGTTTTCTTTGCTGGAACATTTTGTGCGCTCTCGTGTTTGCGCTGTGGGAATACGGCAGAGAGAGAACAACTGTTCCAATGCACATATGATTCTTATAATGCTGCGGGTATATTGCATTTCACAGAATCAGGTTCTTGGTCAAGGTATAAACATTAATGTGCTACTTCACACATTCCCCAGTGTCTTTATATGCTGACTGAAGGTCTAGACCGATGGAAGTGAGACAAACACAGGGGGCGACACAGAGGCCATAGATAAGGTGGAGGTGGAGGTCTCTGGTTTCAGTCCACACCTTTCATTTTCACAGCTGGGAATGAGTTCTGCTTGAAGTTGGGTTTGGTCTTTTGTTGAGAGGGAAGGGCTGTAAATGTCATCAAAGCTGAAATTTCAAAATCTGTCTCAAGACGATCCCTGAATGTGTGGAGCAAATGTCTAACTGTACGGGTGAGAGGTGGGAGTGTGTCAACAGAAAAACTGCATTTCTTCTCAAGTGGAACCAATACTGGACTTTTTGAGGCTCTGCTTTAAAAATCTGATGAACACATTGGTTGATTTTAAAAAAAAATCAAACATAAATGTTTTTGTTAAGGATCTGTTAAAATTTGGATTTTGAAGAATTTGGTGCTGAACAGAGTGTTTAAACTATCCTGTCTTACAATGACTAAACAAATCAAGGCATTTTTTTGAATTTGTGAAAATGGTGTGTTCAAGCTAAAACAAGGCCTTAAATTAGTTGCTGTCTAATTATGATTCTGTAATTATATAAATTGATGCATCAGAAAACAACTAAGGATGAACTCATAAATTAATTGTTTACATGTGCGTTCAAATGATTAGAATGTTTTTAATCATTGTTTTACTTTTATAAATTGTTATTTTATTCTGGTACACTTCATACTCCATATAGACGTACTAACATATAAATATACAGTAGTACTATGATGTAGACTAAGTCATGTGGAGAGTCATACCTTGTCCCAGTCGGGCGCCCGTCAAGGCCTCTTTGGCGCTGCCGAACCCCAGCTCTCGACACACCACGGTGGCAGCGCGGATGTTCCAGTTGTCGTCACACACGGTTCCCCACTCGCCGTTCTTCAACACCTCCACCCGCCCCTCGCCGATCATGGCCCCACCTCTTAGACGCACCAAGGGTTGCTGTGGAAACAGTCCATCCATTTTTTTTTTTAATTAGTTTAATTTACTTGATTGAATTCAAAAAGAAATATTTTGGATCAGTCCAAAACTTTCACAGTCTTTTGTTGCTCCTGTTCCATCTTGTTTGAAACAAGCTGCTGCCATCAAATCCAAATGCCTGATAACCTACCTCCACCCTGTAGGCCTTCCTGAAGCCGGCGCTGAAGCTGGGAGCGAAGGCACGTCCAGGTACGCAGCTGATCACCACAGGCATGCCCTGCTCACAGGTACGGTTTCCCTTCAGCTCGATCTCTCCACCCAGCTTACAATCGGACAGGTCGGACTCGTTGCCGGTGCAGTTGACGGAGAAACCCCAGTAGTTCTTCTTACGACGCTTGGCCAGCAATCTGAGAAGGAACGACACAATAATACAAACTGTTAGAAATATGATTTTTCTCTTCATTTGTTTACATCACTACCAAACGTATGAGAAAGCATGTCACATTTTTTAAGATGAATGAATGAGGAATTTTTAGGTACCCATCAGTCATCAGGCATCAGTTCATGCCAAAAGCTGCAGACTTGAGACTCGGTTCTCAAAGATGATCCATCGTGTCTTTCTTCTTATTTTATGTAACGCTGTTGTAAAGCTGTGTTCCACTTGGTGCATTCGATTGCTGGTCAGAGGCTTTGTGTACGTAACTATTATCCAGTGAGCTGCACCGCACGCTTAAGATCCAGATGTCAAGAGATTTCCATGAGCACAGCAGCAGAGAAGAGCTTTGAGTAGTCTGTTGCTAACTTTGCTACCTAATAATGGCTACGAATGGATCAACTCTATATGAGGGCAGTTTCTAAAACATGATTTTCATACCATACTGCTACCAAAATAAAATGTTTATCACCCTACAGTATCGTTTCTTTCCTGTAGAAGAGCCGGTTCATGGTTCATGGTTCATGGTTCCTCTGCTGTGACGTTCAATGGGAGTGTTGCTGTGAGAATACCTCAACATTCTCACGACCCCCGTACGTGAATGGAAGTCATCAGGGGTCATTGAGGAACACAACAACAGTGGGCTCTGAAGCAGGTTCAGACCATGTAATGAAATCAGCATGAGCGACGTTTACAACCTTCCTGCTCTTACAGCTTGTCCAGATGCTGCAAACAGAACGTAGCTCCAAGTCGGGTTAAATACGAGAACAATTCGTGATCCGTGAAATTTGAGTTTTTAATTTTGTTCGACTGTTAGCAGCACGTTTGATGAACACAAGTGTCCTTTGTTGCTCCACATCAAAGACAGAGTCTTTAAAGACAGAGACCGTTGTCAATCAGAGCTATAAAGATAGAAACATTTCTACTCAAAGTCATTTGTCTTAATCTCAGTTCGGCTAAGATCCAGATGCTGTCCTGGCCACCTCATACACAACTGTGCTGTCGACTCCCTCGACATAAACGTTTTGTGATGTTTCCTTGGTCGTGGTTGGACGGTGATGGGCTGTGGTTCTGGGAGCCTTTCAGAAGATTGTAGAGACCAACACAGTCTCTTCATCATGAAAATATTAGGATAATTAGGCCCATTTGTATGTGTGCAAACCAAATCAAGATCTGCTCTTCTTAAAGGGCAGGTAGGCCTTCTTTCATTTTACAGCTCAGGCTCAGCTGTTTGAGAGAAAACATGATGTTCTCTTTGATGCAGTTACCAGAGGAGGAGATTTGCTCATGTGGTTGTTCCCTCATGTGCACTAAGCATCTGTTTTGTTTTGAACATCGGTTCCCTTCCGAGCAGATAAAAAGTTGTTCGATACAAAGTGTTCTAGGAAATAGCTGGCTTTGCGTCAGGCTGCGTATTGACACTGACGTTTAAAAGGAGCGTCGTGTTAACACCCATGAACAGAGGGAAAGAATTAGATGCATCCAAAAGAGCCACTGTTTCACAGCTCTTTGCACTGGGTTGTTTCCCAGCAAGGTCCATCCTTCATCCTCTAAAACTTCCTCTGGCAGTGTTTGGCTTCTTGTCAAGAATCTCCAGGCTCAAGTCTGTTTAATCTCAGTTTGCAGAATGGCTGAAGGGTTGACTGATGACTTGTGTAAACAAATGTGGTTACGTAACATTTCCTAGCATGACTTTGATATGGTGCAAAATTCCTGAATGGACTAAATCAAAAGTTAAAAATGTTACTAAAATGCCTTCTAGGAAATGCAGTATTTCTAACATGAAAGTGTTTGTGTCACGGAGGAATGTGTGGTGTACCTCAACATAACATTAACATTTTTTGCACCAGTGTTTAAGTTTAAAATGATTCATTATATAGGTATCCCCATAGCCTAAACTGTCATTTACATTTATAACTAAATTCAAATGTTTATTTTAGAGTCCAACTAATTCTATGTCTTTTTCTATGTCTGCCTTATTTAAACCCCGCAGCCGGCCCCGGCACCATCACTCACTTGTAGGGTCGGGTATTCAGGCGTTTCTCCCCGGGGAAGCCGTACATGCCACAGATGACCCTGCTGTTCATCGCCGTCCACTCCTCGTTGCAGATCTGTTTCCACTTGCCTCCGTCCTTTACCTCCAAAAAGCCGTCAGTGATGGGAATCCTCTTCCTGTGAGAGTAAGTGGCCCTGATCCTCACATCCTCCACCTGCACCGTCAGACCCTGTGGAACACAGCAGAGGACGTGATTCATCACTCCCATCCATATTACAGATGTGTACAGAACATCTGTCAATCAAACGTTTGGAGTACTATAAGAGTTTTATTCAACAGAAGATTCTCTCTTTTAAATGAAATTTTGTTTGTGATCCTCAGAGGATGAATCCGACTGACATTGGGGACTTTTTCTCTAACAATGAGATGATGAATGGATTGTTATGTATTCCTGTCCCAGACATGGTGAATTGTAATAACTTTGGTGACTCCTGACATTTTATCTAGAGCCAATATCAAGTCAAAGTTTAAATTAATTCCATTGACATTTAGCGCAAAGTACTTTTTTCATGCTAAAGATCAGAAAGGTCAGATCAAAGAAAGGAAAGCCTCTAAGCCCTACATTACACACACACATTGCTTTATAAACATTTTTATTAACTGCAAGCTGTCTAAGAGATAAGGATGTTATTGAGAGGATGTTGATACATTTTAAATACAACAGAAGCCTATGAGTCATAAAGGAAGTTCAGAGTGTGAGGGAAAGCAAAAGTGCCTCAGACAAAAAGAGAGAAATTCTACTGTGGTCTTTTAGGGACTGCGCAGTTTGCACATATGTTGGAAAATACAATAAGTCAAGCTGAAAAATCTGAAGATGAAATCTTTGTTTAAACTTGTTAAGTGTTGCCGAGAGGCCTCAGGAGGTTGGACGAATGTCTGGAATTTTCTCTGAGACATGAGTGCCCAGAGGGAGTTGGTGGACATGGCAGCTCGTATCATACTGGATACTGATGACGTGACAGTGAGCCAAGCAGCAGGAAAGGAGAAACACAAGTCTGCCTACAGGGAAGTTTAGAAGATGTCTCTTCAAAGGCTTCTCACCTCGCATCACGGATTTCTTGGACAATCATCAAACAGGAGGTGTTAAAAAGAGAAATGTTATCCAGGAGATTTTAATTAGAGTGAAGAATTTGAAGGCAGAAGCTGTGGGGACAGAGTTCAGGTTGGGACAGTGTCTGCGGGTGGTCCAGTCTTCTATAAAAGGCTGTAAAGCCAGTTGGTCAAACCGGGGGTCACAAACCACAGTTTGTATCCTGAAGACCCCTAAATCAGGAAGGAATGGTGACCTTTGACCTCTGGGGCTTTATGGGAAAACAGCGACCTAATAACTCTGCCATTGTTGGAGCAAGCCCTGCAGTTTGTCCCTGGTTGGGTGTGAGGTTGCACTGTCGCTGCCATAAAGAACCAAAACTCTGCTGCTGCTGCTCTGTGGAATGCAAATGCTGATCTTAGTCATTTCGTAACAGCCAGCTTCTTTAACTCTGCCAGAAAAACCAACTTCCAGGCACAACTCCCAGAAATCTGAAAGGTTCGCCCACAGGGTGGTTTCCTGAGATGGCGTCAGCCTGAGGGAATGTTCAGTAAGGCTGAAATGCAGGAGGAGCCGTGTTCCTACAGTACCCCCCCCCCCCCCGGTCCTCCCACCGACCACAGCGGTTAGAGGGGTAGAAACCACTCGTTCATGGAGAGATTCCTGCTGGCCGTAGCATGACAGAGTGTTTTCCGTCAGTGCCTGGCAGGATGGGAAGGTGAGGAAACGTGATCACCGTCAGGGATCTGGTCTTCTCAGTTTAAAAGCTATGTCACTGCTTTGCTTCATTAGAAAGATAGATAATTATTATTATGCTATAAAAACTTTTAACAACAGAAAGAAACAACAAAGAAGACAAACGTGAAAACTTTACTCAAACCTCAGTTCATCCGATACAGAACATGAAATCAAATGGAAAAAGTGAGTAATGAAAGTGAGGCCAGGTGAGAAGAGAGAAACAGCAGGCAGGACGGGGGGCACGAGGTGAGGATGAAACGGCTCTGACCAGTGTTGCATTTGGCACAGACAGAGGAAACTGGCCGTCTGAATGTGAGAGACTGAAGAGAAGAGCACAGATACCCGCAGCTGGGATCAGTCCAGGCGTCCCCCCCCTCCCAAATCCAGACCACCAGACATAAACTCAGCATAATCCTGTTTGGCCGAGGTCCAGATCTGCACATTGGCCCCCTTTTCAGCCCTCTTTGTGTAAGAACGCAGGAAAATTACTGTACAGGACGTAAAACATTGACCATTGAAATCTGGAATTAAAGCACCTCTAAAGCTTAGAATTAACAAACTATGTCTTGTTTGTTCAATACATGCAAAAACCAGAGAGAAGAGTGAAAATTAAATGGCGCCATATTCCGCATGTAGACATGAAAGTAGGATCATTTGTCTCATCTAATTTTGAGCAAGAGAACAAAAAAGTATATTCCCTTGAATGTCAAACTATTCCTTGAAGAACATGAAATGGATGGATATCATGAGGATCAGTGTGACTCAGCCAAGATGTGGGCTGGAGATATATGATGAGCGAAGGTTTTCCATTCTGCACGTCAATCCTCAACAGGACGTTACAGTTCAGTCGCTCAGCTTCCAGTCACTCCCTGCAGGGATTTACTCATTCTGTGGCTTTTCTGTATAAATGGCCAATATTTAATAACTTAAATATTTAGACCTCGTTAGCTGGATTTGATGAAAGAATGACTCTGTGTTTTTTTTAAAAAAGCTGTTCCACAAACATTAATCATTGCCTATTTATCAAAATTAATGTTGCAATATTTCTCAGGTTAAGTCACATATTCTTGGTCTTGTTTGTAAGTGGTGAAAAAAAAACATTCCTCATACAGCTCAATTCATTACTATTCTCTGAGGTGAGCTTTGACCATTACTGAACTCTTTCCGACTGGAGAGCAGACATGTTTTTCTGACTGCCCCCCCCCCCCCCCCAGTAAGTAGATGTGTGAACATGAGACTTTGGTCTAGCCAATGTCTGACTAATGCTTCCACTACTCTGCATTTCTTCCGCTTTATTCAGCCTTCCAGCCTTCAGCTGCACGTTTATCTGCACGTGCTCCCAAGACACCCACCCACCCACTCCCACCGCCCCGCCTTACAAAACACAGCAAGTATGAATGACAATCACACCGCAGTTTAGATGAAAAGCAGGAGAACAGCCAGGCTCTTTGAAATGACTTTCACATCTGCCCCACCCCACTTTCTGCCTCACTGGCCCCCAGTTTGTCTGACTGACTGCACTGAGGAAGTGTGTGTGTGTGTGTGTGTGTGTGTGTGTGTGTGTTCAGGCAGAGCTTTGCATCTGGAGTATCTATCAGTGAATCAGTGAGTGTGCTGCTGCCATCATGGAAGAGGAACAGAATCTTTACTATAGGTAGACTCGACACTTCAAAATGTATTTTAATCCAATGAAATGTCTGAGCGCAGTTACTTCCTGGAGTCACCATGAAAACCAGCTCACTGCTCTCAACCTATAAAACCACAACTTGCTGTTGTTACACTTGAGTATTAATATCAGTGTGAGCATGAGTTGGCTGTGTCTCCAGGTCCTGAAGATCAGCGACCTGTCTTCTGGGTATATGTTCATATGTTGTGTCCAGACATGCGAGTGACATCAGTGCTGTCGACTAACTCACCAAACTGTGGACGGGGGCTTTAATGTATGCCACTGCAAAAACAAAAGTGCATTACTGTTACATTACTCTCTGAGACAAAGTGCATCTGAAATTCTTCAGCTGTGTACTGTTTGAATCTTTTGATGCGTGTGTGTAGTGCACATGCAGTCAGTCTGCACAATGTGCAAACAGTACTCATAAAGTGCAGACTCTGGGCACTGTGCAGCCAGAGGACAGCTCGGAGCTCTCCCAGGCCACAGCGGGATCCAGCTGTTGAACATGTGGCGGCTCGGTCTGCTGCTCTATCTGCAGGAGCATCAACCTTTTCTCCCCTCGATCACGCTCCTCCTCGGGAGCCGCTCGCATACATCATGTCGGAGGCAAATCCCACTTTGGCTCGGGTTTCCTTTTGTTGCACGGCAGAGAATGCGGGGAGCTGCAAGTCTTGTAAGCAGACACCGTCACGCCTGATGGAGAAGTGCAACCTTTGCCCTGTTTAGATGTGCAAAGATTCAGAAGGCTTTTAAGCGCCGCTCTGTGTTATTACAAGTGGCTTCTGACGTCTCTGTGTTGATTCTAGATGGAAGTGTTTGGTTGGAGTGCACACACAAAGTGGTGCGGTGGGGAACTGCAGCTGCTCCTTTGGCTCACCCCCCCCATCCCTATGTGAAAAAAACATAAACAGACTGAAATTTCAGGCCTCTTCTAATGAAGGAGATATATTTAGCGATGATCCCGCGGACGCTGACGACACGTGCAGCGCACACTTCGCACGTGAACAACAAGCAAAAAGCTGCCACTAGCACATGGTAAACAAAGTTCCTGCCATGTTAGTGTTTGGTCCTGCCTGAATCTCCTCCCTCTGCCACAAACAAGCACATGCTAATAAATAAAACCACTACATCAGACAGACAAATGAAAGACAGCAGAGAGGGTGGTCGAAGCGGCGTGGGACTTGAAAATGATTCACCCAGGAATGTATGCTCTGTTGTTGTTGTGTTCGGACTCTTGCATAACTGGCTGACAGAGGATGATAAAGGTGAGGGGCCTGGCTTCAGTCGCCAGAGGACATGAGCAGCAGTTCAGGGGTTAAAAGGTGTCTCTGACACGAGGTTGGACTGTGTGACAGTAAAACTTTATATCGCCTCAATATTTGGTTCATGTTGCTGCTTTGACTGTAGGTCAGCACGTCTTCATGTTGCTGCTTCGACTGTAGGTCAGCACGTCTTCAAGTTGCTGCTTCGACTGTAGGTCAACACGTCTTCATGTTGCTGCTTCGACTGTAGCTCAGCACGTCTTCGGTTGCCACTCGTGCCAATGCAAGCTGCTGTTTCCATTAATGACAGACTGATGTTACAGGAGACTGTTATTTGTGGTCAAAGCTGAACTTGCCAGAGTGAGCTGCTCTGGTCTTATCTTCACATATTCCCACATACCGTAAAACAGTCTCATGATGTCGCCACCACAAAATCAATATAATTATAGTTTGAGGAAACTTTGTGACCTGTAGATTTAGTAATGAAAAACACTCAAAAGTTAGTAAAAAGAATAGTTGATAATCCAAATTCTGTCAGTCAAAGAGTCCGAATCTTCACTTAGATCAGCATGAACATGAGCAGAAACACCACTGACGCTGACGTTACAAGTTAACAGCCAAAGTACTGAAGTGATCTCGTCACATTTCAAATATATAAAGGTCACATTGAAAGTTGGACAGCATTCACACAGAAGCAAAAACACCACGCGCTCCACCCTTTCAGCATTGACCTCTACTTGGACTGTAGAACGTACTTAGCCAGGGTGTTAACCTTCCAGATTGAGCACAGAATGTCAATTCATGCTGTGAATAAACAGATTGGAAGGAACACTGTTGCCCATTGCTGACGTCAGCCCAAGCACGGCTAAAGAGGTGTAGCTACACCTTTTCCCATTCCACTCTCCTGCCACTTAAAAGGCTTCGGCCAGACCAAGGAAATATTTACAGGGTGGGGGAGCAAACTGCATGAACACCTCAGAGACCCTAAATACACAAGACAAATAGGGAAGAAGAGGGTCCTGCTCACGTACACGAGCAGTAAAAATAAGGACGTCGGGAATAGGGTTCAGCAGTCAATGATTAAAGATTCCGCTTTCCCATGACTCAACTAAGGCCTGAGAAAGATACACAGGGCTTTCAGATGCTCTCCTCAGGCCTGTTGTCTTAACCGAATCCAGTAAAAAACACAGTCACTGTTCTGGCTAATGTCGGGAGTCTGGCAACACAGCCAAGCCTCCCACCCGACTTCTAGCATGAACAAACAAAACCGTCTGTTATGTATGCAAGTTTTAAATCATTGTCTTCTAAAGCTGCCAAAGAATTGTTGCTTCATCTCTGTCATTCTGTTTTTAGTGGGGAAACACGTCTGTTAATAACTTTAATAACCCATGCTGACTTTCCATACGCTGCACAGGACGGCCCTTCCTCCTCTCTGAGTCATCTCCCAGATCCCCCAGGCTGCAGAGTGGGGGTCTGATGTGGGCGGGGACACACTAATAGGAGCCCGGCAAAGTCATTAGTGCAAGTGGACAGCTCAACATTAGACAACATGTGGATTTTTTTCACTGGTCATGACAGATTACCTACAGGGAAGAAGCGCTGTCTCGTTTTTTTCCACCCATAATGATTGAGTACCCATTAGGACATTATTTTGATTCACTGTATTCATTGAATCAGACTGAGTTCTAAATACTGGAGCCGGATGCAACAGCTGTCTGTTCTTGTCAACTGCCACTCTCAGTAATGGGAGAGTTTACCAAGCAACGATTTGTGCCTCACTGAAGTAAAACACATTGCACACATACTGGTTTGTAAACAGAGACTGGGTTTTAGAAAAGACAAACTTCCTTATTATTATTATTATTATTAGTACTACTATTATCATTATGCCGTTTGTACCTTGAGACTAAATGACCACATGACGTTGGTTAGGTTAGGACATTTCAATACTGCAAACTCTGATACACATATCTCTTCATGTATGCATATACATACAATAATTCTAACAGAGACACTCACATTGAGAAAGGATTTGTTGTTCAGTTTGACCCACTGAAGCTAAGCTTGGGCACTTCAGTCCCAGCTTGTGATGCTACAACAACTCCTGGTTTTCATGGTTGGTTGATTCTGATTAGACAGATTTAGTTCTTTACTCGCTCTGGTTTTAATGGAGTAAACCAATACTTTGAAACTAGCCAGTACACAATAAGAGATTGGGAAAGACTCTATCCAGTAACGTCTGGGGCTGACTTTTTTCAAGGACCAGGTTTGGGGAAAGGCTTTTATTCAGTAAATCAAAAAGACAAACAGATGATGGATATTTCATCAGGCTACACATTTTGGATATTGTGTTTCATAATTTTACTGGTAATGACATCCATCCAAAGCTCCTCTTAATGTCTAATGACAGATATTACATTCAATCCACACGTGTCTGGATCAGTGTGCAATGTTGGACAGAGCTGAAGACTACATTCACTGTGATAAGGTTTTCATCCTAAGCCTATCCGCTGGTCTTTTTTTTATTGTGCTGAACATCTGTTCGGGTTACGTGTGCAAACTTGAACCATGTGTGGACGCTACCTGACTGTTATTAAATCTGTGAGGACGCGATCCCACCCTGGAGTTTTTGTGCCGACAGGAGTGGATCTACTGTCTCCAGTGGAAGTGTACAGTAGACAGTGTGTGTACAGTGTGTAGCTTGACTTGTGAGTGTCTCCATGGGAACCCACCTCCTCGCTGTTGGCCTGATTCCGGATGAACTTGAAGCCTGGAATGCGCTTCTGGTTGCACACGACTCCGACGTCTTCTGAGTGTTTGCAGTCAGACACTCCGAAGCCGTTGGACTGACACTGAGCCAGGCTCTTCTCTCCACCACTGCAGTGCACGTTGTCCAGCCAGATACGGCCTGCGACAGAGAGGCACAGACACAGGAAATGAATATGAGCTGTGATGCAGATAAAGAGTAAGACCCGAGGAAACGCTGGCTTTTGCTTTGCTTAGTTTAGTTTTGAGCGGATGAAGCTGATGAACATGTTGTAGTGTTTATAAAGGATTTGTTCTTTTTCTGTATGACTTTTATGTATTTGTCTCTCTTACAGAATTTGTAGAATTGAAAACATGAGTTCATGTTTGGATCAGCCAATCAGCAGATAATACTGTACTATTTGTGAATTGTGTCTATCAAGGGCAGAGCTGGGCCCATAACCCGGAGGTCGATGGTTGGAAACCATCCTCTGCTCAGGGAAAATGTTTGGACTTATTTGAGACAATGATCGACAGATGAACTGATGTAACGATGGACGTTACTAGCTGTGATTAAAACAGAACATTGAAAGTACACAAGCACACCCAGAGGTTTGGAAATGTGTTTATTGTTTGATATGTTGTTCTCAATTGTTTGGAGCACATGGTGGCAGCCATGATGAGGCTACTCCATCTTGAATCACCTGCGAAGAACAAAATGGCAGGTGTTTCAGTGAAGAAGATGGTGAACTAGACATTAAGAAAAAGAACTTGTAAAACAGATTGTGAACTTATTGTTAACTTTTGGTGAAATAATGACTTAACTTACCTCTGCCTGACCACTTCCTCCCACGGTGTCCGGGCAAAAGAGTCCCCCGGGGGTTCGGGCACCTTATATTAGTTCTGGGAGGGAGATGCCATGTGGGAAGTGGAGAGGGGAGTTTTGTGTTCTAATAATGTAAATAATTCTGTAAAATATGTATAGGGCTATTTATTACATTGGGATTCTGTTTGTTTATATTATATTTCTGTGTGGTTATGGTTTTTATGTAAATATAGTGAATGTGTATATAGGTTTTTCATATATCTCGGTTTTGTAATTACCTTCAAAATGGTACGTGCCAGTTGGGGCACAAGAGTATTTCAGTTGGTGGAGTGTGAGAGTCAGGGGTAGGACAGATTGGTTTGGTGAGACACATTGGTGAATTTAAATGACTGTGAGTAGAAATAAAATATCCTCAAAGGTGCGTTTGCTTGGATTCCCTGGTGTTTCCTTCGGTGTTTGCCTCTGCCGCTCGGGCAAGTTGACAACTGAGTTACAGCATGTAGACTGTTGAACTTTTATGGTGTTTGAGATGCTGCTTTCCTGAGCTGAAGGACTTTTGTTTTTCTACTTTAAATAGTTATATATGTTCATTTGATTTAGGATATTTATTCCATAGTCCAGCAGATAGTTCACCTTTGCTGTTGCCACACTTTCCCCACTCATCCACATGGGCCTCCATAATAAGAGATGAATTCACAAGAATATATAAACGGACGAGTGTTCTCACGTCGAAGCTTGACAGCTTCAGCCCTGTGACACACCCTCTTCACATCTTCCTCAGCATTTCCACTGAAGCCTGGCCACATAGACAGTAAACCTACTCACGTGTAGATGTGTTTGGTCTCAACATAACCTGCCGCACGAGGCGGATCATCTGCTCGACAGCTGGCTGTTCTGGATCAGCCGTGAGGAAAACCACAGAGCTGTGAGCTTGGAAACCTGCAGCAGGCTGCTCATCACTCCGACAGTCTCAACATGTTCGCAGAGGAACATCCTGATCATACCGAGAAAGCGACTGCGTGTGATACGGTCACGTAGCCGCCTCCTGGCAGCCAGACGACGACTCCTGGAACATTTACATGATAAGTCCTCTGCAGCTGAAGTGCAGCAGTTTCCAAGTGAGAACCAGCTTGCTCTCAGTTCACCTCTGTCTAAACAAATATTCAGCACTGCCAGGTGTGATGAATCTGGATTGTTATGTTAAAACTTGACAGGCCTCATGGGAATGTAATTTCACAAGCCAATGAAAAGAGCAGGGGGCCCACTGCACAGGGAGCCATGACTTTTCTGATTCAGCTTTTATTGGCATTTTAAGCCAACTACACAGTCTTCACTCCAAATCACAATAGACTGGACAGAGCACGCTGTTCCTTAGATGATCTACATAACTTTGTGTAGCTGCAGTCAATCCTGTTTCCAGCCGAGCCGCCTTTGCCCTTTCTGACATTTTTTTTACACATCACACATTTTCTTTTTACAACTTTGCATAAAAGCTGTGTGAAGGCAACCGATGATCTGATTTGAACTTGTCCTTGCAGGAGAAACACTCTGCATCCAAAAGGGATGTTCTTGTACTTGTTATGTAGTTATGTCTTCAATTAAAAGCCTTTGGTGGTTTCCCTCTCTCGTGTCTAAGTCATCATCATGATGGGAAATGGAAAATGCTCTTGATCACTTTTACAGCCATGTGTCTCCACCAAAAACAATAAAAACACTAAAAAATGTAGTTTCCATTGACTCACATGCACACAGCTAGTCTGGGCCTCAAACACTCACCTTTCAAGATGAGCCTATAAAATAAACGTCTATTTGTCAGTAAAGGATCATCACAAAACAAACGGTTTTATTCTGCACACATTTGAAGTTAAAATCAAACTTCCTGCCCCTCCTGTTAAAAATACTGCAACTTTATAACATTCAAAGTGTCTTTTAGTAGATTTTCAGTAGCACTGGTAGGATAAGCCCTAAACCAATCCCAGAGCCCCCCCCCCCCCCATCTTTATATAAAATGCACAGGCACATACATCCAGCTGCTTGTTAAGTGCTTGTTGTAACATATTGTATGTAAGTGCGACATCACGTGTGTGACTTCATGAATGTGATGCTTGAATTTCTCTGATGACTCCAGTGCTTTGGGAGGCGAGTGACTTAAGTTAATTATTCACTTTTGAAGTGGCTGGCTGGATGTGGCCGACCCTTTGGGAAAACATGTGCCTTTAACGACAGACAGAGTTAATTAACAGCTACCAACTCATATTTACCACCAGCAGCTTTCGCTACTTCCAGAGTTGGAAATCTCATCAGTGTCTTTACAGTGAATTCACACACGGAGGAGATGAGATTACGTCTGTGTGTGTGTGTCTGGTTTACACACCCAGTGTTTCCAGCCCCCCCCCCCCCACGCTCAGAGCTGATTGGTGTGTCTCAGTTCTCTAATGGGGAAACCAGTGCCTGGGGGTGTGAGCAGTCAGACAGGGGGAAACGTGTAAGTCACTCAAGGATTTCCATGGAACATATGAAGTGAATAAGCTGCATGAAGAGACACTGCCTTTGATCTGTCTGGTTGGCTGGGTGACAGTTCGCTGAGATTAGAACTCCACCATCTTGGTTTTTAGACAGCTGACTAACAAGACTGTGATGGTTTTTGGTGGCTTTTGATTACGTAACACCAGTGTCAGATCAAGTCCTGGAGGCCAACGCCTCGAATAAACTCCATGCTGGTTTTCTTACCTTCTCCTCTTCCGTACTTGGCTGAGGGAGACCAAGACTCGGCATCCAAGAAGCCCAGCTCTCTGCACACCACCTGGGCAGCGTAGATGGAGAAGTCGTCATCGCACACCGTGCCCCACTCGCCATTGTAGAAAACTTCCACCCGGCCCTCGTAGTGTTTCCTCTTCTCCCCGGCTAGACGTAGCAGGATCGCCGGGGTGCCGGAGTCTGGCTGGGCGCTGCACAGCCCCCACATGCTCAGCAAGGTGGGCAGGAGACCGAGGATGGCAGCTGGGCGCAGCATGGTGCACGAGGAGCGAGGCACAGACTGTGATGAGGAGGGAGACGGGACAAACACTGGAGCATCAGAACACTGCACTGGACTTTGAATATTACTCTGTGAATGAGCTGGACACTCACAGAGTGAAGGGCTGAATGTTGCACAGCCACACAGTCTTTTGTGGTGGGTGGAGAGTCAGTAGAGTCCTGAGCAGCAACAGTTAGGTTTGGCCCAGGTTTCCAGAGACCCCTTGCTGGCCTCCATGCAACCACAAGTATCAGCTTGTGAGTCACTAACAGAAGAGTTTTACAGTAGTATATTGAACAAACAGTGAAAATGCATGAGAGCCAATCAGAGGGAAGCAGGGGAATTCAGGTGAGGACAAAGGTTATGTTGCTGAGACAAGGACTCCTCTGCCTGTCTTTCTGACGGGCTAATGGATAGCAAACGTGGGCTCCTGCAGGGTGGGTGTCGCCCCTCTCATTTATCTGCTGACCTGTGCCCGGGGGCCGTGCAGCTGAGCTTCAGAGGGAAAGTTGACTCAGTATTTCATGGCGAACCATGAAAGTGTCAACGGAGAAACCAAAAGCCCCTGAGGAGGAATGTTCCTGGAGCTAAGGGAGGGGGGGAGACAGTGAAAGTAAGGACACCCACACGTCTTTAGTGTGTTAAAAGAGAGGGGGGGGGGGCTGCTTCCGAGTTGACGTCATAGTAACAGCCAAACAAACCTCAGAGCGCACAGGCTTGAAAACCCAAAGTGGCACAGCACACAGTCAGTGAATGATCAGAGTCAAACATCTGCTTCATCCAGATCACCAGGAGGAAGGAGCTACTTTAATTTGAGCTTTAAATGCTCTGTATGTCTCATCTCACAGCAGCGACAGCGACAGAATCCGTCATGACATAAGTTTTGAATTAGTCCATCAGAGTTCAGGGTGAACCCTCATCACTCCAGCCAGCATGTGTCAACTCCACATACCATAATATGACAAATGAACGTGTGTCTTGAGTACATATGATGTGTATGTTCCAGAGAGTACAGCTTATGAAAGCAGTGGAGACACACCCTCCTCCTACAGAACTGTGCTCACACTTAAGTCTGGCTCAGAGACTTGACTTCAATCTACAGCAGGTTGAACATGGAGACTCCAGCACTGCAGAACATTTAACACATGCAGTCTTGCATAAGAACAAGAAAGCCAAACAATAAGCCAGAGAAAGATGGCCGAGCAAAAGAAGAAGTGAACATGCTGGATGCATTGTTTTCTCAGTCAGAGCTCAGCCGGAGCTCTGTCACACAATCTGTTGCTCATTTCAGGAAAAGCACAAATCAACCATCAAGTGCCTTGTAAAGCTGGCACATTCCCAGAGAGTGACAAAGGAGGCTGAAGGGTCCTTCTTCAGCAGAATGCTCAGTGTCAGCACCACAGTGAGATATAAAGAGCGGAGTGATGCTGATGGGTTTTAGATTGGGTGATCATTTAGAACAAATAAACAAACTGTAGCAGCACTTATTCTGATGACTTCTGTTGGCTGCAGCACTTGATGGAAAACAAACACTGCATGGAATTCAATAAAAACAAAAAATGAATAAGAAATAAGCTAAAATAAGGAGATCCTACACTTCACAGATGAGTCTAAGTTTTCATGCACATGCGAGGCAACTTCAGTGGTCGAGCAGATAACTGAGGATTGAAACACTTACTTTGACAAGTTAAGATCAGACTGCCCCAGACTCTGATGTGTCCAACCTGTTGGAGAGGATGAGGTGTGAGGCAGCGGCTCTTTGTCCCCCTCAGTCCTCTCCCGTCTCTTTTCTCTGCTTCCCCTTCCCGCCCACTCCTCAGCACCACGCAGCAGCCAATCAGAGGCCGCCTCAGCATCCTGGCCCCGCCCTCTCAGGTCCAGTCGCTGAAGTTACAAAAGAAACTACAGGAGCTGGACTTATGTTAATCGGCCTTTGATGTGAGACTGACTCTGCGTTTATTTCTGTTTCAGTGTTTAAATCGAGAAGTTCAAATTATCCTGACTTATGTGGATTTTAGTTTATTTATTTCAAGTATTATTATATGCAACAATGTTCTTCTGTGCTCTTCAGTCTGAGTATGTGATCTTTGAGTTAGGCAGATAATAGATGGACAGATAATTAGATAGATAGTTATAGACTATAAATGGCATCTGTAGACAGCCTTTTCCAGCAAGCTCCGTCCACTGGTTTTCTTCCCATCATGCCTCAGCTGCCAGTACAGACAAAGTAAAGGAGTGGCTGGAAAAAAAAAGTCAAAGAGAGACAGATATTTTCTCAAGAGTTTGTGAATCAAATCTGGGATAAAGTGGCAGTGAATAGTCTCAAAGTGGAAAACCAGTTTCATCCTGGTGGTCAAATTTTTACCTGCTCTGCTATTTAGGAAAGCCCCTGATGTAGCCCAGCAAGAAACATAAATTAAACATAAGGAATAAAGA
The DNA here is from genome assembly GCA_037975185.1 of Centropyge bicolor. Classification (NCBI taxonomy): domain Eukaryota; kingdom Metazoa; phylum Chordata; class Actinopteri; family Pomacanthidae; genus Centropyge; species Centropyge bicolor. The sequence continues at coordinate 262,485 of JBBMOC010000145.1, forward strand.
TATATGTACTATGGCTTTCCAGATTGTGAGTGCTCCTTCTCCACACGTAGCTTTTTCCCTCAATGAGACATTGTTGACAAGTAAAAGCCACCAAAAATCTGTACAAGTCGTTCCTGGCAAAGGCAAAATATCAAATGCAAAACCTCTTGAACACATTAAATCTTGCATCTTTTTTATGTTGTTTGTTGATGCTGAGTCCTTCGTGTCCGACTTCATCCGTCGTCTGGTGTTGTTTGTGGTGCTGTGTGGTGAAGTAAAAAAAAAACCTTCTGACTAAACTCAAGCCTGGTCCCATCAGGGCTGGCCCTGTGTCTGTGGCACTGAGGGGTTTAAGGACACCACCATGTGGCGAGAAGATGCTGTGAAGATGGATCCTGGAACAAAGTCAACTGAATGGACAAGTGGAGGAAAATGTAAAGTAGATGTAAGTAAGAGCACAAACATTTGAGCTGCATGTAACTGGTATGTCTTAAATTTACTGACAAGCAACATGAAACATTAAGCAACATCAAAACTTTGCCTGGATATGTTTTATCGACAATATTCAAATTACTACCTCTCCACTAACTGTAGCTTTTCTCTGCTTCTGCACCTCTTCCCTTCCCATTTTCATCATTTCACATTCACTTTTTCTTTTTTAAATTCATGATACAAACGTACTGATAAGAGCCTTGTGGGCCATGAAATATCTCAGTTGCTGTGGTGTCAATGAACTGTCTTCGAATCAAGCATCACATGATTATACCACCGTTCTGCAGAGCCAGAAGCTGCAGTAAAAGCCATATATACTGTATGTCGGCTTAGTGAATCACTGTTTTATTCACTTTTTGGATATTACTACATTTTTGAGAAGTGACACCTTTGACTTCTCCATCGGCTGTGTCTGTCACAAATAGAGTCCTTATACATTGTTTTAAATGGAGAAGTTCGTTGCTGCAACAGTAAAAGCTGATGGCCACTTGTTTTGCCTGTGTAAACATCATTACGTTACCTGTTGCAGACAGTTGGGCAAAGAAGAGCAGCCGTCAGCCCGTTCTTCTCTTAAAGTGATTCACTACATCGTCGTCTGTTTGCAAAACAAAGTGAGGAATAATATTAGTCAAGGACAAGGTTAGACAAGGTTAACTGCTAAGTTCATTTCTTCTACTGTCAATCAAATGATTTACAGGTACACACCCCGGGGGGTCAGGACAGAGGTCGTCTCTGTAGTCAGGTCTCAACTCAACCGACTGAACACTCCAGTGCACACACAACTTTCTTGATGTATGACTACATCATTGTATTTGCTATATCTGAGTGCTGGAGGCTCTTGACTCATAAACAAAATGCCACTAATGACACGTTTGTGAAAAGGCTTTGGCCTTTGAGCATGAAAACAGTGATGAAATTCCCTGCTCGAATAAACAATGATAGGGTTTGTATGTGTTTATGTTCATCGCAGCGGACGACAAACATGGTATGTGTTTCTGATTTGTTTTGTTATGTGATAAGATATATATATATACCTTTATTTGTCCCACAGTGGGGAAATTCAGATATAATTCAGACAATTGAGACAAAGAAGGAAACCGGAATGATATTAAATCTTAACCATTTATTCAGGAATGCACAAAATATAGCAGGTAACATACAATCTGAGTATACTTAATTATTCAATTTTACAAATATTAGCCACAAAATTCTTTTCATAAAGTATAAAATTTACACATATAGTACTGCAACAATGGATTTGCATTGAAAAGCACCTTCACACTGACGTGACGCCACTACAACAGGACACAGAGTCACATCGACACCCATCTCGTTTCACAATGACATTTGGCAATTGATTGTGCTGACGTGAACGAAAGGGCTCCACAGAGGAGTCAGTCCTTTATATATGAAACACATGTGACCAAAAATGTACTCGTGTGCTCCTTCATTTCCAATCAGACCAGAGGCTGATGTTAGCAATGAAAACATTATCACATGATGAACTTCAGCTGACAGACCTACGCTCCACCATCCATCAGTGCAGGTAAAGCATTAAAACTGCAAACCCATTATAACTCACTGTTGTTCAGGATATTTTGATCATGGAATTATTCATACTGTATACAGTACACTTTGGCAAGAGAGTTTGGAAAGAACTGCATGAAGGAACTCAGGAAACATGAATTTTGTTTTTACAAAATAGACAAAATAAAGGCACACCAGCAATGTTTGGGCTCACAGATTAAAATGTGAATATGACAATATCTACATGGCAGCGACAGAATGTGATTCTCACTTTTCCACACTCAAAACTCGGAGCGAGAAAATTAAACATGGCACATGGTTTAAAATTACAGCATAATAAGAGCAAGGTTTTTACTACTTAAGCTTCAACTTTCCACCCATCACTTCCAAACTACCATCAAATGAATAAGACGTTGTTAAGATATGGTTCTGCTAAGTGCTCTTCATATTCACCAACCCCAGAGATTTATGGTGAGTATAATGTTCATGATGCCCAAACTCTGTGGTTCAACTTCACACTCTGCATAACTGAGGACTTTATCACACCTTGTATATGCTATTCTGTGCAACAAGAAAGACGAATATGACTTTCAGTTCATGTGCTGATGAGAGAAGACAACCAGCAGAACTAAAGTGTCACAAAAGAAATGTCAGCGAAAAGTACTTAAAGGCCAGAAAACTAATACACTATGATCAGTTTAGGCACTCAACAGAGAGATTTGTCCTTTCTGAACACTGCATCATCCACACGGGTACTTACATGGAGACGCATTGTGGTCTACAAAGATGTCTGTGCTGTGCATCCACATCACCATTCCCTTAGTTCCAACGTTATTCCCTACAGTGTTGTGTTAAACATGCAGTATAAAACCGATGGTAATGGAAATTCGGAATATAACAAATGATTTTTTTCAAATGCACATATTAATCTCTGAACCATCAAATGAGCCTTTACCACAAATCCTTGACCAAATATCAATAAATCATGCCACTCGTCCTTCAATATAATCAAAATACATCTCATGATAACTTTGTGCTTCCTCCACAGCCATGACATGATGATGACCGGTTTAATATTTCAGTCTGAAAAGGTCAAAAGAGACACCGTGCTCTTTGTCAACGTGTTAAAAAAAAAACAGATGAGCAGAGTGAAAAAAAGTTTGACGTGTGCTTGAATGTGACCATATACACAATTTACATCACTGCTGCAGTGAGGGTTTGATTAAAGGCCTCTTATTCTGTTCCCAGCTTGGCGATTAGTTCATCGCAAATCTTAGTGAGCTCTTCAATCTCCTGATTCTGTGGGAGACAGAGAGAAGAAGAGTGTTTAGAGACTGGTGGTAAAGCTAAAATGCCAGAAAAGAAACACAGTTATGGCAAGTAGGTTTTTTCCCCTCTATTTATTTATTTTTTTATTATCCCTCATTTACTTGTTTTAGTTTCAGGGACTGATAATGGGGCTCTCAGTGTGTATGTCTTCTCAATTTTCCCCAGATTGTGTTTTTAGTAGATGAAACACTGCCCCCTAGTGTTACATGCTATGCAGATGTGCATTTATAGAATTTGTACCAGCATGTTCTAGTGATTTTATAAATCACTGAAAATGAAAACCTTTTTAAATCACTGTAGTTAAACATCCCATATCAGCTGTTTCATAACATTGTGACTAGTTGCACAAAACAGGCAAAGATAGTTTAACCCTTTGTAGAGCACTCGTTGAAATACTTTGAAATTCAAAAATTCAACCTCTGAGTGCTATTGGAGGACATCACAAAACTTGATTTCTGTTGTAACATTTTTCATCATTTTTCACTTTTGTAAAGGGTGTGGAAATTATTAAAAATTAAAAATTTAATCATTTGCCCGATAAAGGGTTAACACTGTGTAGAAGTTCCTGTTTATGTATGTTGTTTGACAGTGGTTTAATTGAGGGAGGTGTCCATCGTTGTGGGTGACTTGGGAAGTATTCTGGGGAGGGGGTTAGCTTGTTTTACTGGAGACACCTCAAACTCAGTTTAGCTGTTGCTGCACATTTATCCCTCTCACTAAACTTTAAGAGAAAGACAAAAAATAAACAGGAAAAAACAGGTTTTATGGGAATTGTGGTCTTAACCTCGGAAAACAATTGTGCTCTAATGTAACATATTACTTGTTTACAGTAATAATTCCTACACACCACAATTCATTTGATAATAATTCAGCAAAGTTCAAACATACCTTATTTGTCAGAATTCAGAGCCAGCACACAAACCTCTTTTAATCTCAAATGTCCAGTGTTTTGTCAGCGTAATAATCAGCATACCGCACTTTGCAATCACAGTTAAACACAGCGAATCCATTTGCATCATGTTTACATGTCATACCTTTTGAAGCACAGCTCTTTCAAGTGACTCCACCTTCATCTGTTCCTTCCTCAGGCTGGCATTTAGTGCGACACCCTCGGCATTGGCCTTGGCTCGTACCTGGGCTATCTCCTCATTAGCCCTGTCAGACAGGAAGTGAGGAAGACAAAATAAGAGGCTTTGAAATGGAAATGGATTTTCAGGAGTAATCGGCTGTCCAGTGATTGAATCCTGGAGTGACACTTTGCAGACATGCTCACTTGTCCAGTTTCTCTTCAGCGTGCACTTTGAGGGTTTGATATCGCTGCTCCTCCTGCTTGATCCGCATCAGGTAGTCCTGCGCACACTTCTTCAGCACCTCCTCGTTCTGGAGAGACACGTGTAGAGATGATCAATTGATCTGGGTATTAGCTGGTAGTGGGCTGGATGGCACCTGATGACAGACACGCTGAAGCTCTACTGACCTTCTTGAAGCCCTCCAGGACCCCCTTCATGTTCTCGTACCTCCTGAAGAGGTCAGCGAAGGAGCGCTCCACGGAGTTGAGGTCGGCCATGGCCTGATCCCTCTCTGCGGTCAACTGCCTGACTGACTTACTACAGGACAGGGTCTTCTGCTGCTGCTCGTCCTCTGCAGCCAACAGAGCAGTCAAAATGTAAGATTTAAAGGACGTAAAGACAAGATGTACACCGCTTAACTGAGACACTGTCAAATGCAGGCTTGAGAGCAAAGACAGGAGAGTTATGAAGTAGAGCAGTGGTGTGTTTTCTGTTGTTTGGCTTGATCTGTAGGCTACTCCAGCTCCATGTGTTTAAAGGTGTTCATATTAATACTGGGTGTGACCCTTTTTTATACATAGTGGTAGTGCTCTAATTTTGAGACGCTAGCAGGAAGGTGATTGAATTGATTAAATATATTTGACTGAGCAGGTCAAGCACAATTACTACAACCTTTCTCTAACATGGATGTAAACCTACCTATCCTATGCACTACTACACACCCAACACAAAGATGGACTATACTTTCTGACTTGACACACACAACTTAAGGGCCTTAAATTGAACTCATCCTGTAAGAATCACAACACAGGCTGCTAATAATAAGGTGTTCTTATCAGTTGAAACCAACATAGAATATATTACCACCAGGTGGCAGCAACTCACCGATCATCTGTGCAACTGTTTTCTCATATTCTGCAACTATTTTCCTGTCAGGATGAGAATAGAAAGTACACCATCTGTCAACTGCTTTTCAATACATTATTTATATACTCTGTTATATTTTTAAACATGACACAAGGTTCAGGGGAAACAGCTTCATACCTCATCTCAAAAACCTCAGCTCTGCTCTCCTCATACTTCCTCTTCCACTCATTGACCTCAATCTCTTTAGTGATTATCTGATTGGAAGAGAGGGCACAAAGAGACAAATGCTCAGATGTTAAAAAATGAACCATCAGCAGATTCACTGTCTCTCTGAGTGTGTGGAAGTGACATACCTCTTCTCTGATCAGGGTGAGCACCGCAGCCTTGTCCATCTCACTCAGTGGGATGTTTTCCTGGGACAAGGCTGCCATGTCTGGAACCTCACTGCTGGTCACCTTTGTTGTCTGTGTCATGGATATCTCACTCTGTGGAACGTGCAGAAAACACACAGTGTGCTCAGTATAAGATCTGACAAGAACATCCATCATCCTTACATTTTATAAGCAGATCCCTTACTTCATGTCACAAATACTTCTACTTCTATCACTTCTGCTGTTTTTGCTTTTCACATCAGACCATATGATGACTTTGTAAGGAGTGCTCTGGGAAAATGGTTCCTATTTGTGTTGATTTTATTCGTCAAACATTTGTATAACCTGAAGGTGAAAATGTGATTGTCTTAGACAAATATTCTGTGAGTAAAAAACATTTTTGTGGGGAAATAAGCTTGTGAGGCATAAGAACACAGAACACCATCTAACTGTTGTTTCAGTATGAAAAATTTAAAAAGTAGGATTCCAATTACAGCTAAACTATCGTTAGAGTTGGTGAAAAACAAACCAAACACGTTTCAATAGTCACACTGCCTCCCAGTGGTTCCTATAGTCTACTTACTATTTCATCTTTCAGACTGCAGGTGTCTCTCTCCTCCAGGTTATCTGCAATCTTAGCCTCAGGATCTTTGAGGAGAAAAAAACACATAATTCAATGACAAACGACATCTGTTGTAATAATTGCCAATATCTAAGTTACAAAAAAGTTGATCCATACAGCAGCCAATGTGTGCTCAATGTGAAAAAACCTGCCTGAGTTTCAGCACTAAGAGTATGGGCACTGTTTGTCTGGTTTTCATTAGATTGTCCCGTTTCTGTCACGAAAGGATTGGATTTAATGCACAAGAGTGGGACGTATTTGTTCCCCAGTGTAATATTTATAACTTATATCCAGGACAGGGCTTTTGCTGAGCAAGCATGCTCCATTTTTCTTCTTCATAAAGTTCGACAAGTTTTTTGCCACCTTGTTCACATTTTCCAACTCATCCTTTGGTGGGACTTCTCTGGACATGGCTACTTCTTTACCACCATGTCTCATATGTACACTGATATTGTTTTTCATGTGTCCCATGAAATACTGCTAAGTAAATGTAGAATTAGCCAGGTGGAATAAAAGAGACCAGATATTACGACTGTCATGATAATTATTTAGTCTACTACTTTATGAGCTGATAGGTCAGTCAGTCCTTTCACTGAAGTTGACTTAAAGGTGTCATCTTTAACAAAAGTTCTCTTTTCTCTCTCTGCTGTTGTTCATTTCATGCTTTGAATTTGAAGATCTAAACATACCATCTATAACAGATATATCACTGATTGGCTGTTTTTTCTCGGGTATTTTATTGCATTCTGGCTCTCCTCTCTCCTCCTGGCTGTCTGTGGTCTGGCCCATGATGCCGGTGGAGGCGAGCTTCTCCTCATCAGTGGCGTGATGAACTCGCTGAGTGATCTCCGGGGTCTGAACCACCGCTTCATCTTCCCCCTGGAAACAAAGGAGGACGACAGGAACCACATCACAATGGGATTTATGTCGCACATATTAAAAGTTAAATTCATTCTTAAAAAAAAAAATTGGTAAGATAAACACAAAGCGTATTACATGTATTGTTGACAAGATCTGCTACAATGAGTTCTGTTTGTGACGTAAGGATGAAAGAGGTGATTATGTTTCGGACACATGGGAGCACCAGACTAATGTTTGACTGCACAGCGATAAGTCACAGATCTGTCACCATGCCAAGCCAGCACTGCAGAGCTGGAGACACCGCTGATGCTTCTGTCAGCTAGTGTCACAGTCTATGTATGTGTGTGTGTGTGTGTGTGTGTGTGTGTGAAGAGGTGACGCCGGGAGGTTAGACAGCTGCTGAATAATGGACATTGCGGTGTCACTGCAGTAAGGTGAAACACTTCAGCTGACACAACCCTCCCGCAGAAGAACACACATTACCTGGCTGCACACGTCCAGCACCAATGACTGGCTCTCATCGTACTTCTGAACTTTACAGGTGTTCCTACAAAAGAAGCACATCACGACAATTCAAGTGTCAGAATGTACTGATCCAAAAGTAAACAAAGTCCTCTTCCTCCTGTTTCTACAACCACAGAGCATTTCTATGGCTTCACAGTGCCATATTAAATGAGGGACAGCTACATACAGCACATAGACAATATCACCATACTAATACTGCCCAGCTTCTGGAGGGCTCACAAGATGGGACAAATTAACTAGTTGATGTAACAGGGGATGGCCTTGTGAGTTGAGGTGAAGCCGAGGACGACAGTATTTCCCTCACATGCTCCCTCAGCAGCTCAGGTCTGAGCCCAGCACATGCCACGATGAGAGTAAAATGGGAAGCCAGCATGCATGAGAGAGAGAGAGAGAGAGCGTCGATAGTGAGAGTACTTACAACAGAAAACAGAGAAACTTGACTTGTTCAGATGTCCTGGGGCTAATCGAAGTGGACGAAAGCAGAGGTTTGGGGGGGTTGCGTAACATACAAGAGAAGGAAGGATGAAGGATGAAAGGGGATATTGATTAAGGGAATGAAGAGCGGAGCAGGGGGAAGAGACAAAGAAGAGCGTGTGAGTGACTACAGGTGTTCAGCTCAGCATTGTTAGATACTCAGTCACAAGCTTGAGCATAAACACAAGATGCCGACAGACCTGGAAAAGCTGAAACTATTCCAAACCACTGCAGCTATAAACACTCTGAGGAGCCTATATATAACCTGGAACTGCATCAGTTGTCAGTATGCAGTGTGAAGTGTTTGACCTGTGTTCAAAGCTTTGCTTGGTATGCATCTACTCATCTGACACATCAAGAAGAATAAACCTGAAGCTTACGTGAGCGTACATATCATATATATTTTTCTTTCTTACCGGAGGAGTTTGCAAATTTGAGGCTGTAAAAATGTGATTTCAGACTTACGTGATTGTCCTCTCTTTGCTTTTCTTGGGAGCCTGCTTGACTTTCTTCTCCCCCGCTGGGTGCCCTGCTTTCTGTTTGACTCCTTCTTTGACTTTTTTCTCCGGCTGAGGGGCGCTACTGGACGACTCCTCGTTGCTCAGGGATTTGGAGGGTTTAAAAGGGTCCACAGAGTCGTCGAAATTGTCCGGATCAAAACTGTAAGATTTCTTAGGGAGCACTGGAGAGCTGCTCACTTTGCTATTGCTACCAAATGGATTGAAGTTGGGGTCATCCCATTGGCTAGGATCAAAGTTATATGATCCCGCCTTAGGAATTGGAATATCGTCAAGGTTCAGAGGAGCAGAAGAGTCTGAGACTGGCAAAGCAGTTTCTGGAAGAGGATCTGAATCTGGTTCTGATGCTGGTTGACAAATTGGTTCTGACACTGGTTGAGAGTCTGTTTCTGTCACTGTGGGTTCAGATGCTGGTTTGCTGGAAGCTTCTGATACTTTGGTCTTCTGCTTCTTAGCTGCGAGTTTGCTGATTGTCTTTTTACCGCCTAATTTCCTCGGAGGTGGTTTGCTGACTGTCCCCTCGTCAAGACCGAACTCCAGCACCACAGGTTTCGCCTTCGATGATGACTCAGTCATCTCCTCCTCTGCTGGAGCTGCTGAGCTGGCCTCACAGATAGAGACCCCAGACTCGAGGGGCTCGAGTGGCTCGAGTCTGGGAAAAGAAGAGCTCGAACCACACGGTGGTGGAGAGTTCTGGATCTTGGATCCGCCGCTGGTGAAGGGGTTAAAACTGTCATCTAGCTGGTCAGGGTCAAATTTGTAAGTGCCCTTGGGAACAGGAAGTTCTTGCTCCTCATTTGTTTGGTCAAAGTCATTTAATGTGTCCTTTACCTTCAGGGGTGGAGGCTTAGATTTGCTGGTTTTAGTCTTTTGAGAGGGCTTGGTCTGGCTGAGACCATTGTGCTGTGGTTCTGAGTCAGCAAGAGTTTTCTGCTCAGGGGGCTCTATAGGTGGGCTGGCTTCAGGCTCAGTACTCTGGACTTGGTCTGGTTCCAGGGTTGGAGCTGGAGCTGGAGCTGGAGCTGGAGCCACATGCGGGACAGGATCTGCAACAAGAACAGGTACAGGGGCTTGGGATGGCTCAGAGGATGGTGCTGTGCTTTTAGCTACTTCAGTTGTTTCCGTCACTGAGGATGAAGCAGGGACAGGCGCAGAGCCCAGGGCTTCTGGAAGACCCTCCGTTTGTTCTGCTTCCAGGGTCTGGATGTTTACTTTGAGCGGGCCACCCACGGGGACCGCCGGCTCATCCTGACCCATGCTGAGGCTGAGCAAAATATTCTGATCCCCAACAAGAGCAGTCCCTATCAGGTGCTCCTCTTTATCCACATCTGAAGAAGAAATGAGACCAGAATTAACAATAAAAATATATTAAAAATACAAAAATTTAAACAGCACACACACCTTTCTTACTTGTAATAAATCACCCAATCAAATTCAGACGGAGGTGAAATTTGATTGGTTAAAAGCCAGCCAACTGCTCCAATTGCTGCTGTTGCCATGGCGATGTCTTACTATGAGGGCCGTGACATATAAACCAAGCAGTGACTTAAAAAACAGAGACAAGGAGAGAAAACGAGATTTCTACACTGTGTTAATAACAACAGGGACGGTGGCTGCTGTGGTGTAATTATTGCCTCAAGGGAAACGCTCAACACATCAACATATTTCAGTATGCCTGTCATAGCCGCCATATTCATGTAATATTATGTTGCCTGGAGACTAACGCAGCCTGCCCAGTTCCTACCTGCGTACTCTCACATTAGTATGTCGGCAGAGTGTCATGTTCAAAGTATTCCTGCAGGCCAACATGCCCATACAAACACGTCCTCATCCAAATCCACATGCATATTTCATAGATAAGTAGAAGATGCCCTTTTAGTTCTCTTCCTCTTGTGTTCGTTAAACATGTCACAGCAGGGAAAAATCTCACTCAGCTGCAGGGTCTGTTGGCAATAATACGCCAAGCACATGGCCTGATTTGATTAATAAAATTTAGCATTTGTTTCCCATTTTGTTATTATATAGGTCACTGGTTTTAGTATGAGCACAATAGTGTTATAATGATAATGAAGTGTAAATGTCAGTGTATCATGCACTTCACCACAGGAGACACACAAAACAACTCTCAAGTATCAATCTGTTTATGTAATCATGTGCTTTTGGCTCAAGTGTCATCATGTATAGACTGATGCTGATGTTGTAATGGAGACTTGGATGAGCACAGACAAACACAGACATCAGCATGTTTACATCCAAAAGAAGTTTCTAGAAACACTTCAGCTCCTGCCTGCAAGGATCCAAACTTCCTCTTTCACAGCTGCAGGAACGGTTGTTTGTGGTTGAAACAAGAGTGAACTCCCTCCTATACGGGTTGACTTTCACTGTGTACACTTTTGGAAAATGTTGTCGGAGCTGTTTTACAGGAAGGATTTATTCCTACAAAAATGGCATCATGTCAACGCACGTATCCCAAAAACGTCCTTAAAAAGTGGAGCTACATGATAGTTTCAGCCTGACATTTTAATTTCCCTGTTGTGGGACTAATAAAGGAATATCTGATCTTATAACAAGCTTTGTTCAGTCACTCCCCTCTTTGTGACCTCCATCAGCCACCAATACAAAACGAGGTGAACCGAAGCTTTTGTTGAACCTGCTGAATTCCAGAGCAAAGGCCATTCCCACACTCAGGCTCCTCCTCTTAGTGATTCAAATGACAATGACTTCCACCATCATCACACCCACAACCCACCCCAAATCCCTACTTACTGGGCATGCCAGCTTGCATACCAAGCATGCAGGACATGTTTCACTGCTTAGGTAAACATTGCCATTCAATAACATGTTTGTGATTCTTGAATATTGGAAAGACTTGTCCTGATACTCATAGTCAAAGTGCAGTAGGTACAGTCGGTGCATTCCTGAACCAGTCAGACAGACATATGTATCCAATTACTCCAGCATAGTGAACCGATACACCACAGTTCACACAAAGTAGTGGAGTTATACATGTGCCCAAATGTGCTATTTCAAATGATTCTTTCAACATATAAAGATGACTTTACATGTTTTGGTTCACTATAAAGACAAACACATGTGCACACACGTGATGTCTGAACATTTAAAGACTCTTCTTTCGATGCCAACTTTGAATAGTGACACTGTCTATATTATGCACTGTTTACATATATAAAGGCATTTCCTTGTATCTGTTTGATAAATGCTAATGAGACCCTTCAGCTACCCAAGGCATCACTGCAGTGTGTTTACACCTTGGACAGTAGCTCTTCTCTCTCCGTGCGTTTTTTGCTCAGCAGTGGCCTCACCTGTCTTGTCTGAATCAGCGTTGTTGTTCTCCAGCTCTCCTGGGAAAGTCGGAGGGGCGCGGACAGGAGTCGCTGCTTCAGGAGTGTCAAAATGACCCTCTGAGTCAGAGCTGTGAGAGACACGGAGGGAGAGAGAGCGTGAACTTCACAAAGATTAAAGAGATGAGACACAGGAGGACAGAAAGTTCCTTATATAACGGAGGGGAGACGGCCGCGTCAGAAATACTGGAACTATGTATCCTCAAAAGCAAAAGGCTGAATCAGCACTGGCAACTGTAAAGGCCACTTGCATAAACAGAACTGCACTGCAACAGCATTAAAATGTGCAATATGTGCAAGTAGAAATGCAACTCTTTATTTCTATCTCCTCCCAAATCTATCCAGTCACACGGAAATATTATCTGACTCCTGATACGGTGGGATTCATGACATTATCATTCATGACATCCAAGGAAAGCATTTCCCAACTGTTCTAGCTTGTGATCCTTTAAACTGAATCATAGTCTCCTCGTGGCCCCCCATCACAGCAGGATGCAGTTCAACCACAGTGATGCTCCCCTCTAATGTTCTTTTAGATAAACTCTACAGTCATAAAACCATTTTTTGCAGAGGTCAGAGGAACGTGGCCTGAAGGTGATACTACAAAGAGTCAGTGAAGTACTGTTGTGGATTTACGCTGAATATAATCATATACACATTATATTATGTATCATGTGGTCATCGTGTACATATTGTCTCTATTTTTTATTGTTTCTTTAAGTATTTTTCATGTTGTTGTAAAATATGTTTTTGACTTGAATTGCTTTTTTCTTAATCTTAATTTTTCTTTTACTATGTTTATTGTCGTAAATGTGCCATTACAAGCTACAAATTTTACTCTCCCAAATCTAAATTATAACTTGTGTTCTCTGATATCGTCTTGTGCTTTGGCAACACATGGCGCTACTCGATTCACGACGGTCATGTGAAAGGAGGTGAAAGACTGAGTAAACTGACAGAAAGAGGAAACAGGGCGGCTCTTCTCTTTCCTGCCACATCTTTAGCACAACACAGTCTGAGGTGTGACGCTACATACAAACTATACATGCATCTATCATAATATAAAGAGTGAACTGCAGTTAATTAATAGTTTTCAACCCTTTTTTAAACGTCAAGATTTGATTTTAACGTCAGCAGTCAATGTGATCTGATCACTTGAGGAAGCCACATGTCAGTAGAGTTACACTGATGTGACTCTTGTTAGATAACTGATCTGCTGAGACAGTGAACAAGGATAGTGATACTTTATCTGGTCAATAAAAGGTGTCTACATGGAACAGTGGCCAAGATAATATGTTTTTAAAGCAGAGCTGAGGAGCAGAGACAATAAGGCCATGAAGCCTAGAGCATGTGTCATGTTGGTGTGATAGCAATGATTACATCACCAAACAAAACCCTACCTGACTGCAGTGCTGAAGCCAAAGAAATGAGGATGTACCAGTGACGCTGAGATAAACAATTCAAACAGTGCCACAGTCTAAACCAGGGCCACACCAGAACCCTGTCAGCTCTGCACGACGGAATAACACAATGGACATTTCTGCATGTGAACGCGAAATGACAACAGATATGTGTCTTTCTTCTAACCTTCATAATATTAGAAATTCCTCATCCTGACAGGTGGACACACACACACACACACACACACACACATGTGAAAATGCCCTCTTCTCTGGTTCAGTGTGAATCACAGTGTTGGTCGTCTCAGGGCTCCAGCTCAGCACTTGCCTGCAGCCTTGAGATCTCTCTTCCTCCTCCTCCTCTTCCTCTCCTCTCTCTCCACGTTGCTCCCTCTCCTCGCTGGCCTCCAGCCCCTCATCATCCTCCTCTCCCTCTCCCCCTCGCACCGCCGTCCACGTCCACTTGGCCCATGACACAGGTGACAGCCAAGACATCCCTCCTTCTTTCCACGGGGGGCTCTTCAGTCCTCCGTCCACTCACAGATTGTCTGGGCTGGTTTCCAGAGCCTGACGGATCCTTTTCAGTGCGTTTCTTCTTCAGATTCCCACCCTGCCAACAGCTCTCACATCTCTCCACAGAGCCTCTCTCTTCATATGAGCTCCCAGTTTCTCAGTAGGTGAAGGAGACATTTCTTTTCCACTCTTCTATTTGTATATTGTCAGTCTTAAAATCTGAACGATTTCAGCTGCCTTCTCTCTCTTTTCTCTTTTCTCCAGTCGTGCTACCTCTCCCTCTGCCTCTGTGGCAGAAATCCACAGCTCTGATCAGCTGGGTTTCAAAATGCTGCTCTCACTCTCTCCTCCTCTCAACCCCCCCTCCAACCGTTCCCCTCCACCTTGGGCCAGTCCACTGACAGAAAACCCAGCAGGGGAGGCAGGAAGCTTGAAGCTATTACAATAAAGCAGCTTCCCTTTACTGAACTACATGAGTCCCCCTGTGGTTGGAGAATGGTACGTCCCTGTCAGACAGCTCTTCCACTCTGAGGCAGAGGGAGGGAGTCAGAAAACAAACACACAGGAGGAGGAGGAGGAGGAGGAGGAGTGGAACTGTTGGGGGCTCCACATTTTATAGCCCAGAGAGAAGTTAGGAATGTGGGGCTGGTTCTTTAAGCCTCCGTTGCTCCCCCAGGCCGTTCACCACTTAACTGTTTCTCGCATCCAACGGCAGGCATGCATGACCAGGGGAACGAGTTCTGCTGAAGAGTCCCAGGAGGCATACCTGGCTGGATTTAACATGTCTGAGGTAACAGTGCAGACCACTTAAATGCACTCATTGGTGAACAGTAAAAACCCACTGTAGCATCTCACACTAGGGCTGAAGACAATTAGCTGAAATAAGACAGAAATCACAACAAGACCAAGCGCAATACCCAGATCTCAGAAGCTGCAATCTTTTTGATTAAAGGTAAAATGTGGCATAACATACCATTATGAATGAAGCATTGTGATGCTGAAGAGATGCCCTGGCCTACTAATCGTATTCTCCAGATGTAAGGGAACACGCTTGTTTGGTGCAGACTCAGGTAAAAATCACTCATGATGTCGGTCTGAAATGCCTCAGCAGTATAAGATCCTGTTCTCTAAAATAACCAATGTCGCAAAAAAGCCAAAGCCATTCACTAGTATCAACAGAGGACTCCCAAAGTAACATAATCACAATCAGAATCAATGGTAGCTGTACCATTGATCTATTACCAACAGCTGATGTTTGATAATGTCGTTCATGCAATTTAGTTAGATAGCCTCGAAAAATGAGTCCGCCTCAAAGATAGTGTCTCAGATTGGATTAAACGGCACTAGTCAAAAAGACAGTGGTGTTCCCCAAGGTGCCATCCTTGGCCCCTTCTGTTCTGTACACACATGTTCCCACTAGGACATATTATCCTCAAAGACAACATTCGTGATCATAGTTATATGGATGACACTGATCTCTTTCCCATCACAAACACATGAAGAAGTCAACCTACATTTTTTACTGTCTGGATCTTCTTTAAAACAAAATTGTGTGAATTTCCCCACTGTGGGACGAATAAAGGTGTATCTTATCTTATTTTAATGTTCATTTATTTACTTTAGTTTTAAGAGGATTTTTCTGTTTTTATTTTTGCTAATTTCACTCTTTATCTTATTTTCTATTTGTTTATTGCTGGTTATTTAATTTTATTTAATTTTCTCTGATTTTCTTACTTTTAGTGGCCTGATTTTATTTGATTATATTGTGTCTACTTGTTTTATCTTTAATCTTAAAGTAAATAAAGTCTTCCATAAATAAAGTGGCTCTTTGTATTTGAGTAAATGGCAGCAGGGATGTCTTCTTGGTAGTATTGAGAGGAAGAATGATTTCAGCCACCAGTAACTCTTTCATTGTACAGATGGACATATGAGCACTATATTAAAATAAAATAAAATATAAAAATATGTCGAAAAATATCAACCTATCTTTCAAATTCAGCAGGTGAGCCAGTATAACAAACTCAAAATTTATTCCTGACATAAAGGAAAATGGTCTCAAAAATGATTATGCAGATGAACTGTAATCTAAAGAGGCACAGTTTTCACAAGGTGAAACATGGATTTACAGACTCAGTACATTGGGGAATGACAAATCTCTCATAAATTCAAAATGTGACCCACATTTGCAACAGTGTTCACACTGGTAATTTAGTTACTTTTCAAGAACACCTGTATGGTATATTTGAGATTTTTCTGATAATGCATCCTGTGTGCATTGTCTTCTAATACTGCACTCCCCCTCCAGAAACTCCTCCAGGGTTTGACTTGGCCACGCAGCAGCTAAACTCCTCCCAAATTCCAATGGAGGAGCAGAGACACACGTGCCTCAGTCGGGCTCAGAGTTTCCACAGTGGACCAGAAAGGGTGGAGTTTGTCCTCTGTACTTATTTACTGTCTGGGTCTGGTGGAGCTTGAGGTTGAGGTTGAGGAGGATCCTTGCTTGCATTGATCATGTGCAAGTAGTAGTTCAGGGACAGTACAAAGAGATTATCACTGCAGCATAAGGATCAATTTGTGCCTTTATTTTGGGCTTAGTGTCTCTTTGTTGTCCGCAAAATGTTTCCTCTGAAAAAGCGCCAGGCTTTCCTGTTTTTGAAGTCACTGAACCACAGTAGCTCAGGCTTATTAGAACAAAAGATTCCTGTCTTCCAAGTCGTTATGAGCGGAAATCCTTTTCAATAATCCTCGATCAACACTTAGATCACATTCAATTGATAGACAGAGGCAAACCACATGAGAGACCTTAAAATGGAGGTGTGATGGTGGCATGTTTTCTGCATCCGTGTAAGTTATTTCTCACTATAAATTGATGTTTGTGGAAAGAGCATCAAACTCTTTGTTTCCATGGATTCTCTGTTTATTCTCCCTGCACCAGGAGTGAGAGGCCAGTAAAGACTCATGGAAGCCAAGGATAAGTAGGTTACATAAGAAAGAGCTCCTATTACCATCCCAAACAAAAAAAAAGGTCATGACTATTTCTTGCCAGTTTTTAGAAACAAACTAAAGAAAACTGAACAGAACTTGACTTTAAAAACTAACCAGTCATCCTCACAGATGGCAGCTTCATGTCTGCTTTTCTAGTCTAAAATTGGCATCAATAAACATCAGTAGGTAGCGTGAGGCAGCTGTGTGTGCCTCCAGATAAAAGGCCACCCAATTCTTACAGGCTGCTCCACCACAGACACCAGAGGTCCTGCCAAGGAGTCTGACGCTCCACCAAAATCCAAACACAACTCAAAAGAGCTCAGATTTCAAACAGAGAGGGAGGAACCCAAAAGGCATTTTTGAGAAATCAGAAGGTCACTAAAACTAGAACAACAACTCTGGCCTTCTCTGCCTGTTGTGAAATTTTTCTCACTTGACACAGCAACTTACATTCTGCCTGTCTTGGTAAGAATGTGACTAATGACACATTTATGTTTAGTCTCCATGTCTGGCTTAAGATCCAGTAACAATATTTTCCTGACAAAGCTGCTCTGTAACTTCACAGCTCAAGAATGCAGAGATACAATTTACACATGAGCACTTCATATATTTACAGTGTCAACGGCACAATACATCAAAAACACTCTCGCCATAAATAGTATTGCATTTATAGAGGACAATACTGGAGTAACATCATTATATAACACACCCTCCTCTGGTTACAGAAATAGGTGTAGACACACAGAGGGGAAGGAAGTGAATCAAAATGTGACCTGAAGAATAGTAATGTGTGTGTTTGAGGACCAGAGGAGGAAGAGGAAGGACAAATAGAGCCAGGGCTGTGGACGATCATGATGTGGGCAACAATTAGCCTCTGACAGCACACAGTAGTCTTGACTTTGGCCTTATTACAAACTGATCACAACTGTGCGGGAAACTAAACTATTAGCAAATATGGAGAAGTGACACAAAGTGAACAGTGTCAGAACATTCATCAGTTAGCAGCTAAAACTACTAGCAGACAACATTTCGTTTTGATTGTAAGTTATGACCACGTCCTGACAGAGATGGGGCCCCTCTCAGGTCAAAAATTAATGTCTCATAATGTCCCTGTTGCACTCGGAGCTGTCAGAGAGCAGAATCGATGTGTTGCAGTGACATCTAGCGGTGAAAGAGCATACTAACCCCCAGGAAGTTCAACTCGATAAGGAATAACCATAGCTGAAAATACATATTCTAACAACGATAAGCAGCATTAGTTTCACAAGTTCATACACAAACCTTGTTGTGTTATAATTTAAGAAGATCCAACATGTAAGTATAAAGCTGAAATACTGAAGGTCTGGAGTTTGCAATTAGCAATTATTATACTGTACAAATAAACATTCTTGCGTATCCACTGAGACAGTGAGCAACATGTTAAGAACATATGAAGTCTTTAAATAAAACATTTTGAAGTTTGCATCATTTTGAAATTTGCAATGCTGCACTACAATCAAACTAATCAACATGGCGTACATATGTGAATATAGCATGTATGTGAATATAGCAGATGGAGAGAGCTGTTTTCTGAAACTTACCGGGCTCCTTAGTAAAATATGTTTCCGTCAAGAACATGAATCACACATTTGTAAAAGAGCGGAGAAGCTAAGATGAAGAAAGCTGGAGGTAAAAAGATGAAAAATAAAAACTAAATGTAGTAGATGCCCTAGTTTTCACTAATAAACTACAAACATACCGATGGGTGGCAGTAAAGCATAAAATATCAGATTCACAGAGGAGAACAAACCCGAAGAAGAAGTACTTCCGCCGTGACGTAATTATCTAGTAGTAAATGGCGGTTGCGATCAGAGTGGACAGTAAACATTACCACGGGTTTAACTGTAACTGTCTAATTATCATCAAAACATGTACTCGACTGTGTCGGAAATACAAGCTGGTGACAAAATGTCCTTTCTCAACTTTCAGGTCGGTTCATGTCTCGCGCTGACAGGAAATTCACTGAGAAAGAGGCGGAAACGAAGGAAACGGTAAGAAGTGCATCTTACAGACAGAGCTAACCATAACTGGTTAACATTAGATTAGCAAAGTCAGGGGTTAGTTAACAAATGTGTGTGCCTATTCAACAGTACTGCTGTGTTGATCAATTTATAATTATTTCATTAATTCGGTGCAGAACGTGTGAACCCGCAGCAACAGATAAACAGAAGCTAACTTAGCTTCTGTTAACTAGCTTATTCATTCTGAAGCTGCCGTGCGATACAAGTTACAAAGTTGAATGTTCACATCTTCAGTTGCAGTAATGGAGAACGAAGATGGAGAGAAGGAGTCTGAAGAGGCTGAGCTCCGTCTCAAGGTCGAGTCGCTGAAGCAGGAGCTCGTCGAGTGCAGAGCCGAGCTGACCAAGTTACAGAAACAGCTGAGCCAGTCTGAACGACTGCAGAGGAGCACAGAGAACTACAACGAGGACCTGAGGAAACAGGTCAGTGCAGGCTAACACTTATACACAAGATCATTATGACAAAATTAGTACTGAATAATTGAATAGTTTACCAAGATACTATGAGATTTAGCCTTAATCACCCAAATGGCAGTTTTTGTTCCCAGTGTGCTCAATATACAATCACACTATTATGACACAAGCCAGGGTGGTCTTTATGTTAGGTGAGCTGGTCCACATCCACTATAAAACACTGTGGCATGACCCTGAATTTAATCAAAGTGAATTTGTGAGTTGTTACAATCCTATGATCATGTTATTACAGTGGGTGTTTCGGGAATGTCACTAAATGAATTTATCTGCCATGTGTTGTGTCAGGTTGCCCAGCTGAGTGCAGAGATTCATGAACGGAAGAAAAAGGATAAAGACAGAGTCAACCGTGAAACTCAGACAGAAGAATATGTGTGGACAGAAACTGGTGAGTTACATTCACACTTACATCAATTACATTAGTTGATCCTTTCAGTTTGTCAGAAAGTGATAATAATATTACATTCCAGATTATTACAACTACTATTATGGAGGCTACTCTCAGAACCCAGAGGCTTCAGACACTCAGGAAGGCCTGAACACGGTAGCAGCAGTGGATGCTGCTGACGGCAGTGAAGCAGCAGAGGTTTCCACACCAAATGAAGCAACAGCAGCCGATGTGGCTGGTCAACCTGACAACAGTGTTGCAGTCACTACAGAGGTTTGTTTTTTATTAAGAGCTGTTTAGTAGTTTTATTTAAAAAGTTACTTTAAGTAAAAGTAATTGCAAAACTTTTGAAAGACTAAAAAAATATTATCAAATTGGAATTGATGGTTCAACTAATCAATTACTTTTGCCTTATTGTATCAACACTAATCCACAATGCTACAATAAGGAGTCATTGTTAAGAATGGAAAAGTTCCATTTATAAATTGGAGTTTACGATATGACCAATAAATAACATTGTCTCTTTCAGGAGGGTGATGGAGGATCCATAGCAGATATGTTGAGGGCCACTGCTGAACAAGCTATGACACAGACTGGGTTTGTCTTTGATGAGACCACTGGGATGTACTATGACCATAGCACAGGCTTCTACTATGACTCGGTTCGTCAAACACCATCAGTAAAATTAGCAGAATGAATTTAGCAGGAGTTTAGTTTTTAGTCTGACAGACTTATCTTCTTATACTTATACTGTACATCTTCTCTGTTCCTCAGGCCAGTCAGTTGTACTACGATGCCAACACAGGCATTTACTACTACTATGATGCAGAGAGTGGACGATACCAGTTTCATTCCAGGATTGAGGTGCCCGCTGCACAAACTGCTGCAGAGCCTTCCCAAGACAAGAGCATGAGTAGAAAGGTTAAGAAAGGGTCCAAGAAAATGTCACATCAGGAAGATAAGGTATGTAACACCTGGATCTTTGATTAATGCATGAGACAGATACATTTTAAATTTGATGACTGACGGCTGGCTCTCGACTTTGTAGTTCACCTTGACAAAAACATGACATTTCAAATCCTCATGGCTTCATTGGTCTCAGTCTTCAAATGTTTGCTTTTTTTTCTTTGTGCATAAATGTGAGGGTAGTTGACTAAAAGATTATCCTCTGACCTAGGTGCAAGAGGTGACTAACTCATTGGCTAAAATGAAGATTTCTTCTTACTGGAATACTGCTTCCCACAGAGGTACTCCTTTAATCCCAACACACAAAGCAACTTTAAAGAATAGTTCAAGATATTTTTAACCTAAATTTAAGTCAATAGTTTTGCCATCACAATAGGAGCAATAAATACTAATAAATCATTCATACAGTTCTAATGAAGGCAGGTTCTGTTTTTCATCCAAGCAATTCACACAAGCACCCTAAAAATATGTGACTATGATGTGATGGTTCTAAAGTAAGTGATGAAATTTTAACCCAATCAAAAATGTCAAACTAGAAAAGTAAAACCCAAGGGGAAGATAATTGGAATTTCAATTGTAAAGCATTCATTGTCATTTAACATCATAGGATACCAAACAGTTGTGTAATTTAAGAACCGTTCAAAGGGCCATTGGTTACTCTGTACAGCGTCATTAACCACACATGATCTGGTCACCTGTGCTTATAAATCTGGATGATATTTAGTCAGTCAAGATTTCCCTGGTAATTCTGTAATTTGGCAGAGGAATTTTATTTGAAGACTGAAACCATGTACAAAAACACTGCCAAACATGACATGGGATCTACAAAGCCAGAGCTTGCTGTGAACATCGTCAGAGATGGTAATCACACTCTTGACTGTCTGATGGCAGGAACTCTTATTTGATGAGGTAAAGTTGGAAGAAGAAGAAGAAGGTGACTGGGTTGAACAGCAAACTAAGAAGTCCACAGAATCACGAAAACTGAAGCGAAGGTCTCGCAGTCCAGATGTATCTCCACAGAGTAAAGACTCTTCTAAGCGCCGGAAGGAGAGCGAGAAATCTTTGTCAAAGAGGAAAAAGCAGAAAAATGGTTCACACTGTGATGATAAAAATAGATCAAGGAAGAAAAGGAGAAAATCTAAGTCAAAAAAGCAGAAGAAGAAAAAGGCTCGGAGCGACGACTCGGAGGGGAACAGCGAACCAGAAGAGGGTGAGATCACAGAGTCAGAGAGAGAAGAGTGGGAGTCTACACCCTCGTTCTCATCATCATCTAGTTCCCCCTCCGAGGAAAGCCCCGAGTCAGAAATGGAGACTCAGGGTCAGGAAGGTGAGAAAAAAACCAAGCGAAGGCGACACATCTTCACAGTTAGTACATGGGTGAATTTGTTTAATATGGTACTAACTCAAAGCTGGCTCGATTATTACTTTGTCATTTGTTCTTAACACTGTTGCTTTCTGAGGCTGCCACGATCCCTTGACAATACCGTGCGTTTTTTTTCTTGCAGCCAAAGACATCTGGCCACCCTGTGTCAGAGTGACAGTGGTCAGATCTCCAGTGCTGCAGGTGGGCACTCTCTTCATCATCACAGCCGACTCTCCAGCCACCATTGGCAGGTTTGTGCTATTTTCTCTCTGGTCATGTAGCAGCAGGAATGAGATTTCAATAAAATGTTTGACGCTTTCATACCAAACCGAAGTGAGTGCACGTTATTTTAGTATGGGCTCCCACAGTGGGACATTAGTGCTGAGGCTTCAGTGCCAGAGGCATGACATGGCTTCAAGTTAGAACTCAGAAACTCTTTAGGTCATCAGGTGTCTTTCTGTTGCAGAGAGAAAGATATGGACCATGCAATCCGAATACCAGAAATGGGAGTCAGCAAGGTACTCTTCAACTGTAGTTTTCTCCAGGGTCGACAAAATTAATTTGCTTATTGTAGAGTTATTCTAACGGTGAACTGTGTTTGGTTTAAGTTCCATGCAGAGGTATACTTTGACCAGGAGCAGCAGAGCTACATGCTGGTGGACCAGGGAAGCCAGAACGGAACAGTCATCAATGGCAACAGAATTTTACAGGTCACTATTTCATCTCACTTTGTGGCCTCTAAATGAAGCAGTAAAACCTCAACTCAGCACTGACGTTATCCACCAATCTTTCTTCTACAGCCCAAAACCAAGTGTGAGCCCCATCCACTGATGCACGGAGATGAGGTGAAGATGGGAGAGACTGTGCTGTCCTTCCATATCCACTCAGGGACTGATACCTGTGATGGCTGTGAGCCTGGTCAGGTGATGGCTCATCTCAGCAAGCACAGGAGAGAGGAGACCACAGGTGAGACACCACTGAACCTCACCTTGTAAAAACATGCTTGAAATGTGTGGGTTTTTTTAAATTCCTTAAAAAGGCTTGCACTCACTTGTTTTTACATTATCGTTAGAAGACAAGAGAAGAAATTAATTTTAGGGTGAAAGATTTAGCTTTGCTCTGTATTTTCCCAAAGGCCCTACTCTGACCAAAGAGGATAAAGAAGCTTTGAGACAGAAGGAGCTGAAGCAGATGAAAGCCAAATATGGCCTGCAGGTGAGTGTTATCAGGAGCAGCAGCCAGTTTACGTTTTACGCCCTCTTTTTCTCTTTATGCAACAACCACCTCTGTGCTTCTCTGGAAACAGAGCACTGAGTATGAAGAGGCTAAAGCCCTGAGGAACCCCAAGTACAAGGACCGAGCAGAGTCTCGACGACAGACGGTGGGGAGTGAGGGTGTTTTCCAACGAGATGATGCACCCGCCTCTGTTCATGTGTAAGTATTTTGCCTTTGACTGTAAATGCTATATATGGAAAATACTGGATGAAGTGGTCGTCATGTCTTGTGTCTTTCCTTCTTAAAGGGAGATCAGTGAAGTCAATAAAGGACGGAAAATGCTGGAAAAGATGGGCTGGAAGAAAGGAGAGGGCCTGGGTAAAGAGGGAACTGGAATGAAGGACCCGGTAAGATGATCTAGTCTTGTCCTGTTGGCAGATTCTGTTTTGACTAAAATATAGTGCGAAGAAACAGAATGATCATCTTTCTTTCTCATTCCTCTCTCCACAGATTGAACTGAAAATCAGAAAGTCCCAGTCGGGTTTGGGGGCCGGTGCCGCCGTGTCTCTAGACAATGCCTCTGTGACCAGGACAAAGTCGCAGAAGAACTGGGAGAAAGCACGTGAGAGATTTGCTGATTCGTGCCAGCCTGACATGTTGTCACCTAAAACACAGAAGAACAGCTCACCCAAAGCCTGGGTCAGAGCAGAAGAGACAGAGACGGCAAACTCACAAGCGGGTTTTGATGGCCAAAGTAAGGAATGAGTGTATGGACTGTATTTATTGTGGATTTAAAAGCTGGGAGGTTTGATGTGGATGAGCAAAGGGAGTGTCTTCATTTTCAGAGGAAATGTGATATATTGTCTGTAAATTACAGTGAACATGGAACATACTGTTATTTCCCCTGTGTTTTTCCCTGAAGAAGACAGAATGTGACCACACTCAGTTGATACAACACTATGAACTGGTAGCCCGGTGCTGTGCATGAACAGTGTTTGTAAAGGTCACTGGCTGTGGCTGCAGAATGAGTCTGTTTCCTCCATAAGTGAACTGTGAAATGTTTACAGTCCCAAAAGAAGAGCAGCAGTGTGTGTATCATGGTTCAATGTATCTGCAGTCCAACATACAGAAGACTACGGATACAAAGATGACATGAGTCGCCTCAAGCAAATATTAACACAGTGAAGCTATATTTCTCACAATGAGATCATGCTATGACGAGACAGCTGTGTAAGTGAACATGTAAAATCAGTTCAAGCTTGGTGGAACATGTCCCAACTGCTTTTTCTAAAAAAAAAAAGTTGCACATTAAACATGCTCAGCCTTTTGGGTCCATATGATTTACCGCCTGTTTTATTGTCACTGGTGTTTGCTCAAAAGCACACGGACACACACATCCACACACTTGTGTAAGGCCAGTGAGCAAACATGTTAAGCAGTCCATCTGTGTGCTCTCTCTCTATCGGAGAGTGTGTGAATATTTGCATGTGCATGCAAGTCTACTCTCGAACAGAGGCCACTCCGACACCAAATGGAAAAAAAAAAATCCAAGTTTAGTTAGTGCTGCTGCTGCTGCTGTTATGCAACTTGACAAATATGAACTAATAATGTGGGAGAGGTAACACACTTCATTCACTACTGGTTCTACTGTGAACAACACAAGCTTTCAAGTGGAAAACATTAAAGGTGAAGTGCCAATAGATTATAGACGATATAATCAGCATCAAACAGGTGAGCGTTTAGACTCACGTGACACTGTTGGCGTGACTCCTGGAGCTGGCTTGCCTGCTGCCCTTCTTCTGACTTATATTGCCTCCCATTCTGACCTTCCCTCTGCAGTCGACGTGTAGACGCCAGCACCTGAGCAGGCATGACGCTCCTCTGAGGCTGCTCAGTGGGAAGCAGTGGCACTCTGCTGTCAGATTTCTGCCTCTCTCTTCACAGGTGGCTCCTCCCGTCCCTCCCACCTCGAGTCTCCTCCCTCGGCTTAACTGCCTCAACACACTGGAACTAAACAATCAGCAGCTGATACTGTAGTCCAATAAAACTGGGAGGGACCAGCTTGTGTCCTTTGTGCATGGCTGCATTGGTTGGAAATCCTCAACCATGAAAAGATATTGTGAGTCATGAGATAAAGTTTGAGGATGTGTCTCAGGGCTTTTCAGAGATCTGGCTTGACCAGTTCCTGACAGAGAGAGAGAGTTTTCAGGGAAACACAGGGCTACTGTTCTTACAAGTTCAGGCTGTGATCATGTTATGATGCATAAACATGTGAAGTGATTCAAAGTCCTTCAGGGTGAAATCAGCAGTTTGGAGTTTGGAGCAGTTGGCCTGTTGCATGATATTGATAATACAGCAGTAACTGAATCTGCTCTGTTTTGCTGAGCATGCTGAAGTTTTTCCAATTGTTCAGCTGAACACCTGATTGGACACAGGTTGTGAAATCAGTGCAACATAAGCAGTGCCAGTGAATATTAGTCTTGCAGAGAGAACACACTTTCACTTGTGAGGCAGTGAGAGAATGTGACTGTTCCTGAGGCAGCTGTGTTCTGGTGGATTGTGTGCTCACAGGCAAATGGAAACAAGCCCTCTTTAAGTCTCAGTTTGGAGCTCAAACAGAATCTGGGTTATGTGACAGAGCAGAAATTCTGTTCATAATCCTTGTGATTGTTCTGAGTAGCAGTAAAACAAATGATACAATTTGGCATCTTAAATACAACAAAACAAAATAAACTAAGAAATACATTGAAGAAAGTGGAAATCAGTTCAAACACACAGGAAGAGGCTTTGAAAGTTATAAACCTCAGTAAAACCTGCCAGTGAACTAACTGTCTGACTCATAAAGACGCAGTGTTTTCCACCCAACTGTAACAGGGCAAAGATCAAGGAGTTCGAAAAGTTCATCCCCTTTTTCAGACTGCACATCCCATCACAAACACACACCCAATCACACAGACGTAAAAATAACAAAACAACAAACACTGTTGTGTGTTGGATTTTTTAAAAAGGTCCAGACAAAGGAGAAGGGAGCGTCTCATCTGCAGATAACAGAGGGATGTTTCTGGTATCTAGATGAAGTTTACATCGTCACTCTCAATCCTGATGCCTAACATGAGTCAACAGTTATTAATGAAAGAAAAGTATTTTCTTGCCATACTTTGCATTTATTCATGTAAGCCTTAAAGTTAAAGATCCATCCAATTTAATAACATGTCATTCTTGAAATAAAATGGTTACATTGGGTATGTTAATATATATTAATATTAATAATATTAATAAAGTACTCTGTCTGCCTGTATGTTGTCAAACTAGCCATCTACATTGTAAGATACTTAAGAAAAGATAGATTCAACCCTATAGTCATTTTTTGAGGCCACATTGTGAGGTGTTGTCATGGTAACCCATACAACACTGTGCTAAGTTTAAGGTGCTTCTTTCATTGTTTCCACCCCTTAGATAGATCATTCACGGCTGTTATGGCAGCTATCTCCTAATCTAAGGGTTCACAAGATAATTCAATGGAAAAGAGAGAAAAACAAAATCGAAAGGCCAGAGCTGTTCACAAAGCTGGTGAGAGCAACTTCTGCTGACACACTTCATGTCTTTCATTACATTCATTTAGAAATTTAGTTCATAAATAAATTCAGTCACATTACATTCAAATAAAAACATTGAGTCAAATTAAATTTTGAATTGAAATAAATCTACTGACTTAAATGAACCAATTTCATATGATACAAAATAGAATATTGAAAATACTTTTTTCTCTGAGCAAATTCTTTGATGATGTAATGATTTCCACATATTCTATTCTAATTCATCAATGGTCAAATCAGCTTTATTTATTCATTCATTTGGTGAATATCCAATGTGCATTTGATAAACTGTCAAGCAAATGTGGATGTGTTCAGGATCAGCTCTGGTTTGAGGAATATTTCTTACAGACAATTAAAATACTTTATGTTCTTCAGCACTGCATTTTCCCACTGCGTGGAGAGATCTACAGTGAATTGTTTCCATTGGTTGGTAAGATAACTTGATTCTTACTAGTTCACAAAAACAAAACAAACCAGACTGATCTGTCACACTGCTCTGCCACCCTGTGGAAGCTGGAGAGAACAAGTTGTCCAGATCAGCCTGACATCGACTGGTGGACTGTGAGCACTATAAGAGCCTGTGTGCAGCAGACCACACAGTAACAGTAAGAGAGCAACTCCATCATCATCATCATCCTCATCCTCATCCTCATCATCATCATCATCATCCTCATCATCCTCCTCCTCCTCCTCCTCCTCCTCCTCCTCCTCATCATCATCATCATCATCCTCATCCTCATCATCATCCTCCTCCTCATCATCATCCTCATCCTCATCATCATCATCATCCTCATCATCATTATCATCATCCTCATCATCATCATCATCATCATCATCCCCATCCTCATCCTCATCATCATCATCCTCATCCTCATCATCCTCATCCTCATCATCATCTTCATCCTCATCATCATCATCATCCTCATCCTCATCATCATCATCCTCATCATCATCCTCATCCTCATCATCCTCCTCCTCCTCCTCATCATCATCATCATCTTCATCCTCCTCCTCCTCATCATCATCATCCTCATCCTCCTCCTCCTCCTCCTCATCATCCTCATCATCCTCATCATCATCATCATCATCATCATCCTCCTCATCATCATCATCTTTCATAGTTTCCCTGCACAGAGCAGGACGTCATTCATTTCTATGGCTTTCCATCCTGGTCAAGGGCTGGGCCAGGCTGCTGCCAGCACGGCTCACTGGAGTCTGTCATTTTGGAAAATACACCTCAGGAATAGAGTTCAGTGAGGAAGACGTCACGACCGTCTCACTATTTAAAAGACATGAAGCGCAGCTGCATGTGTTCAGAGCCTGTGCTTCGCTGCTGAGAGCCGACCGCAGACTCCCAGTCACAGTGTGTTTATCACAGCGAGTCAGACAGCTGTGTGGCAGAGTGAACTCCTGCTGTAATGTACAGTGCTCACATAAACAGCCACAACATGAAGACAGTACCCGGCAGACGGACGGGGGTCCGGTCTTTGTAGTGTGTCATGTTTTCCTCCAGCCCAGGACAGGATCCACAGATCAGGAGATGAAGAGTAAAACACTGAGAGAAATCTGGATGAATAATGTTTTCCATTGTAATGATGCAGCACGTGTTCATATTCCAGTCATTATGAAGAGGGTTGATCATGTGTGTGAGGTCTGTTTGTTTCCGCTCTCTTTGACCCAGACAGAAGCAGAAACACTTCCTGGTCAGACTCACTTTGGTTTCATGTTAGTCAGACTGCCTGCCTCTCAACTCTGTGTTATCTGGCTCTGGGCTCGCCACTCCACTGAGAGGCATGAGAGCAGAAGAGACACAAGTCTGAGAAACAGTCCTGTGTTGACTCAACTTCCCCACTCGCCCCCACCCCCACCCCCCCACTTCACTTCCGGCTCAGTGGGCTCTACCGGTGACAGAGCTGCAGAGCACTAGTTTAAAATGGTCAAAAGAGAATCCAGCACAAACAAGCGCTCGCTGGATGAGAATGCTCATGTGAGGAGGAGAGGTCAGGAAGTGGGGGGGTTCAATGCTCCCAGGTCATCCAGCTTGATCTTTGTGAGTGAGAGGAAATGGTCGTCATTCCAGCCACATTCCAGCGTGGACGTACTTTCAAAACAGCCCTTCTCATGTCGGGACGTTAGACTGCACTAAGAAACTGATCCCATGCTGTCATTAGGCTTCTGTTTGTGTATCTGAGGGGGAAATGCCCCCCCCCCCCCATGCACACCATGCCACGCCATGTGTCTCAGGATAAACACCACAAGTGCCACCACTCAGTGGAAATTCCAAAGAACCTCCGGCTTCCTCCTGGCGAGTGCCTCAGTCAGCGCCTCTGCTGTGAACGTCTTCCTCCCTCGGCCTTCCTGCTCACACCCGCAGCCTCTGGGTGTGTCTCCCGGTGACCTCATCTTCCCAGAAAATCCTCCAAGCACAACCTCACATGATGCAGTCAAGTTATCCACAATAACAAACCGGCCGCTTCGTGAAAAAACCATCTCAGCCATCACGGTGGGGGCCGGTGCCCCCCCCCCAGCGCTCATTCAACCAGAGCATCAAGCAGAGTGTGTGAGTGTGTGTGTGCACACCAGCTTCCTGTTTATTCAGCCTGGTTGAGCTTGAGCAAACTTTCAGTCTTGAGCCTTTTTGTTTTTGCCAAAAGTTATTAACCATTCACATTTTTGTCACTAATTCTTCCTCAAGGGCAAAAATCTCATGTGAGCAAACTTTCAGTGAGCTGTTAGTGTGAATCTCCACCTGAACAGCATGAATGAACAGCTACACACACACACACACACACACACACACACACACACACACACACACACACACACACACACTGCTAACTGCTGCGTAGACGAGTGACACTGACAGATTGGTGAAAAGGGATTTTGTGGTCATGGAAAAGACAATAGCTCCCACATGGCAGCAGGGCTTTTTAAAACACACACAGCACATTGAATGACCTGACTGACGAACTGTCCAGAGGCCGGCAGATCAATGCCAGAAAACACAAGGTTCACTCTGCACAGAGCACACATGAACAACGGGCCACCTGACAGAGTTTCACAGTGTAGATCGTACCTCGGCTCGACTCGGGGCTGACGGGCTGTGACCGATCGGCTGGCAGGTTTGTGTCTGGATGCAGACGTCCACGGTCAGTGACGGAGGTGATGGAGGTGACGGAGGTGACGGAGGTGACGGAGGTCCTTCTGGGCGTCTGTGCTCCGACTGCTGCTGGAGCTGCTGCTCTCTGAGGGAAAATGCTTGTTCTGTCTGCATGGCGGGGCTTAGTCCATGTGGCTGGATGGGAAATGGGAAATGAACTTTCTGGGCAGAGAGCCAAGAGCAGAGTGGGTTTTAAAGACACAGCAGTTTTCAGTGCTACACTCGTAAGGTTTGGTCCCACTTCACACTGAGTACGTTCCCACTAAAGACTTACTGAATGTATTCATTCCATGAGTTTATTTCTACTCTTACTGCAGTTTTATTTCTAGTTCGTACAATTCACTGTTGTTTTACTGATGTTTTACTGATGTTTTAATGAGCGTCGCAACAGATTATAAAGACTACATTCTGTAGTCATATCATGTCAATTTAAAGTATCACATCTTCACATTAACAACTTGGGTAACTGAGATCTGCTGTATATCAACACACAGAATTCACTGTTTCAGTGATGGAACGTAACGAAGTACATTCACTTAAGGAATACAACTGAGTGACCTTGGAAGCCAGTTCCTCATCGACACGTATGAAGACCACAGGATTTCACCATTGTGACTGCTGATGTGCCTTTGTGACTGGGATGGGGGGGCTGGGATTTGAACATGCGACCTTGGGCTCAGTTGGTAGCTCAGACAGACTGTCCATCATTCGCTGGTGTTCATTCAGGGTTTGTTCTGAAAAACATGAAAACCAGGCAACAAACATAAAGTTTCATTTGAAAAAAAGTAAATTTCCTAAAAAAGCTTGACGCTGTAGCGTTCAGCGAACATTCCTCAAACTAGAGTAAACAGTGCATGTGTAGGGGACTATTCTTACCTGTGGGTTAATACACGTTTGTTGAGACTATGTTTGAAACAAAGACCTTTTTATTGACCTGTCTGTTTGAGGGATTTTATCCTGTCTGTCTTCTTTAGTTCATGGGAGAAGCCGAGTCCCTCAAACATACATCAGTGCATCAGTGCTTGATTGTCTGGGATCACTTTGATTCCCTGAGACTTGAACTGACTCTGCCATTAAGAGAGAAACTATGCATCACACGACATAATGTTGAATTAGCGTCCGACATATTTGTAAAATAGCTTGTTGAGAATGTGGCTTTTATGTAACAATTAAAGGCTTATGAGAACTTTGGCTTCTGTTGAAGTTTTATTTTATCAAAACTTTGTGCTAGGTCCAAAGTTCAAATTTGCCTGAAAGAACATAATATACTGCTAAGCTGAATTAAAATGGGCATTTGATTCATTTACGTCCTTCATTTTTTTACAGCAAGTTTACTTCTTGTTGCTAAACTGGAAAAATATTGCATAGATAAAGTTTTGAACAGAGTAATGAATGAGTTTGAATGAACAGTAAAGGGTAAGATGTTCTTTCTAAATTTCATTGGTATCTCAGGCTCTAATCAAAGTGCATATTGCCACCTACTGGTTAGAAGGGGAAAATACAACCTATGGTGTTTCTACAAATTTCCCTTTATCAAAACTTCTTGCATATGTTATTAACAAATGTGCAACATTTTTGGTCTATTAAAATGTAGAGGCACAATTTGTTTCTGCCTTCTGTCTTTCTGTCTGTAAACACAGAACCCCCCCCCCCCCCCATCATAATTTCACAGTTTTGACAATAGCACTGCTGGTAATGAATGATCACACACTTAAACAAGAATCATCCCATTATGCAGAAGACAAACAGCCATGAGTTGTGAACCAGTGAGCTGATGTCTCCCTCTTGTGGCTCCTCCTGAGAAGGCAACTGCAGCATGTGCCACCAGACACTCTGTAGAAAAAAAGGAAGAAAAAGAAACAGATTTGTTCTGTCCAGTTATCTGTTATTTTAACACATGCTTTTTGACTGAGTGTTTCTGCCTGACTGAAATCTATAAATAAGAACCAGCATTAAAGGTGGTCTGCTGAGACTATACATCAGACCATGAACTGATGACTGACTGGCTCATGTCATGAGAAAAATAATATCTATATATGAATAATGAGAACTAGATGAAAGGAGAGTGAAACTTTTCAAAGAGTCCATTTGCATCATAAAGGCTGATCAGACATCCATGAATTTTGAAATTTCTACATCATCTTGTTTCTAGTGACACCATTTCTAAATGAGTTTATCCAGAATCTGTAGGACTACATACAAATTCAAAGAGTAGTGTTTGACTCCATCCAGCTCAATATATCAAATCTAAAGGAAAGAGGGCAAGCAATCAAACTGTGTCACCCTTCTTCATCACACTAGCTTTCAGGACCTCTCAGGCCACATGGAGGCAAAGTCCGACAGCTCGTGACTCTGTCCCACGGACTCATCAGACAGCCCAGCAGCCAGCAGCATCACACGGAGACACTGCAGCTGTCATGTCGTCACCGGGCCCAGTTCAGTCTGAAGAGCTGTGTTTTCTGCCTCAATATGTGACGAGATCACTGTCATTTTCTCTTCAGCTGAGGATTAACAAGCTGGACATGATCGTTGATGCCTCCTCTCCTAAGCCCCTTTCATTCATGCTGTAGCCTGGCAACAAGCTGCTGGATAAAATGCACCGACATGGCTCCATTTCACCGTTTCAAGGTTCATGATGAGGAGTCACCAAGAGCTCAGGGACTCAAAATGTGTGTTTATTCAGAATTCAAGGCCACCATTGAAGCATAACGACATTGTACCATAGTGTAATGGATCCCAACATTTTCTAAGGATCAACTGATTCATAGCATGATTTTTTTTTCTTTCAAAGGCTTCAGACCACATATGATACTATATGAGACCAAAAATGGGAAATAAAGCGAGCTGGACATCGAAGCATACAGTCATTGTACTGACAGTGAAAAGAGAACAGCCAGTCACTGCAGACGTAATTCACAGGGTGATATCCCGTCACTTAAAGGCCCTATTTTCTCAAACAGCTTTTCCCTGAGTGATTTCATGTTCAACACATTATTTTCTGCCAGTTAGATTCGTTTGGTTATTTCACTTGAGAGACGTCTGTTTGCCTTTTCCCCCTGAGCTCTTTTCACTGGCTCGAGGTGGGCGGGACCAGCAGTCACATTACACACCTCAGGGGTCTCTCTCAGTGAAGTCTTCACTGCTCACTGACAGACAGAGAGGACTCTCAGCTGTGCTTGGAAAAGATGATGAGAGAGAAGCTGCTGAAATGAGTGCTCCAGCAGCAGCAGGTTGTCGACAATCACCCATCTGACATCAACTCTGTTGGAGCAGGTAAAACAAGACCTGGAAATGGCTGACAAATTTTGATACACAAAAAAACACCCACACTGCTCAGATCAATCACACACACATCACTGACAGAAGACAAACACACTGACCAGGACAGCGTTACGTAACATTATAACAGGATATTCCATTTTAAGTAGATTTTAGATGATCATAAATTGATGACCACACCCAACCACACCTGAGACAAACTCCAACCTTTCAACCAGAGAGAGCAGTGAAACACTGCTGTCCAGCCTGGTGATGAGTTACTCTCTAAAGCAATGACTGATTATTTTGGCCACCTGGGACAAACTCACGAGAACGCCGACAGTCACACACTCAGTCACAGTCTCAGGAAAACGGAAAACACCACTGGCAGCTTCATTCCATCAGGCACAGTGGAAAAGAAAAGAACAATCAAACAAACAAAAATTAACTATGTAGCCTGCTTACCAATGGTAGAAGCACCAAAACATGGAAAATGACCAAATCGATAAAACTGAACAAGTCAATAAAACTGGGCACAAAAAACACTTTGACGGAACAAACCATCAAACATTCTTTTCACGTCATCATTTCAAGTACTTTCATTATAAAAATATCGATTATAGTCTCTTTAAAATTTGGAGCCAAATCTTAAAGAGATAGTCATCAGTCAGCCAACCACCAATAAGACACTGAATCAATATTTTTGAAAAACTTCTTTCAAATGACTTATCTCCGTCTAAATTAAATTTTAATTAGAATTTAGTCAGTTTATCGTACTAACTATCACTAAATCATCTGTTCATTTTGCAGGAGCCACGACATCTACTGTCTGCAAGCGTCGGCAAACTGAAGTTTTGAGATTCTTTACTTTCATTACTTCAGCACTGGAGAGCTCCTTCACAGATAGAATGCTTCACCCGAAGAGCATGAGGGAGCGATATGGCATCTTTCTTTCCTGCAGCTGCCAGACTGTACAACCAGCTCTGCTCCCAGGAGACCACGCACCTAATCATGTCATTACGCTGTGCAATATTTCAATCACTGTGCAATATTTTTCACTCACTGTGCAATATTTCAATCACTGTGCAATATTTCAATCACTGTGAAATATCTCATTTCAGCTTAGTTCAATGTCCTGTCTATATATCGTTAACGTTTTTTCATATTTGTTATATTGTGAAGTTGTTAAAACTTTCAGCCTGTTTCAATTGTTAATAATTTCATAATTCTTTTCGTAAAATTGTCAGTACGTTTTTGGATCTCTCTTGTTTATATCGCTTATTATCCACTGCAGTACACTCTGAATTTCCCCACTGTGGAGACGAATAATGGAATCAAAAACAATGGAAACAATAAAAAGCATGCTGAGCATTCAGACCGCTGCTCTGAGCCCCAGCTGGGGGGGGGGTGTGCGCCCCGGCTCCTGGGTCGCAGCCTCCCGATCAGATGTGTGCGGATGGATGTGATGAGGATGTTACATCACTTGCAGTGCAGCCAGGCGCCAGCAGCAGGATCCAGTCTGGAGGTAAAGGAGGCGCACAGACCCAGCCTGGCCATATTGTGCAGCAGCTCTCCGCAAATCGGCTGCGTCACACCTGCGAAAAACACGCACATCAGGAGAAATCCGCAGTTTGAACAGGCTCCTCGGTTTGAAGCGGTGAGTGTCTGGATCGCCTTCGGTTTTTGTGCATGCGTCGGTGTCTTTCTGTCGAAGCGTCGCGTGTCCTCTCCTGCGCTTTGTGCCTCTCAGGCTTGTCACGGCCCGCAGAGCCGCTGACACCGTGCACTCCATGTTCTGTCAGCCCTGCTGCACTTTGCATGGGTTCAAACACACAATCACTCTGTGAGAAATACAGAAATCTGTTTGGATTGCATTGAGCATTTGTGATTACTGGGCTGATTTTTTTTTTTTTTTCAGCCACACAGGAGCCTCTGGTCGAGGACTGATCTTCGCTTGTTTACCCTCCTCAGGTTGGTGTCTGTGTCGCGCAGGGAATAAAAATGGTTAAACTGGGGAATAATTTCAGCGAGAAAAACAACGGGAAGGTGGTTTCTGAAGACGGATTTGACACCATCCCCCTCATCACACCATTAGATGCCAGCCAGCTGCAGTTTCCTCCACCAGAGAAGGTGAGATTTTCACTGATATGGACAATCACAGCATTAGTCTAATTATGATGGTGTACATGAAGAAAACTAACTGTAACCAGTGTCTGTGTGTAGAACAGGATTCATAATGTTTCCCATCCTGCTCCTGTGATCTCTCCCCCTACGCTGATGTCTTGTGTGTATGTGTGTGTGTGTGTGTTTTCTACCAGGTGGTGGTTAAGACAAAAGCAGACTATGATGCTGAGAGCAAGAAGGGAAAGCTCCGTTCTCCTAAGATCGCAGAGTTCTCAATAAGCATCATTGAAGGCGTGTCTGAGCGACTCAAAGTAAGAATACTGTCTGTGCCTGTCATTCATCATCCCATGTCCAATCTCTCTCACTCCTACACCAGCATAGACCGACCCCACCGAGAGCAGGCAGTCGTCTCCCCACCCCTCCCTCCTCCTCCAGTCCCAGGTTCCACACTTCTTTCTGGGGCCACCTTTGTCTCCTGCGTCCTGCGCAGGCCGTCATCTCTCCGGGTTACTCAGTGATTCACTTAACCCCGCCCTGAAGCCCTCATTAATTCAGCTGCTGCCATGGCGATGGCCTCCAAACGGCTGCATCTCTCCCGCCTCCCTCAACGCCCCCCCCCCCGGCCGGCAGATGTGTTTAGTGCTGTCACCGTACAGAGTGATGAAGAAAGGGCAGAGCACAAATCCAGGGATCTGACCTCATATACAAGACTTATAACTGTTCAGACTGTGCACTCCCCCCCCCCCCCCCCCCGCTCACAATCAACAGCTGAAACCGTCTCTGTACTTCTCAAACATCTGAAAGGCAAAGAGGCACATCAGCGTCTCTGAGAGCAGCGCTGCTTTGAAACACTGCAGATCGAAGTCTCTTTCATAATCTCCTGTTGCTTTGCTTTGTACATGTTGTCCTCTGCTCTGCTGAGCAGCTGAAGGCTTCGTACAGGCAGAGCAAAAAAAGAGAAAGAATATCGTCTGGTTCATATCGACGCGTGCTGTTAACAACCACAGTGAAGCTGCAACAAGCGTCCTGGCAGAACGGGACAGGAAGAGCTCAGAATCGTGGCACCTTGCTCCTCGTCAAAGAAATCCTCAGCACAAAACCAACATCTCTGTCAGGATTTCACTGTTTCTCACTTGTAACTGTTCGTCACAGAAGCGTATTCAAATTTCTCTGAAGTAATCCAATTTCCCCACAAGCAAAATAACATTCATAGCGACTCATAAAAATAACTCAAGCCCACCTCAGGGGCTCAGCGTCCTCGGCAATAATGAGGCCATTTCTCCCACACCTCGTCTTATCCCCCCCCCCCCCGCTTCCTGGGAACAGCAGTAGCTGTTACATGAGTCCCCTGAGAGGTGAGAGCTGGGCCGCACAGACGCTCACACAAGCTTCTCCTGACCACTCGCTCTGTGCACAAGATCCTGTGTTAGTGACTGTCATGTATTCTCATATAACGCTCGGTGCAGACTTCAGCTATGTGCAGCTCGCTGCTGTTTAACATGTAGCATGGTTCTGGCTTCCTGTCATGAAGACACACATGATGGAGCTACTGTGTGTCTCCTCCAGGTGACCCTGCTGGTGATCTGTGCCCTGGCCTTCCTGGTGTGTGTGGTGTTCCTGGTCGTCTACAAGGTGTACCAGTACGAGCAGCCCTGCCCCGACAGCTTTGTTTACACGGTAAACACTCAGGACAGAGACACTGACACTTCTATCAAAGTGCTGTTAGCTTTGTTTTGATCTGCAGAATTAGCTTTATTATACCATGAGTACGAAGCGTAGACAGTCAGACTGTCATAATAGTGTTTATCTGACAATGTGCTGCAATGAAGAAAAGCATTTGCAGAACCCATCAAACCTGGATCTCATCTCTGACACTGATTCTAGAACTCTTCCATAGTTTTCTGTTGTAGATAGGATCTTTAATAGAATATTTCTGTTTGAAGGGAGCGTGATGATATGAATGTCATTAGTTATTTCACTGCCGCCACATTATCAACCTTTTTTTTCTTCTTAAATAAACTTAAACCACAACTTATCTTTCCAGATAAGAAACAACACCTTACAACTGAAAACCTGAACTAAGAAGCATAATAATAAAGTTTTGAATTCAGTCCGCTACAGTACACTTTTCTGATACAGCACTACTTGATCTAATTGGCTACTTGGCTAACGTTAAGCTTTAGATAATTATTGTTGTGTAATGAACATTAGTGAGTTATTGATTTTGCTGACTTCATCCCACTTGCACCACTGTTCCAGCAGTTTGGGATTTCAGCTCAATGCTTAACAGCAGCTGATACTTGCAGCGACTGTTCAGCAAAGTGACAGTGTAGCTGTGAACCAGACTCATTTTCTGCATAAGACAGATTTTTAACTCGCAATCAATCTTTTTTG
Source organism: Centropyge bicolor (assembly GCA_037975185.1). NCBI lineage: Eukaryota > Metazoa > Chordata > Actinopteri > Pomacanthidae > Centropyge > Centropyge bicolor. Next base: position 300,593 of record JBBMOC010000145.1, read on the forward strand.
AATCAGTTTTTTTTATCTAATGTGAGACCACTTGCTACGTTTTTGTCCTTTAACGAGTTCGTTTCTCATGTATTCTATTAGAATTTCTTGAACCTTCATTTTGTCTCCATGTGCCTTTTCTTTTCACATCGTTCCCTCTCTCTTCGGAGCAGCAAGGTCGCTGCATGCCAGCTGGGATGTATGGCAACTACCCCCCTCAGGGCCCTGGGGGCCACGGGCGCCTCTTCACCCTCATCAACCACTACAACATAGCCAAGCAGACCATCACCCGGTCAGTGTCACCGTGGATGACCATCATGTCTGAGGAGAAGGTCACCCAGCAGGAGACGGAGACGGCCCAGAAACTGGCTTAACCGAGCTGGGGTCAGGAGGTGGCCTCACCGGCTGCACGAGAAAATAAATAATACGGTCATGCCACTCAAGCAAACCTCAGAGTCCCAGGGGTTTTTGTGGGGGGGGGGGGGGGGGGGGATCTGCTTCTCTTGCCTGAGGTGCTCTGCTGCCTTGTTGATGTAGTTCAGCATCTGTAGCAGGAAATCTGTGGAAATTTAGAACATGGGTGGATTCACGGTTTGTTTGAATAGCATGTGTTATTATTTATTTATACTTCAAAACAGAGTGGCAAATGTGTAAAAAAAAAAAAAAAAAGCCACAGGAATACAAACACACACACTCACCGTCTTTGTACATACACATATGTAAAAGAACTCACTTTAGTACTCACATTGTGAAATGACTGTGAAGCATCTTGTGTCTGCGTCGCTTGTTTAACACACATGCACGCACGACTCTTAAAAACAATCAGTTTGCTTTGAACCTCTTTCTAAATACATCACGTACTGATAGCGCATGTCAGACCTGGTGAGGTCCAGCAAGTGGAAAATTTCTCATGAAGCGACAAAGTCTGCAGCATATTTGCAACTGAGGTTGTCTGTGTCAAAACATTTTACTGTCATGATGTTGTGAATAAATGAGGTTCAACCTGGAGGAAACCTTTTAACCAGCGAAAAAAACCCAACTATTTTAATCGTGTTGTTTTGACGCAGCTTATACTGCTCTCTGTACATTTTTGAGTTTTTAGTATTTGATGCATCAAATCTTCTCAACCAGCATTAATGATTGTCTCCATTCATTTGAACTCTTTGTGAACACCATGTGCTTTTCTTTGCCGGCTACACGAGACTTACTTAACAGTTACTTTTCATTGCATACATTTTATGCTACTGTGTTGAATGTTTTTGCATTGCTAGTGAAGACACTGTATTGTGCAATGCTTTGCATTGATTAATGTCACCATAGATGGCTGTTGGCAGCCATCACAGATACTAGACTTAGGTTGATGTAGTGGAACAATCTGACAGTAGTCGCTTGTCCTGTTGCTTTTTTCTGTATTTGTCATTTAACTTAAACTGTCACAAATGATGTACCTTTTTCATACAATGTAATAATTACCATTGAAGTGCATTTGCTACATGAAAATGTTAAATGAAAACTGAAATAAAGTGCCCACATTTCACACCAATGTCCAAGGAGAATCCATAAATAAGAACAATCTCATGCACTAAAGAGTAAATCTTACCCGTAATGCTGAAAGTCCCTCAGTGCAGAAAATAAATACACTTTAAGAGCTCCAGTTCCCTTTAGTTAAGATCAAAGAAAAAATTCTAAGCGCCGTTAATCTTGAACCAGAATATAGGTTAATCCTAATAAACAGATTAGCAGAAGTATCAGGAGGCTGTGTGAATCAAATCTCCTGTCGACAGCTGCCTTGCTTCCACTGACAAGAACCAAGCTGTGGCCTTCTGCTGCTCTGGATGTTATCTGAGGGCTTGACATAAATATGAAATTATAACTGTTAGAAAATTGTTTCCTCAATTAAAGAAGGCAGATACAGAATTTAAAGAAGTGTATTGCTTAGTTTTACTGGAAACTGAGTGATGTGTCAGGACAGTTACGCTGTGATAGACATCAAATAAACTGTTCTGCTACTCATAATTGCACAGAAAGCAAAACATTTCACATTTGACAGTGAAGTGTAATTTATATGTCATTGAGGGACACAAGATCATAGTCCTCATAAAAAATGTACATGAGACAGCAAAGTCAGTGTAATGGCAGTCTGCATAATATCTTCTAGTCTATTGAAAAAGGGATCAATGTAGATCAATGCTATGTTATTCAAACAGGGCTGCAACAAACAATTATTTTTATTACTGATCAATCTGTGGATTATTTTTTTTTACAATTAATCGATTAATTGTTTAGTCTGTAAAATGTCAATACATTGTGGGAAATGCTCAGAATTTCACAGAGCCTAAAGTGACGTCTTCAAATTGCTTCTTTTTGTCAGCAGTCAAAAACCTTCATTTGTTGTCATAAATGACAAAGAAAGTCAGCAAATGTTTGACATTTTTCCTTGAGAAATGACTGAAACGATTAATCGATTAAAAAGAAGATAAAAACAGTTGGTGATTGATTTTCTTTTGATGGACTAATTAGTGGATCAATTGATGCAGCTCTACTGCCAATACTCACTTCTTTCGGTGTTGGTGAGAGACAGACTGCCAAACCATACACACACTTACAGTGGACACAATGCTCCATACAAAGCTTGCTTCCATAGCAGAAACATTGAAAATAGATGATTCAGGGAAGAACAAACTGCCATCTCCACTTGAACACAGAATCTTCACCAAGAACAATTTGTCACTTGGTACGCCAGGTCCAGCTTGGTCAGCTGTACATTCAGTCTCAGTACTGTCATCGCCTCTTTGTGAGACAGCCAATATGTGCCAGAGCCAGGCGGTCTCCTGCTGTAGAGTCCATGCTGGCTAGCTGTGTTAGCTGTCATACCAGTCCAGGAAGAGGAGAGAGAAAGAGCACATGACCAGGAAGAACAGGATCCATACCCGGAAGCCGGCGTTATTTTTGATTGCCTTGTGAGAGAAGTAAATAAAATTACATTTTACTGATCAGATTTATTAACATCAACCAAAGAAGCAGAACATGAAGTATGAACGGCACATGCAGAACTGATGGACTGGTTGTTTGCATTTAGTGAACCCTACCTCTCGTATATCCTCATTGCCTTCTTTGACGTTTTCTGTGGCACCTACCACCAGCTGATGAATGCTGTCTATCTCTGTTTCCTGTCACAGACAGACAGATGAGTTTATGTGCGACTTCTCAAAAACACATTTGTGCATTTAAGTGACCAAGTGAGTGAAATGGAAGGAAGACCAGCTCACTTGTTGCAGGACTTTCTCAGCAAAGATCTCCTGCAGTCGAGAGATCTCCACCACCTTCCCCTCGATTTGCCTGGCATGGAACACGTGAAAGGTGTAAAAACCTATATCCCTGTGTCATTTTCATCCACATACTTCAGATAACTGTTGTCTTGTTCAACTGGCATTTCAGTCACTAGGGTGCTGAAATGATTTAGTGGACGTGAGAGTGACGTAGTGTAACCAACTCACACAAGAGTGTCTTTGGATTTTACCACAGTTCCCCAGTAAACAATTTCACCGTCCACATCACTGATGTGTGTCCAGAATGAAATCACGGACACCCCCTGGTGGCAGCGGTTCAAAGCACACCTAATAAAAAGGGAAAGTGACGTGGGACCCACCTCACTTCATCCACCAGGCTGTTCATCTCACTCACCAGCCTCTGGTTCTCCTGCTCAAACTAGACAGAAACACACAACTGTAAAACACCCTTATCAATAGGTAGAGGACAGACGTTAATTCAGTCTATCTAGATGATGGGACTTGCTGTATCATCTGAACCACAAACCTTCAGAGAGGCCTGTCAAGCTTAAAGGCAACATTAACTTAACTTTGTATTTGTGTGATAATATATTGACTGTGAGTTATTTCAAGCCCAAATTAGTCCGATATTTAGACCTCTCCAAATGAATGAAAAAATCCTCCTCAGTAAAGCTCTGAATGAGAAAGAGTATAGACAAGGACACACAACAAATGTGACACATATTAGGTGCTGGACAGACCTACATGTGAAAAATGGACATTTTACACACATGAATGTATTTTTCTGTTTTACACACATGAATCATACAAATGTACATATACTGTATGACATCAATAGTGAATAACGATGTCTGAGGTGGCCCACCATCTGGATCTCCTCGGGAGAGAGCTCGTCCTCCACTCTGCCCTCCTCCCACAGGTTGACAGGGTTGTCCAGGACCTCTGACACACTCTTCTCTATGGGAAAGAAAACAGACAACTTGGAAAGTCTTCATGTATCTAACGCCATACTCCATCATTCTCTTTTATCTGGTTGAAAGGAGAACTACAATCCTATGTGGCTATTTAGGTGATTATTTAAGAGGACAGTCTTATATTCACTGACTTTTGGAGAGACTTAAAGAGTTTAAAATACTGAAGCAGTGAGTGACAATAGATGTAATATAATTGTAGGAGTGTGGTGATTCACTATCATTATCAAGAGATATTACTCGCATCACACCTTGGATGTGTCCTCTCAATGGTGCTTGATGAAAATAACTCTATCTAATTAAATGGAGAAGAGTGAAGATGAGCTGCTCCCAGCACAGAAATGACTATGGTTATAGTAGCAAGGTGACAATATACAGTTCAAACATTTTGCTGCCAAAGGCAAATGAAGAGCCTTTTTATGTTGACTGTGTTTGTGGAGTCCAGTGACTCACAACACAAAGGCAGCACTAATAAATATAATTGCAATCATATCTCATTTGAACTGAAATGAGTTCAACAAAAGCTAATTAAAAATATGTTACATTTACTTTGGTGCCTTCAGTTTGTTTCTCTTTAGCAATAAGGTTGAAGAAGTGGTGTCTTTCAGCAGTTTTCATGGTTAATCCTGTTAACGCGATAATGACAATGAAGGCAATTTGCTTTTTGGCTCATTGCTACCAATAATGAGGCTGTAACACATCATAATGCCATTAAAAATCTATTTTTAAATTAAAGTGTGATGCTACTCTGAACGCGTGAATGTGTGTGAAATTGACAATACATGCATGTATTGCCTTGTGGAAAGCCTGTGTTTCTGGCTGTCGACATGGATGCGGTCCTGAGAACATTAAGTGATGTAGAGAGTCTTTACCTTAAGATATATCACTGTGAGCTGTGAAGTACATCCCTACATGTTAATGATTGCCTGCACCTGATGGTTTGGATTACATAAACCAGCAGAAGTACGAGTTAATGGTTGTGATTTAATCAGAGCACCCACTATGAATCATCAGGAATAATGGTGCTGCGCTGTGGCATGGCACTTTTCAAATTACAGACTGCAGATGAAACACAAAGATCAGTCCTGCTGCCTTCATTTGGCTGTAGCAATGTAACTAAAGATGGGAGACACTTTTATATACAACGTACAGATAATATGCAGGTAATAATCACCCTTTCATCATTAATGCAGTTTGACCAAATACATCTTCAAGTTTAAGAATGTTCAGCCTGTTTCCTTTTATATTGACACAGTCACAGTGCATTTTCAGTCACTTGACCTGCACAGAATGCAAAGGAAAGTGCACTTTACAGGGCACAGGAATAGCTAAATACACAAAAATACCAAACCACAGTCAGCAGAGCACGATCGTATAGCAGGGTTTCTAGGAGCAGTCTTTGAGCTGCCACAGAAATAGAGTCCAGTGTCTCGGGGGACTCACTGACTTACCGGAACTTTCCTCCTTGACAGCCTTCTCCTCTATGGGCTCCACCTCCGGCGTTTTCTCCACCCGGCTGTGGTGCTCCGGTGCCAGTCTTGACCTGAAACCCCAGAGCACAGGGTCACGTGTATCAGCAGGTTTCAAAGTCACTACAGTCCTCAGATAAGGATGAGCAATAATAAATGATGTGAATGAGGTATTCACTGAAGTTGATGTGTGCAAATACTCACAGCCTCTTCTTGTCCACCATTCTCTTGACTCTGATTGCTCTCTGCTCAGAGTACAGCTTACACACTCCTTAAAAACAGTCAAGATACACGAGATGTTACCATGCAGTCCTGTTTGTTAATTCAGTGACTTCAAGTATGTGTACAGCAGCTCACGCTGAAACCAATGCAACCGCTCTGCCGGGCTCATAAACACTACTCCAGTCATTTTCCTGACAAACAAATGGATGCATACAAAATAATCCATAAAGGACACGCTATAAGACGTGTGCTGTCTGAATTATAATGAGCAGCATGAACTCACCTCTTAGGTACATTTCAATGAGGTCCAGCACTGCTCCTCGATGTTCCTTTATCTGGGCTGATGTCACCTGCTTCTCAGCTGTGGAGGCAACAATAAGACATTAACTTATGGAAGACAAATTCACAGGTTTTGCTACACTGCAAAAACAACACATGCCGTTTTCCTCTCAGCTCATAGTTAATGTTTTGATTGAAAGTCAACACAGATGAGTTTGAAAAATAAAATCTGAGCTGTATCTTAAATGTATGCTGCATAATGCAAAGCATCATTTCCTATGATATTTATAAACCAATTAATGAGCTGCACAGCGAAACAAGCACACACCTTCATTGCGTAGCTGCTTGATGGCCTCTGAACACGTCCTCATGAAGATCTGAGCATCCTGGTCGATCTGGTCTCGTTCACTGTCCGTCATACGGGTAAGATCTGATGAGATGAGACTGTAAAACACACATGAACAATCATAGTAAGTTTGAACATTTGAGTGACGTCTAAACAAAGACTCACTAGAGCACAGCTTTATTACAAGTGTCCCAAAAACTGAGAGGTCCCTTCCTCCTCCTATGTCAACTCTATCATTCATGTTTAATGTCTACTAATATGTATGTCTGCTTTCAACCACTCTGTGCTCCCCACATATCCCTATTCAGCCTATCCCTATTCCATCATGACAGCAGAGAGCAGGGAAACCCCCGAACACGTCTCCAAACAGATACATTCAAGCTTCCACAAATATGCAAGTTACAGTTTCCAGGTCACACAAACTCAGCTTTTATCACCATGAGAGGAAGCTGAAACAATCTGAGGAAACCTGCACAATGAGGAATGAACATGAGGAGAACATGTAAACTTTACAAAGAAATGGGACTGACTGTGGTTCCTTCATGCGTGTGGTGCAGCTGAGACTTAATGTCACCCTCTGGTGGACACCATGGAACTACTGATGATGAGGGTGCTGAGTTTATCCTGGTGTGCAGGTAGATTTTGATTGGCTATATCTGACTTTGAATTATCTTGATTACTCCAATTAATTCTTGCAGAGAATAAATTACTTAGATTAATTAATTAGAGAATTAATGTACGCTGAAATTATAATAAAATAAAACTTAAACTGAAACAATTTCTGTCAATTGACAGAAAATTCATCATATTTAGATAATTAATCAACTTTGATTTTTTTTTTCAAGCCAAAATACCAAACATTTTCTCTATATCTTTTGTTTTTGAATTGTTGATTACACATAACTATTTATTCAAAATGCTGCAATGGGTTCTGGGAAATTGTCATTATTAAATTGACAGACCTTTTGATAATAAAAATGATCTTTAGTTGCAGCCTCTAAATATAACAAAAGCTATGGAGTAAATTCAGAATAATGCATAGTCCCTAATCATTCTGTCAGACAGAGTCAAAGCGTGGAAAAAGCGAGTTGATAAGAAAACTGGCTTACAGGAATGGCTGATGACGAGGCTGTAGGCAGACGAGAGCAACACACATACCACTGATGGCTCCCTGATAGATTTTCCCACCACCAAGCCGTGCTGCGCTCCACCCATTGACATCTGTAATGTTCACTTAATGTGTTCTCTTGAGGCTTTATCAACAAACCTAACAAAACATACGCTACTCCACACACCCACACCTACAAAACACAGAGGGGGCCTTGAAACGAGGAAGGCCTGGATTAGTCCCAGGGCGTGATTTGTTCTTCACTTGGTTGCAGCTCAATTATTCCAGACAATTAGACTGGAGCCTGCCGCTACAGACCACCCTCCTCGCTGCTGACCTCGTGCCAGCAGACAGCCCCTGCGGCACACACATACACACTGGAGACATATTTGACGGTACCTTCAAGTAGCCCTGACTCCTGACCTCCTCCTGAATTCTATCAGAATCAAAGTGTTGGTCTCTCCTCCGGACTCCCCTGCAGCCTTGAAGGGTTTTAGCACTGCTGTTGTTGATTGTGGTGGATTACTGCGACTGTTTGGAGAGGCTTACCTTCCAGCGCTCACATAATCTTTCCTATGTTGTAGCAGAAAGTCTTTGAGCTTGGTGATGTTTGTGATCTGCCAAAATAAAGTGAGAAGAAGCATTACTTAACTGCATTACCTTCATGTCAATGAGTCTCTTTAAATGCTATGCATCAGTTGCTTCACATACATTAACCGTGTCAACACAGCTTAAGAAAGAGTTTTCAGACATGTAGCAGGAAATGATTTTCTCCTAACTACATTCAAACAGAGCCAGAGTAAATGTATAACTTTGTATTTATTGGATGTGACAGGCGACCAATGTCCATCTATCTCTGTGAATTCTCAATATTTGCTTTTGACAATTCATCAAGTCTGGGACATACAGAAATCAAACCTGCAATTTCCTCGTCAAACAGCTCTCATAAATAAAACCATGAGCGGCTGCGTACAGAGCACTGACAGAGCCATCTCTAATAAGCTTTAAATTCACGATCTGTTACTATTTATCAGTGAGAAAATGGCCAAGCGTGTGTGTGCACAGGGAAACCAGAGGAAACTTGCTTCAATCCAATATTTGCTCCTGTAATTCAGTCAAATATTAAAAAAGACCAAATTGCTTCCCTGTCCACAGAGCTGCGCTGGCAGGCGACAAGTGGGTGTGAGCACACACAGCGGGCTCTGTTGGATCCACAAGAAGACAGAAGTGAGACAAGCTGAGGATTGAAAAATAACACAATGAGTTTGACTGTGACAGCGACCCCGGAGCGTGGGAGATTATTTTGATAGCATAACGACGCTGTCTTCAGCCTTCAGCTTGTTCACTCTAACAACCTCAATTATCAAATTGCCTTGGCTATAAGGAGTAACCTGGCACCAGCCGTCCAATAATGTCTCCAAACATTCATTCCTAGCGTCACAGTCAGCCCAAACACTGTTTTACTTGAGCTGACATTTGAAAAATGACAAGTTTTTCAATGCTGAAAGAAGGTGTCAAGATAAACAGAGCTGAGCAATTTAGAAAGCTAGAACTCCTTCTTTGGCTCAGAAAGTCATTCTGTGACGTGTGACACCGCCGTGGGGCTCGAACCCAGGCGAGGGCTGTTAGGACAAACCGACCCCTGTAATAATACAATTATTTGAGGTCAAGAGTTAATTGTTGTTCGGAGCAGTTGAGCTTAGAGGGGGTTCAGGGGAGAAGAGAACCTTTCTTATGGTTCAAAGTCTTTCAAAACATTGTCTGTGTCGTAGTGTCTCAGTGAATGAGGAAACTTTGAAGCGAGCTCCTGTGAAACTGGCAAGACTGTCAAAACCTACTTTTTAAAACAGAGTTCATGTTTTCTTCAGCATTAAATGACACATTCAGCCTCTCCAATATCTATCTTATAGTAGAGACAAATAACATATTTCTTGGAGGGTTTCTCTTCCAAAACTGCTTTTATTGAATATAAGTTGTTGTTAGTTGTAGCATCTTAGTTTGTGCTTCATTTATAGCCTTTTGATGGATCTGTCTGAGTGTTGTATCTCACCGAACACTCAAGTCTAATGTGAAGTATTGAATGTGGTCTCGTGCTGAAACAAGTCGATTAAGCAACTGGTTAATTAAATAAAAATTAAATCTGCAACTATTTCTGGCTCCCATCTTCTCAAATGTGAATATTTTCTGATTAGCTTAGTCTTGTCTCTGTGATCGTGAACTAAACATTGTAGGTGTCTGGAGAGGGGGACATTTCTGTGCTGACATTCTACAAACATCTAATGAAGTAAATGAGACAATGATCTGAATGGATATTAAAACTCTAGTGGAATTTTGTAAAACTAGAGTCAATATAATTATTGGTCCTTTCAGTGCTAAAGTAGTGGCATCTTACGAAGGCTCCACTATCGCCAGTAAAATCAGATCTGGTTGAAATGGTTATTTATAGCCATGAAAACCGCCATGGAAGTGCATTTCCGTGTTTTCAGTAACTCTCAGTTTTCGAGACTATCCTCGGTTTGCCACAAAGTGGAAAATATAACCTCTTACATGGCATGACTAATTTATCCTTTACTATAAACTATATTTTCTGCTTGCAATTAGCACTTGGCTTCAGTCTTTTATTTATGTACAAACTACATTTTCCTGCATAGCTCTGTCCATTGTACTGCACCTTTTTGACCAGCAGGCAGTGCTAAATCCACAGCAATGGAGTAAGTCTTTCTGTGTGTATGCATGTATCTATGTGTGTGTGTGTGTGTGTGTGTGTGTGTGTGTGTGTGTGTGTGTGTGTGTGTGTGTGTGTGTGTGTGTGTGTGTGTGTGTGTGTGNGTGTGTGTGTGTGTGTGTGTGTGTGTGTGTGTGTGTGTGTGTGTGTGCGTGTGTTATGAGGGGGTGCCGGGGAGTGTCAAGACTGCTGCTCTGAGGGTTGAGCTGTCTCCTGTGTGTATACATTGGAGCTCAGATTCCCAGCACAACCTCAAGGGTTTGCAGGGGGTCAGAGGGATCAATTGCTCTTGTAACTTAAGACCCTAAAGAGCAAGTAATTCCTCAACAATGAGGAAGGGGGTGGCCTTGTGCATGGGGCTCACCGTATACATGTGTGTGAGTGTGTGCGTGCATACGTGCAACCACCATAGCTGTGTGTGTGTGTGTGTGTGTGTGTGTGTGTGTGTGTGTGTGTGTGTGTGTGTGTGTGTGTGTGTGTGAAGCAGAGCTCGCAGCGAAGGCAAAAGGAGACAGTCTGCCGGGCTACATCTAATCTCGTCATCATCAAAGACCCCCACTTTACCTCCTCACTTTCTCCTTCCCCCTGCTTCCCTCCAGCCCCGATTGAGCCCAAACAAACCATCAGGGGGGATTATTATGAGGAAGAAAAGAGAAAAGGCTTAGCTAGCAGATTTCTAAAGGGCTTGGACGGCTCTTTGTTTTGTTAAATCCAGGTAACTGACAGAATTTGATGATGACTGCCCTGCTTTGCTTTAAGTCCCTGTGCGTCCTGACCGAGGGCTATCCGCGCTGACGCCATGCGGGGCTGTGTTTAGGTACGTGCGTCTGATACAGAGAGGATGCTTCGGTGGAGAAGCCTCTGCCGCATGTTGATTTTATTATCATGTTTATGTCTGACTGTCTAATGGGTTCAGTTTTGGCTTCTTATGTCTATTCGCAGTTAGAGCGCTTTAGTCAGCTCTGTAAACAAACAAAAAGTGCCATCAAAGAAAACTTTTAAGATCATTCATATTTTTCAAATGTGCTAAAGTTGGGTTGTTTTGTTTTGATTTTTACCAGATAATTCATTTAGATTCAAAGCCGCAGTAAGCAGCACTTGTATACAGTCTAGTTCGTTTTTGATCACGCAGGTCGGATACAAAATGTGAACGAAAAAACCCCCCCACGAGATACATCAGTATGATCTTCTGTTGTGAAGAGGATGAAGCTGAGACGACTGTCACTGTGCTCTAACACTGTCCTATTGCTATATCTTCCTCCTATTTACAACTATTTAGAAGTGTTTAAGAAGCTTCTTTGTCAATCACAATCTGAGATCTAAACGAGGCCGACTGCGTGGGTGACATCACCGTTTAGACAGAACTTGTAGGTTTTTGTGTTTGGACAAAATTCAATGGAAACTACATTGCTGAATTTTTAGGCAACTAAATCTCATTTCAACAATCAATTTAATAAGAAACAGATGCATTGGCTGGGCCTGTCACGTCTAACTCATGAAAAACGTGGGCACCACAGTTCACAACAGACGTGAACACAAGCAGAGGCAATGTTGACGGGTATGCGTGACATTAGGTGACAGGTCACAATCAGATAGATCATGCTGTTTTATTACAGAAAAGCAAGATGTGATGTACTATGATTCTTTAAGGAGCGTGATTATGTAATACTGCGATAGAAGCATTTGTAATTCCTACTACATATTTCTGAAGAATCACAACATATTCTCTAAAGTCTGTCAATCAGGTAAATCAACAGGTTCCCTCCCGTCCTCTAACTCAGTGTTTCCATCTAAACTGAAGTAAATAGAGTCAGACTCATCCACATGCTGGTTGTATTATCACAATGTACAGTAACTGCCTTTGAATGAAAGCCTACTCATATCAAGTCTCACTGCCTCCATTAAACTAAAAGGCTATGTTCTGCACAAGAGGTTCAGACTGCAGGCACAAGTGGCCTGAATCTGACTTTCTTTGGTCATATGTGACTCTGTGACTATTGTTTTAATGACAGTGTGAACAACACAAATCACATCTAATTGGATCAATTTCTATTCAATTTGGGCCACTTTGATATGGCATATCAGAATCCATGTGACTCACTTGCCTAAACTTAGTGTCTTGCAGTGAAAGTCTTGTGATATCTTGAAATTTTGGATTAAATTGGTTTCTGTGGAGCTATTCACGTCACTATCCCACCACACACACACACACACACACACACACACACACACACACACACACACACACACACACACACACACACACACACACACACATCTCTGTACAGGAGCAGCCACAAAAAGCCACAATTAAAAGTTTGGCTCTCTTTCCCCTCATCCTGGACATGACATGTGACTGGTGTCATTTCGTGACTGTGACCAGTTCATGCTGGAATCTGATATTGGCCACATTTAAGAAAAAATTTGAACTTCCAAACACACAAAAAAATCTGATTTGAGCAATACGTCCAAATAAGACTTGCAGTGTAAAAGTAGCCTAAAATCCAAACTGACTCAAGCCTTGGATTTATTTTTTGATTTGGATTTCTGTCAAGTCATTTCAACTGTGCATGCACACAAGTGAATGGGTTCTTTCATGTCAGGAGTGAAGTTTGTTTTAAGATAAAAATGATTACACACTATGCTAATTAATAATGTGGGAAAACGTCAAACCTGGAAAACAGTCCGATCTGTAACTTGTACCATTTAGAATCAAATGCAGTTCATTTTGTGTTGACCTCTGCTTTAAATAATGTCTTTCACCTACTGTAGGTGACCACAACTGAAAAGTAAACAATATGTTGAGTGTTAGCTAAACAACATTATCTGGTTTAGTTTGACTGGATGCATTCAGTATCAATGTGAAATATTATTGCACTAACATCTTAATCCAGAACAAAAAGGAGACTAGTCTCTGAGTAGAGGAGCACTCATCTGCCGTAGCTTCATGGTTCAGACTCTCTGTATTTGGAGTGTCAGGGTCAAGTATGCAGCTGGCTGTCGTCTGTATTTGACTGTAAATCACAATACCTCTGATTGTCTAATGACAAAGCCTGACAACATTCTTCAAAAAGCGTCAACAGCTGCTGCTTCGGCTTTGACACATGTTTAAATGTTTAAATTGAGCCTCACTATTGAGCTCAACATTACTTTTGTTCCACTTAAACTATTTAGTCTGCAGAGTATCTGGTGTCCGTCTCATGATTTAGAGTTTGACATACATCTGTAAATCTGCGTTTCATCGCTCCCTCCTCTTTCATTTTCATTTTCATGAATCGTGCAAAAACATTTTGTTGCACGCAGCGAAACAAAATCACGATTGTGCTCAGGTCTGACAGCAGATGCCTCAAAATTCAATTTGCCTGGCTTTCATTGGAAAACAGTGGAGAGATTAGGCCAACTGGTAAAGAGACCATTTAGCAGCGCGTTCATCTCAGGTTGATCCCTGCAAATCGCTTCCCCATGGCTCAAGTCCTAACTGAGTACAGTCTCGGCTTTGACAGCTGTGTGTGAGCATGTTTTTACCCTTGTGCCAATGCAGTTTGTGACTTAATAAGAGTTATGAAATATTTATTGGACCTGTGTCTTTTTTGTGAATTTTCAAGTCAAAAGTCAAATTTTAGTCACAGCACTTATGTTTTGTGCTTCTACAATAAATGTTTTAACTTTCTTACTTTATTGACAATAACCTCTATTTTAAGAAGAGGCCTGGCAAAATTTTCAAGACAACAGGGCAGATTTCACACACTTGTGCACTTTATTCCCTAAATGGTTGACATTAATGACAAGTCATAAATGTCATGGGTGTATACCATCTGCTGTTGCGGCTGCCCTGCATGACCTGTTAAATGCAAATATTCTCCAGTTTCCTCCGAATGACAACACCAATAGAATAATGAAAATCATCCTACACACCACTTCAAAGTTTGCTCTGTATCTTTGAAATTTGCAGACCACTGACTTAACATATCCTGGTATATTTTACTTTCATGTTCGTAATCTGACATTATCTGGGCCCATATAGTCCAGAGTGTGCCCAAAACATAACTTTGATGAAACTGAGAATGTTTCAAAAACTTTTTGGGCTATGAAACTTGACCGTCACTAACAAAAATATCAAGTAAACCAGACTCTTAAAATTCAACCTAAATGTTTTGAGAATACGCGAGCATACTATTTCAATGTGAAAGTTGTCATAGGGAAGAACCCCCCCACCCCCACCCCAACAGCACAACATACTTTTAAGTGCTGGCTGAGAGCCACACTTTTCAGGGTTTCTAAGAAAACACAGAGAGAAGGAGCCAATTTTGGAATACCAATACTAAAGGCACAGTGGGGAGCCAAGCACTATTTTCTACACACAATTTACCAATTTTAAAGTGACCTCCTCCATTTAAACTCGAGAAGGGCAGCATGCTGCGGAGAGAGACGAGGTGAGCGGTGAAATGGAGATCACAGTGCCCCAAACCGACCCCTATGAGGTAAAAGATTCCCCTGACCAAACTCCCACCCTGTAAACACTGGCCCTCTTATTAGTCAATCAAGTCTTTTTTTGCATTGCCTTGAAAGAAGCTACATTTCCTGTCTCATTGAACTGCTTTTTGAGTGGGAAAAAGCCTCATAGGACCACTGTGTATTTGTCAACTTTGATGTTTTCTTTCTATTTTTGTGAAGCTTCAGTGGGAACTTGGAGAGTTATGCATGTCTTGAAGGGCACTCACATCTGTTCCGCATTAGGTGCCGGCCGTCAACATTGTTACTGGGGACCTAATTTAATATTTTCTCTGTTTTGATCTTCCACCTTTAATCACTGGCTCTTGGGAGGATCGGCTTTCCCCAAGAAATTGTTCGAGAGCCGAAAGAAAATGTTATTGCAGCATGTTTATGGAGTCATACATGTGAAGAGGGGACTTGCACAAAAAATGCTGCCTATGTCAGACTGTACAGAGAAGAATGGATAGTTGAGTTGTGGGTGAAAACCGCAACATAACTGTAAGCAGTCAGGACATTCCAAACTCGCAATTTCAATTTCTACAAAAGCTGCTTCACCGAGACGGTCTGAGATTATATCTGCAGCGCGAGGGAGACAGCGGTAGGGGGGGAGGAGAGCAGAGGGCAGGCACCACAGGATAGGTTTGGGTTTCTTTGAATCAGCACCACTGCTTTTATTAAACCACCATTTCTAATATCAATGTAACAGAACATAACAAAAACCTGGTTGTGCAGTGCTGCAGAGACTGGGCTCACGTTTGCCTCTGACTGATGGCTGGAGACATCAGGTACAACTTAAAGTCCTGACTCCCCGAGGGAAACGTAAAGTGGTTCTTCAAGGTGCCTTTGAAGGGGTTTAGGTTCATGATATTCATGTCAGGCCAAGGACTTCTGGCTGTAGCAGCAACACTCGCGACATGGAGCAAAGCCTTTAAAGTTACCAATGATCCATATGCTACTGCCAACCATTGATGATGTCTCCACACCTCAATGGAAGAATAAAATTTGAGATGTTTTGTGAAGTTTTCCAAACTAATTCAATGGCAACCTTGCCCTTCCTCATACATTTTTAAGGTCAGCGTCCAAGGACAAGCGGTTCAAGAAAACTTTTTTTTAAATTCAAGGCCATGTGAAAGTTTGTACAACTAAATCAAGATCATGAGACAATAAGTCATTGTAAGTCTTTCAACAGAGCTACTCAAATCCAAATATCCTCACTGACAATGTAATTGTAACCTATAGCTGAAGATTGGTCTAAGGCTGCATACCACTTTTAATTAGTACAATGTATTATAAGAAAACTTGCCGGGTTTTCAATCTAAATTAGGTGATTGAGGAGGAGAGTGCTCTCTGCTATTTTTATAAGTAATGTTTTGGCTTCTGCTAAGTCTTGATCACTTTGGGCAATTTTCTGGTTCAGCTCAAAGCCCAGAATCCAGCCTGTCAGTGTTGGGGGAGAAGCGGCACTCGGACCTGACAGTTGGCACAAAATATTCTGGGCTCAAAAATGTCTGTGTCTGGCCAGTTGTCCCAAAGCGATTTTTTTCCCCAAACAACTTAGCTTTTGTCTTCTTGGATCTCAAGCCGAGCAGCCATTTATTCTGAACTGCCCACATTGGGCAGGATTTGAAAATTCCTGCAGTCTGACCAAGTCGGACGTAGAAGTATAAATAGTGGCATTTTATGAGCGCTATGTTATTTCAGTAATCTTTATTTCTATATGTACAGTAGATGACATTTTGGAGGTGATTTATCTTCACAAGCAGACAAAACAGGACAGCAGGGCAGAAGAGGACATTGCCAATTTCATTTCAACTATGGAGCAACATCAATGTCTCAGTATTTTGTATCCAGACAGGGGCTATACAGAAAAGCGGCAATATGCATGAAACACATGTGATGTATGAATCTCTGGCCTGAAGGGGAAGGACCCGGGCCAGTGATGAATACATATGTGCCAAAAGGACACACAGACAGCAAACTGTAAGATATTTACTCTCGAGCCATGCCCCGTTTGATAACTGCAATTGACCTTGACGCTGAACGGTGGGCTCCCTGCAAGAGTTGGAGAAACAGGCAATGTGTATATTTAAAGCAGATTAACTGCTCAATTAACTGGCAAGAATAATGCAATGAAAGACAGAAAACTGCTCACTGATCACTAATGCTGTTGGACAAATAATTGCCTTTGGAAAAATTATTATTATATAAAGATCTGACCTACTGTGCTCTGAAAGTATACACAGTTAAGACCATATTTTAATATTTATCTTGTACAAAGCTGTGAAATTATTTTTTATTTAAATCACATATTGTTGTATTATCATATACAACAACAATGAGGCATCTTAATAGATGTGGATGTTTTGTTCTCTCCAGTGTACAATACTATTATGTGATAGAATCTAAATAGGAGACTGCTATCGTCCGAACAGCACAACAATCAGAGAGCAAAACATAATATAGCTGACTCATGTATCAACACATCAGTTACCTCCAACTAAACCTACACATACAGTGGGATGAACACCATTAGGGTTGACAAATATGATGATATCTACTGTAAGATCATATAAAACTGGCACTTTTACACCGAGGTTGCTTTCCCTTTAATATCAGTGGGCATATTACAGGCAATGCTAGAAGTCAATAAGCATGACTGCTATATGGCAATACTGGGTTTTTATTGATATGTCAGATATCTAATTAGCTTGATTAGTATAAAATATACATTGTTGGCTTTTTATAATCTATTAACAGTTTGTCTCTTTATTTACCAGAACATGTACTACATCATCATGTAACACGACATATAAATTATAATGGAGGATTTTATATTGCCATGTTATCTACTTCTAACTCACATTCAATTCGTGTTCAGCTTATTTGTATGATGATATACAGATACAGTGATGAAAGAGGCCCTGCTAACTTTGAACAGATGGTACTATCAGATTGTGCTAAACTCAAGCATTGAGTTTCAGTTTGGCATCACCGAGCATGAATTATCTAACTTGCTGAACACGTTTCCTCTCCTTACAGCTTCTTCTATAACACAGCATGAGCCCAGTATTTAAATGTCATGTTACAAGTAAGGCTCGTTAGCTCCGTTAGCTAAAGTTAGCTTGAGGGCAACACTCACCACTTCTTTCGCCTTCAGAGAGAAGCCAATCTTGGGTCTGCTCCTCTTGAAAATTTCATCTTTGGCGGAGTCAAAGCCTATTCCTATCGCCTTGTTCCTGGTTTTTACAGTCTTAACACTGGCTTTGAAAAGCAGAGTTATATCCACAGCCATGTCTGTGCAGCGGCAGCGCGGCTAAAACACCGCTGTAAACAAACTGACACGTCACCAACTGAGGACGTCATCATCCTGCGACGCTGAGGATTTTCCCTGAGACGCAGAAGAAATCCTTATATTTTACCTTAAGCTTTAATCAGCGATTATTTGCTGCAGCGTGCACTGAACCTCTCAGTATTTACATCTTGTGAGAGTCTGACCTGATACCAACTTACTCTTCGGCTTCATTGAGTCGCAGGTAGCGAAAATTTTAAAATTTCAAAAATCTCTTAAATATAATGACTTAAGTCTAAAGAGTCTTAAGTGGAAGGCTTTACCTTTCAGTTAAATGATCCTGATTAATAGGATATGTAAATTTGGTCATGCTGAATTTTCTGCACTGTATACATGTGTTATAAATATGTAACAGGGACCAGACGTACAAACAAATAATCAATAATTGAATCAATCTGTGTGTCTGTCAGAAAAATGCCACTACAACTTGAAGCGATGTCCAGCAGGAAGCGAAAACCTAACTGGACAGAGCAAGAGTGTCTCCTTCTCGCACAGTTAATGCAGGAGAGGAGATGCATCATCAGAGGCAAGTGCAACACTGGAGTCTCAGTACGGGATAAAAGACAAGCCTGGGGGGAAATAGCCCAGGCCATCAATACTGCCTTTCCACAGATTCAACGTACAGTTTCTGACTGCAACAAAAAGTGGGAAAATCTGCTGGCAAAGTCGAGGGAGGAGATCAAACAACAGAAAAGGCAAGCAGGTACAGGTGAGGACAATCTGCTGTATGTTACCAATAAAAATATGATTCTGATCTTATAATTAGTATCATTAAATCTGCAATCTACTGGTGAAATAAGCCAAGACCTTGAGGGCGGAGATGTGGGGATAGCTGCAGAAGAAGAAACCTAGAGGAAGAAATGAGCAAATCCACTTCACCATTTTTTTGTATTGAAATTATTTTATTGCATTCATTACTAATTAATGCACAAAAATGATTTTTCCTTCACAGAAGGTCTGTCCCTTGAACACTTCAGTACTGTGACCCAGTTAGTGATCTCTGTGATGAACCTCTCAGGCAGGCTGAAACAGGACAGACAAAACTCGTCAATCACAGAGTTGGTGCAAACTCAACAAAACAGGTAATATATATATTTTTTTATTTGTTGGCCCCTTTTCATATACCTAGATCGCATCAAAGCAGAACTCAATTGTACACAATAATTTATTGAAAAAGATAATTGTCATTGGGGTCTCTTCACTCCACAAACAAGCAGACAGTATTTTATTGCCTACTTGCACCTCATGTCCTGCTTACATTTGGATAATGAACAAGTGTCACTGTGAACAGAATGGACCCCATCAAGACTGCCCATTGTGAGGTCTGTGGATCATTTAGAGTAGCACTGTTTCTGGAAGTAAATGCTTTTTGCTTTGGGATTGAGGCAGAAATCTCAGAGGTGTAATTTCAGAATCTGGACAAATTAAATGACAACTATATGGCTGTATACCACTATAGGCGTGAGTGAGAAAATGTGTTTGTTTGTTTTTTTGTAATTTGGATAAACCGACTCTTTCTGTGTTAAGTATGAAATGTAAATTCCTGTCAAACAAATTCATGCACAAACTTTTTTTTTTTCTTTTAGCTGTGATGAAGATGGAAATGACAGTGCAATAGAGGAAAAATTCTTGAACAACGCTCCACTGACAGATAATGATCTCCCGACATACCCTGCTCCATCCACTTCTCCAGAAAACCAAAAATTGACTTTTACTAATGTCCCTAAGTCCCTTACAGTGCAGTTTAGTACTCATCAAGCTTCTGGCTTTACTGCTTCTGCAGAACGGCTAGATACCTCCTGCTCTACCTCTCCACCCTCAGTACACTGTGCAACTTTGCAAGAGCGAATGGATTTAGAAATGTCAGTGCTGAGAAGACAAGAGGCCGTCCTCAAGCTGCAAGAGGAATATTACACACTTAAAATTAAGCTGTTGAAAAAGCAAATGGAAGAGCCACTTCCAAAGGACTGAAGCAGTTTTAGAGAATGACTTGTTGCACCTGTTTGTCACTTGTTCCCTGCCTGTGAAATGTGACCATTGGAGACAATGTAAATTCCAGTAGTGCTATGGTTTGTTTGTGCTGAAGCTGAAATCTGTAATGTTTTTTTTGGACTGCAGTGTGTAGTGATTTTTATTTGATTGGAGATGCATTCCATTCTCTGTCTGTATTGAGATCACACTTGGCAGTGCCAATGCTTTTAAATCCGTCAAAGTCGGCTCCTCCTATCATTGTGAAGCAGGATTCACCAATTCACTAAAATTATATCTATCTTTATGACACCTGGTCAGCTTTTGAACGGCCATTTGACATTTTGAATTATCATACCAGGAACAGCACAGGTGTAACTAATAACATTGATGATGACTATCCCATTAAGCCATGTCAGTGAGCCATTAGGCAGAATACCATGAACCTGGAAGTGCAGCTATAATTAGTATCACTAGTTAAGACCTGTGCCTTTCTTGCTTTGTTGCTTTGAATACATCCATTGTTGTGGACTGAAAACACCATTATGAGACTATAGCTTATACTTATTAGTACAAAGAGATCAAATGATACATTAACAAAAGTTCAAACAAATATTGAAACATTTTCCCAGGTGATCGCAGTCTGCCATATAACTGAAATTACAACTATTCAATTCTCAAATTCTTGAAATTAAATGTAGTCGTTGTAGGAAGTATAATTTTGTTTAGTTTTTCTGGCACAGAAGCCGAACTCCTATGTACGATTTTACACTGTAAAGAAATTTTAAGTTTATTTGCTGATTCATGCCATTTACTCCTAAGTGCGAATTTGGAAGCTGTAAATGTTTGACATATACCAATATACATACTTATGAAAATTAAACGTGGTCATGCCAATGTAAGTAAAGCTACAATAATGTCCTGTCTAGACAAATGTAGTAATTTGTGCATAATATTCCTCATAAATCCGTTTATTTGTAAGTGACTGAGGTTGGCACCCAGATGTAACCAGTGGGGCCCAGAGTGTTGAATAAAACTCTGTTATGTGCTGTGTGGTTTGCTCATTTCCTTTGTTAGTGTTGTGCCAGACTGCGTTACAACTGAGTGCTGGGACTGTCTCTCCTTTTCTGCCGCCTCAGCATTAACGCCTCGTCATTTTTTTCCCGTTTGCTCTTTAAGTTTTGGCTGTGGAAGGAGAGCAGCTTTTCAAGGGCCAGGGTTACGGGGACAACAATCATGACTGTCTTTATGATATGTTGATATGAGAAATCTAACAGAGCATTAAAGTTTCCTAACTTTTTTCTTACCACGGGATAAAACACACTAATTGAGCTTGCTGCAAGCATATGTACATATGTAACACTGTACTGGGCTAGGCTGGGGAGACGAATGATATATCTGCTCTCTCAACAACTGATTTTTATCAGATTATGTTTCATAGAGTCATAGTGTTGCTTCATATGCTGACGAGCCATCTTTTTCTCAGATAACATTTACTCTCCAATACACTGGTTCTTACTTACTCCTTCACCTACACCACTCAAATATGTTCTCATGAATGGATTATAAACTGCATGCTATTTACACTATTTATTATATAATGCGAAATGATGAAAAATTATTTTTCATACAACCATTTATCCATCACCTTTAGCTAGGAATTTTAACTATTTATGAATTTGTGTTGGCCAACTTTTTCAACTGCTTTCAACTTTCAACTGATGTTTTTTCAATATTACAATTTCTATTTTTTTTTAACCTTTTTTTTTTTTTTTTTTAACCTATTTTTACTTTTTTAACCCCTGGTTAGGAATCACTACTTTAAAAGTTTTCTGTGTGTTGTACTTCACTCATAGTTGTTCTGTGATTTTATTTGTTTACTTGAAAGCTGGCATTTTCTTTCCTAAAAATATTTTTTCATCTATATTGGACATTGTCAGATGACGAGGCAGAGGGGTATTACAAGCAACAAGAGTCAGCAGCTGGAGCCAAACCAACAACATGTGTGACATGTCCTGTAACCAATCGGCCATAAAGGTGCTCCAGAAGCTGTTGTTACTGTACTTTATACTTATGTATTTGCTTATTGCATGTGTCATATTTATTTTATTTTTCTAAATAAGAGAATTAACTAAATGTCTAAGAAACAATATAAAATGCAAACATGCTGATAAAGTAGATTACTGATGACACACTGAATGATGGTACAACAGAGTACACATTCTTTATAGGCATTCCTAGATGCTATCTGTCCCTTGGATGAAGCGTCAGTGATGGTATCCATTCCTCCCGTCCCTGACAGATGAGCCATGTTTTGGAGTGTCCTCTGGGCAGTCCACTTAACTGCCTGAAAAGGAACCCCTTAATCTCCACTTTCTCTTTGTTTGGACTATTATCAGACCTGTCAGTCCTGGCTGCTTTATCTTCACAGAGCTCATCTACTGGCTGTTTGACGTTGGCTTAATTCTATCAAAGGCCCTTATCTTTGCTTTGCCTCAGGATGCATCCTTCCTCTGACTCGCCAGAATGGTCCCAGCTCTGATAAGACGATGTCTTATTAGGGCGAGTAACGCTGTTTTGTGTAAAGGCTGGACTGCTTTGCATGTTTTCCTGTTGTATTCTGTTCGGTCACATGGAGTCACTATTTTCTATTTGCATTGTTCATTAGCGGGGTGTAGTCTGAAACCTGAGCTAATGACACAATGATGTCCCATCAACCACCAGATTGGAGATAGTCCCCTTTGATGGCGGTTAACTTTCTGTCTTTTGGCAGTAGTCACTTGAAACAGTCTAAAGGAATGTCATGCAGTTTAATCTGATGAAGAGCAATTACATGGGAGGGAGCTGTGGCCTTTGAGGTGGAAGCTTACCTGCCACACCCTGCAGGCTTACAAATAAGCCTCTGGACACGTCCCAAATGTGTGAGAATAGTCCCTTTTCTTCGTGTCCTTCTCCTCGTGACATATGGTCTGACAGGATTTGACAGGTGGGGGTAGAGAGGGAAGCGTTGGCCAAGATGGTGAATTAACTCATCAAGTTTGCTTTGCTTGGCATTATGTCAATGAGACAAATAGAAGAAGCCTTTTCAGAGCCCAGAAGAAAAGATCTGTGGACTTGGTACCAGGAAAGATGACTGAGTCAGGTCCTAATCTTTCTTTGCCTCATGATCTCAGTTTCATAAACAAGAATAAACATATTATTCCTCTTTATTCTAAAGTGTATATTAATTAAGCAAATACCATTTCATGAAGGCTGGATGATGCTGAGTGCACATGCCGTATGTATGTATGACTGTTTGCATATGTGTGCCTGTGTCCGACTGTGGGAAAAGGATACGGCTCTGGTGTGCACACACAGTATCTGTGGGATCTGTGCTCTGCGCATGGGTTTGCATGTCTCACAATATTTAGATGTTAATTCTTTTTTACTACCATAATAACCAGGACCCAGTTTTTGCATATGAATCATGAGCATTGCATGCAAGGTCATGTGCATGTAAGTTTCCTGGAAAACTAATCATGGAAAAGACATGCAGCTTAGCTGCTTGGACCAACAAAGAACTGCCCATAGGTTAAGTACAGATGTTGCAATCACAAATTGGATTTTCCATAATGCAGTCGCTGTTACAAACGCTTAACTTTATTTAGATTAGAAAGGGCATTGCCCATTACCAACAGGCTTCAGGCACAATGTCTCTGCTCCAGGGATTAACCACAATTTATGCTTTTATTTTGCTGGCCTGGTGACAGCCAAGAAAGGGAAACTTTCTAAAAAAGACATGGTTACAAGGCACATTACCTTTTACCCACTTATTTTATTTTGTCTTACCCGAAACTACAAGCACAAACAAAAGGCTTATTAAAGACACAAGGTTTGGACATTGAGTGACTGGACCACGGCCATTAATGTTATCATTGTGTCTTTTTTGGCTCCACATGTCTCTTGGTTCTTTGCTACAGAGACTGTGACCATGTGAGTTTCAAATCTGATATAATCATGCCACGGCCACACTACGACAGGCTCGATTTAAGCATTCTGGCTATGCTTGACTTGATCATTTTCCACAATAGTCTTCAGAAATGGACAGCAATTGCCCCACCAATGAAAGGGGATCCTCTTTGTAATTAAAGCCAGTAGAAAATTGGATCATTTTTTGCCTGGACAGCTTTCACATTCCAGCCTAATATGGCATTGGAAGCTTTTGAAGTTGCTGTCTTGTCAGTCCCAAATTATACCTTTCATCAGCCAATCATAAGAAAATGGCAACCTGACATTCCCAGTCGCAACTTACTTTTGAGCCGGAGTCCATGTAATCAAGGGGGAGTGCATGATACCCACTGACAAATCGACTATGAATACTAGAATTACAATTTCTCCATTACAACTCATGGAATGTTTTATTTTTAAGATCAAAGTGACATCTTGCTTGATCCACCTAAAGTCAAATACAGCACATGTAATTATCTCGATAATGATTACTTTTTGGTAAACCATGAGTAATGCCGCTTATTGTAATCTTGTGTGTTGTAAACTGCCAGTTTGATCATTATAATATAACTCTCACTAACCAAAGTCTTTTGGAGTCTCTTCTTATCATGGGTGTATTGATCCAAAATATATGTCACTGCAACATCACAGGTTCAAATCTGGCAGGGGAATTTTGCCACTTAGAATAAATTGAAACCTTTATATTTTACAATATGAAGTATTGGAATACAATAATCACATTAATCATGGACAATATTCTTTGCTTTTACAGTCTTTTGCACAGCCAAAAAGTTGTATTTATTTTCTTGTGGACCAAGGAAAAATACTTGAGCTGAACTTAAAAGTCACATCCTGTTATTGTAGAAATATGTAAGTCTTACCAAAACAGCTTTGTGTAATATTGAGTCAGCAAGCTGTGCAGGTCAGAATTAATCATGTTACCCCATCATCACTGTAACAGACAGTTACACTGCTTCGCCCTCTGAGCTAAACTTGAACGCATTTGTTGGGGATTCACAAAATAGTTTCTTGCAATTTCTGCACGGTCACCCAATTACGACTTGACAGAGCCGACACAGACGAGTACATTCACACTGACACAACGGTCTTTGAGGGATCAAAAGCTCTATGGAAGCATTTACAGAGCAGGTCACTGGTCGCCCCATTGCCTCATCCTCACTGGACAGCTGCAATGTTGAAAATGTAATGTTGAGTTTGAAGTGACTTGGAGAATTATGGGCGTTAGCACGAGTCAGCGGGTTCACTGAGAAAATCTCTTTCATAGGGTGACTGTTATACTGCGGCGGCATAGGTAACATACAATATACTGCAATTTTCTCCTCCATCAATATAACAGTCTGTAATTTTTCTATAATCTTTGTTGACCCACAATGTACAAAAGACAAACTCTTCCAGGACGACAATTGGCCATTTGAGGTCAATTAAACTTGTGCTCTTCTGCTGAGAGACTGTTGGCCGACCAGCGTAACCCGAAAACAATGGCCACTATTATGCATCCTCAGGCGCGTCTACTGTACAGGCACGTACTTCTGCCCCAGAACAAAACCAAGCTCCTCAGAGACACTGGAATGAAACATGAACTAATTTGTGTCTTGGTGGTTTCTCCCATTCTTAACCCCAGGCTCTGGCCAAGGCCCGAACGTCGCGAATGGCTTCATGTATTTATAAATAGGCAGAGAGAAAAGGGGAAAGAGAGAAATGAGCCCAGCAGATGACTGAAACCATATGGAACTGGTGGAGAGTAACTCATCTTGTGACAACATAGCACGCAGCTCCCCCCTCCCCACCTCCCACCCCCAAGTCCCACTCTGTCTCATGTCACAGCCTTTCAGGAAGGACTGCAATTGGAGAAGGTCAATCGGTGGCTGGGGCCAAGAACAAAGTGATCGTGATTTTCAAAAAGTGCATGCGTGATCTGAGGAGGAAATGGTTTTGCCGCCAAACACTCAATTACACGTAATTACAATAATTCAACCTTGGAGGATGGTTTATTCCATTTTATTATGAGGTTTGCTCTTTCATGTCTTATGGTTCGGGGGGTGGGCATCGTGAACAGCGACAGCGACTATGTGAAACAGATACTCGGTCCCTCATCTGAATGCTTTCATTTTTTCCTTTTATGTCGTGCCGGAGTTGAGCCGGTGGACAATTATTTTTTCTCCACATTTCACAGGTCAATCTCCACACACGCTAACTGCTGCACGTCTGTCATGACCTTTACTGCAAACACAAAGACCGCAGAAGGATGAGCAGCCTAAGCACTTCAAGTAGCTACTACTCAGAAATGAGCTCTGAAACAATTAGTCAATTAATTGACTCTGTCATTTATCAAGCAATAATACCAAACGTGCTGCTTTCAGCTTCTGAATTGTGAGCATTTATTGCTTTCTTCAGGTCTTTGTGTTCTTTTTAAATTAGTTTGAAGATGTTATATTTTTTCATTTTATCCATTATTTTCTGATATTTTGTAGATAAAAAAACAGACAGATAATCATCAAAGTACTTAGTTACAATAATTAATTTGCTGCTCCAGCATTTTGGTATTGCACTTTTGTGGAGTTGGGGGACTCATAATTTAATTTAAAGAAATTATCTCGAAATAACGTGACTTTGAATCTGGATTAACCCTGATGATGCCATGAGAGATTATTATTTTTTTAATTTTGGAAAGTCTGCTCCAGAGCTGGAGGGGATGAATGTGCCAAGTGTTGGACTCATTGTGACTCGTAAACTGAACCTTGTGTAAAATTGCTGGAATACCCCTGGATTAAAATCTAATCCAAAAAAAATCACAGGTAATTTTTTTGCAGGCTAACAAGGACAATGCACATATACTAGAAACTGGAACAATTTCTGAAAGCTCAAAATAAAAAAGACTGTGGTGTATACAAATCAAATGCAAGCCATCATGTCTGCCTGTTGCACATTGTCAATATCTGATTCTGGATCACTTTCACATTTAACTCAAAAAGCATCTTCTTCAGTGCAAAAGCTCTGACTCACATCGTGTTCATTTGATTTGGGTGTTTTTCATTCGACAGAGGGTGATTGTACGTTTCCACTGAAGCATCTTCACAGAGGACAAAGACCTACTCACTGTTGAAGCAAATGAGCTCCGTGGCTCTCAGCTTTAAGACGTGAAAGTTTCCCAGTCTCACTGTAAATTTATCCTTCTATTCCACAAACACACTCAAACATCAGCCCACTCACTGCTGCAGGGTCACACTGCCCAACGTCCAGGTCCACGCCACCGCACCCCAGATGGAAGACTGAGAGCTCTGTGTGATTGATCGTCACTTTTCATTTGTCCGCTGAAATAAATGCCTCTTAACAAGAGCGAATCACAGACGTGGGCAGAGAGGAGGCTTTGAAATACGGCAACCCCTGAACCAGAAAATAATCAAGGGGACTTAGGCATGGCACTGCGGCCGGAAATTCACTGTGAATACTGGTTTCAACCATGACCATTTGAGAGCCCAACTTTTTGGCTTTCGCATTGATTTCGAGTCCCCCCCCCCCCCCCGCCCATTCTCATGTCTCCCTCTCGGCTGTATGTCACACACTCAATTTGGGCTCCCTCTGACCTAAAAGTTGATGAGTAGCGTCTCTGTTTTCGCGGTGCAGCTATTGCCAGCAAAAAATGAACTGATGCGTGCCTTTGGTCCACTTGTGACACACACACACACACACACACACACACACACACACAGACGTGCACACGCGTGCCCGAACACACTCACAAATATACAGTTTGTCCCTTTTAGACGTGCGGCTCGCCACTGTTCTTCACAACACATCACAGGGACGGCTACTTTTCTGCTCGTCCAGCGAAAACGTTCGCTCACCGTCCCCCCCCCCTCTGTTATTCCTCCTCGTCTTCTTCCACTGCGGAGGAAGAAATTGCGGTTGAAAGTTTAGGCCAAGTCTCCCCACAGCTTGTCCTGATTACTAAGTAGACAAGTACCCATGGTTAGACGGAACCGGGTCTTTCTGGTCCTCGTTTCCTTCATATTTCGGAGTGACGGCCTCTGAGGTTTCTGTCAGGGACGAGGGACCCCATTGGATTGTGGATGCTTCTAAAATAAGCCTGCTTTTAATCATTCACCCCAGTGGTGCTTAATATGTGTTGTGTGGACATTCTGATCGTACACAAAGTCATTGATAAAGTGGGTCGTGACCTCATTCAACATGTGGGAATACACAAAGTATAATTTCATTTTGAATAAACAGGGTTCGACCGCATGTCGCTGTCTGGCATGTCCTTATAATCTTAATGTTCCCATCAGCCCTCAGAAAGTCAACCAACCATGCACTTTTTTAATCTGCACTTTCCACTCCTCCTTTCCTCCCCCATCTCCTCCTCTGATCACTGCTTTCCCTCTGAATTGTATCAGCAGCTCACTGCCTTCCAGCCAATTAGTAAAGGCAAACACAACAACAATCAGTCTCTTGGCTTAATGCACTCCACCTCTCCAGCAGTAAATACCCACTGATTCCTCCAAGTATTGTCATTCACAAGGGCCCCGCTGGATCTGGTCTTTGTCCAGAAGAGAGGGCCCCCTTTGAAATGGCAGGCCATACCAAAACCACGACTTGTTTGAGAGGGAGACAAAGGCTGATGGGGCCAGATAAAGGCAGATTACAGTTACCTCTGTGTTTTATGGCTCAACAAGGACGGGTCACGACACCAAACTGTCCGGCTCTGAGTTTCAAAGAGAGGGCTTTTAACTGCAAATGTTGAGAGGCCGTTTGACTTCATCAAAGAGGATTTTTATTAAATTTAGCTCAGAATATGGGAAAGTTGGTTTTGTGTTTTGACAAGTAGCAATAGGATCTAAATTGGAACAACAATAGGCTGTAAACAACAGCAAGGCCAAAGAGAATGTGAGATCCAGACGTTATGAAAAATGTGGAAAATAGTGACAGTTATTTTAAAAATCTAGCATCTGCATCTTGTTTTCACATTATTCACATTATGGTGTCGATAGAATTGGGGCAGACCTCTTTGCTCTCTGCATAAAGCTAAATATAAGAATGTAATGTTGTATGAAAATATAAAGATTGGACAGAAACATCAGTCTTCACCACAGTAAGTGATAATAGTTTGGGTTCATATGGAACAAACTGAGCAAGCAGATGTGTCATTTCAAGGTCCATCCTTTTTTTTGGATTAGCAAAATGAATTTATGAAACTTTTTTTTGGCAAGGGATGATGATATTTTTTCCTCTAAATGGAATAACAGCAACAAGTGTGGTTAAATATCCTGTGTTTTTCAAAAATCACTAAACTAAAGCTAATAATAGTTAGATGTGTATCATTAACCACGATATACAAGCTTCAGAGTTACTAAATGTAGCCAGCTCTAATTCACTCTACTTCTATATTCAAAGGCACTGTGAGCCTGGAGTGAACTGACTTTCCATCCTGCTGGGAAAGTCAGACGTAAAGGGTGAGAGAGCTTCATGACAATAACAAAGAAAAGGTAATCAAGAGACAGTAGCACAGAGCATGACAAAAGGAGCACGCAGTAAAAAGAAAAATGCTTTGTATGTAAATCATTTGAGTTTCCTTGGCGTCATGTGAAAGTATGCAAGGCAGTGCGAAGAATCCCAGGCATGTTGCTGCTATGGGACGGCCCTGACGCCAGACCGAGCGGCGGAGCCATTGTCAGTTTGTCCATCAGAAACAGAGCGAGAGGGAGGGATGGGAACAAAGGGAGGGATGAGTAGACAGACAGAGGACAAAAAGGGGGTGAAAGGAAGGAGGCTATGATGTAAGGAGAGAAAAGATGGAGAGAGGAGCTTCCAAACAAACCAGTGGTGGGGGGGGGACAGGAGGCTACGCTGGAGACGGAGGGGTGAGGAGGGGTGAGGAGGAGGCCAGCCTGGAAGATGGATGAAGCGGAGCCCTGCTGAGCGTCCGTCTCAGACTCCCGTCTCGGACTCCTCTGCGCTCCTGTGAGCACAGTGGGAGAGAGTGGGGGCTGCAGCAGCCCCCCATCACACATCCTTCGGGACTCTTCGTCATTTCTCTCACATTTTTTGTTCCATTTTCTCCTTCATACAAACAGGTTGACGTGAAATCCTCACACATACACACACCCTTGCTATCCCCCATCCTCCTCACCTCTCTCCCTCTCTCTCGCTCATTAGGGGCCATTTTCACTTCAAAGCTGCTCCATTATCTGCCATCTCTGAGGGCAATTAGGAATGGGGTGACTGTGAGCGGCAGGCACGGCCACGGCTTTATAACTGCTCATCCTCTGTCATGAGGGCCTTTGTGGGGGCCGCCGACATTGATGGAGAGGATACTGCCCCCCTCCCACCCCTCCTCATACCCCCAGCCGGCCCCTCCTTTTGACTGGTAAACTGTGGAGTAAAACGGTGTGTAATTAAGTGGCAGTCAAAGCAGGTCCTGTTTGGCTGTGTGACGGCTGGGCAGGGGGGGGGGGGCTTCAGGCGGCACTTTGAGATGAATGAGAATGGGCCACGACACAATAGTGAGGCTATGAAGCACAGAAGGGAAAAACCCACTTTGGATGAAATCAAGTCAGTGTTTACCCACCTACAGTTAGTCTGTGTTAGAAGAGGGAGGGAGCTCGTAAAAGCAGCTCACTACTTACACGAACGAGCGCAAACGTATGCAAACAAACCTGAATTCATCCATGTTTGGGATAAAGAAAACAACATGTCCACCACACAGAAAGCAAAGAGAGTCAAAGTAGTGTCCACGCTCCCGACTTCCTGTATGTCATTTATAGCATCTCTTTACAGGACTGGAAACAGAGGCGCAGTGAGCGAAGCTGTCAACAAATAAATGTCTCACTATTTTCTCTCTCAGTGCTCCTACATGCAGGGCCCCTCCCTGTGTGTGCTGAGTGCTATATGAGACGTTCCTAAGGATGGTGGTTCCTGCGTCACTGCTGCCAAAGTCATGAAAAGAGCCAACAATAAACCATGAAGTGAAGACAGCTGCACTCTTACAGCATTGTTAAACAGAGATACTTGGATGCTTTGTGAAATGTGTCGAGGGCTGAGAATTATTAGAGGATGAAATCTGGAATAAAACTAGAAAAAAAGAGTTCACAATAGAAACTTGTCTACTACGACTTTCAGTGCCAGAGACGCTCCAGTCTTATCTGAGGCTGGACATTTTTCTACAAGACACACACTCCCTTTCATATCTGCACCTTGGAGGAATGCAGCCAGTGTGCGGCGGTGGGAGGGAGCTGATTTAGCTGTTCTTTGATGCTCCCACTAGTTAGCCGTCTCCCACTGAGCACTGACATCCTGTCAGCATGAAACCTCTTCTCATCCTCCGGGTTAGTCACTACATGACCACAAGATGTGTGTGTGTGTGTGTGTGTGTGTGTGTGTGTGTGTGTGTGTGTGTGTGTGTGTGTGTGAGGGAGACACAGAACGGGAGAGAGTTCCTATACAGGAGGGAGGAAGGAAGGAACCATGAAAACCAATGACTCAAAACAATCCTGTTTAATGATCCTGCCGAAGTGAAACTGAAACTTTATTCCAAAATAAGAAAACGTACATTTACATGTGTAATAGAGGAGAGCAGTATGTTGTGTGGCTCACTCCATATGTCTACATCATGCTTTAACTTTTTCATTAAAGCGTGATGTGGGCGAAGGCGGGGCCACCACTTGGTCTACTAACCAAGGGTAACTTGGCCTGTTCAGGACCTGCTGGTGAAGAAACCAAAGCCACCTGCCAGGAGCGTGTGAATCAATGCTGTGTCAAACACACACTGATGACGATGTCATTCTATCGGCTGCTGTGTGATCATGAACAAACTGTTGCATGTTACAAATTTGAACTTACAAGAGAAGTGTGACAGGAATATTAATTTAATACCTTTCTTTGTATCATTTGTGCTTTTTAATGCTTCATTTGTTTCAGGGCCCCCCCCCCCCCCGACCCATCGTCAGCGCTGTCCCTTAAAGACTCACTTCCAACTGCCACCTTCGTTTGGAGAGGCTACCTGGGGACCGGAGCTGTGACAGAGCACACAGGAGCAGTCTGGGCGTCCTTCCTTTAGACTCTATGGGGGTTTGCAATGTGAGGAGGCTTTTAGCCAGACACCGGCAGCGCAAACACTCGAAGGAGCACAACAAACTTGTGCAATGAAAAGAGGCCTTGAGCGTGATCCTCCGGTGCTGGAACAATCCTCAGAACCCTTCAGTGTAAATGACTTTGTCATCTGTAACATTTGTGAGGCGGGACATGTCAGATGTGTGAATGGTCAGACATCATACACTCATACATTTGTACTGGCAGGTTCCAGCTCAGGTGTAACTAAAGTCAATGTCCTTCCAGATACTGATGTGGACATTATGTCAGGGACGATGAAACGATGACTGTCACTGGAAACCTCAGTCACTCTTCATCTCATATCTTCCATATACTGAACATCACGGACCCTTTATGTGTAAGTATGTCTAAATGGAATAAGTATATAAAACTAATATTGTGAATAAAGACCTGTTTACTCTCTTCTGTCAGATCCAGTTACTCAAGAGCTCCCGGAGC
The DNA here is from genome assembly GCA_037975185.1 of Centropyge bicolor. Lineage (NCBI taxonomy): Eukaryota > Metazoa > Chordata > Actinopteri > Pomacanthidae > Centropyge > Centropyge bicolor. The sequence goes on from JBBMOC010000145.1 coordinate 333,345, forward strand.
CTCATGTCCAGTCATAGCTCTGAGGAAATGCCAGGTGCAAAACAAGCACTCTAAAAATGCACCAAAATTATATATATGAATATACTGTATTTAAGTGCAATTGACTAACCCTCCAAACTGAAGACACCTGGCTGTTTTCAACCATTTCAGATGTTTTTGAAGCAGATTTTGTGTGTAGTAATAAAACTAAAAGATATGTTGCCGACGTAAACAGAAAAAAAAATCAACAAAATGTCTACAGTAAACACGGATTGTTGTGAGACATTGGCCAGAGCTGACGTTGGATTCCCTCAATTATCATCCCAGTGAAGGTTATGACCAGTTATTTCGGGCATTTTTGCTGCGCTCACGCAAGGTTTTAAAACTCAAGTGATTTCGCTCTAATAACCTGATGGACGGATTAAGGGATAAAAATGCAGATGATGTCATCAAACCTTTCTTATCAAAGCAGCTCCAACCAGCAAGTGTCACAGCCACATGACTTATTGTTTTCTTACTGTAGTCACAGTTCTTTACAGGCTTTCAGAGGCTGAGAACACCTCAGCTTTCAGCCAAATACCTAACTTGTAATATCCTGAAGGCTGGGTGGAATTAGTTGCAATTACTTCTTCGGGTAATTATAAATCCTCAGCTATCCAATAAAGCCATTCACGCAGCCCTCGAGGCCCCTGACGCTGTCGTTTCAATGCAGCGTGGAATTAGTGTGAAGCAAACCCAGGTCTCACGCCACCTTAATTGTACGGTGCAGGAGCCTGTGGGTGGCTGAGGTTTCAAATAGCTTTAATTGATGCTGAGGTAACAAACAGGTAACAGGAGAGGTGGGAGAGGACAGCCAGCGGGGGAACCATGAAAAATGGTCAAAGAGTGTCAGTGTCACAACTTTGTTCCCCAAAACAAACACTGAGAAGCAAACTGAAGGAAAATTATACACTGAACCAAGCATGTGGTTTAATTTTTGTCCATTTAGACCAATTCATGTTTTAACTTTGAGAATATTATGATTTTGTCATTTTTCGTTCTTCTCTTTTTTACCTTTCACACACACACACACACACACACACACACACACACACAGACACACACACACACACACACACACACACACACACACACACACACACACAAACTGTGAAGTCCTAATGAGTAATAATCCCCATTCTCGCCCCGGCTAAAAAGGGAGAGTCAAGCGGCGTCATTGACCCTGGTTTTCGACAGCGTGTTCCAAAGATTAAGCAAACACTGGTAATTGCCCCTGAGATCAGGTTCTGTTTTGACTGTTTGTCGTCCTTGTGCTGCCTGATGTGTATTTGATCTGCAGTGGGATGGCAGCAGTGCTCCTCCCTCACTCCTCACTTCTCAGCTCCATGCAGAGAGACGGCGAACCACCGGGCGAGCAGGGAGCCTGGGCTCACACACACACACACACACACACACACACACACACACACACACAGAGACACACACACACACACACACACACATACACACACACACACACACACACACACACACACACACACATACACACACACACACACACACACAGACACACACACACACACACATACACACACACAGACACACACACACACACACACACACAGTGGTAAAATGTGAAGCCACTTATGATGCACACATGCATTTTGCTGAGCTCGTCCTCTGACCGAGTCACGATGACGCAGGATTTCATGAACTTCTTCTGAAAATAGCTAAAAAAAATCTCTCACATGCGCTGACCAGACAAACACACTCGATCGAAGTCAAACATTTATTCATACACTTAAAGAACGAAATAGATCCCTCATAAAGAGTAATTCAGTTTGATGATCTGATCCTGAGGTGATTTTGGAGGTCTGCGTGGAAACAAGACATAAAATTTCATGCTTCCATGGTGGATAACATGGTCATTAGAAACAAACAATTCCTGCCTGCTTTTATTGGAGCAAACAAATCATGTCCAGACAGCCACAGTAAGCACCATTAACTAGTCACATTTCTTTGCTTCAGTAAGTCACATGGAGTCGGTTCGAAGTCAAATCCCAGAAATAAGAACATAAAGAGGTAAAATATTTGTAACTTGTAAACCCTGTGATACTCAAAGTAAATGTTTTTTTCTGCATCATTAAATGAAATAATAGACCTAAAATGGAGCCGTTTTCAACATGTCTAAAAGTAATTTGTTGAGGATTATAAAAATGCCTTTGTTTGCCAGCAACAGACAGTCAAACGTCATTTTCTGTGATTTTTGGCCTTTTTTCAACCAGCCCCTCACGTTTGTGCAACATGACATGCTGACAAATGATTGCACAGATGAGCTGGGAGCGCTGTGCAGTCAGTCATGACAACCCCTCAGTCAGCTACAGCTGACCTTGTCAACAGGCTCGGATCAAACCCAGTCAGAGGCGCGACTGTTTCAGTAGCCTGACCCGAGGAGATCCAACCAGAGGTGGGGTTAATGCCTGCTGCAACAATCAGTCTGTTTTTCATTTCCAACCTGCTGGATCATCGCGGCCTGTTTAAAAGCTCTGTGTCAAAGGGAAAAAAGTCAATTTTTGAAAGTAATTTTGACATGTCAATTATTGTGGATTTACTGTTATTAGGATGATTGCTCCGGTGAATCCACCCAGTGAGCTGCCTGGATTAAAGGAGCATTTGACTTTTCTCACAGGATGTTTGACAAGCGAAGCCTGCAAATATCTTTGTCACTCTGTCTCTGTAAAGGAGTGTATTAGGTGCACAGAGTTTAAATCCTCATTTGCAATTTGTGGTGATTCTTGTGTTTTTTGTAAATAAAAACCTTGAGAATGTTAGATCATTTTAAAGTGAGAAACATTTTTTTTTAAAATCCCTCCCTATATTCTGAAATTGAATTCAACGTATTCAGTGTTTTGTTTAAAGTTTGCCTGATTGGATCAATTAGTTCATAATATTCAAATGGCTTTATTGATTTGCTGATTATGTAGTTAGTGGTGAACAATATTCTCAGTTATAACCTGACAGCCATGGGAAGGGTTCAGGCTCTAAATGGGGCGTAATGACAGCCTGCGGGCAAAGCTAATGCTAATAAAAGCGCCTGACAACGCTACAGGAATGTTGCTACAATTAATGAAACCTAGCGGCCTCTCTTCTGTCTGGTGCCAAGCAACATGTGGAACCTCTAAAAGTCTGTTTCTGGTGGAGTGAATTACCCCCTCAAACCAGTCACACCAGGATATCAGGATGCAGCGCTGACTGAAGTTAAAAGGCCCAACGCAGGGCCCAATCCCCTAAAAGCATTATTGTATACACGCAAGCTTGTGTACGCTTAGACACAAGTACACCGGCAGGAACTGGGTTTACTGGAAGATCAGTGATAGAGTAAACAGTGAGTCAGGAGAGAGATGGTTGAAAAGGTTGACGATGGACTCGGGGTTCACAGTTCTCACTCAGAGTCTCCTCTGGAGCTGCACAGACGCTGTGTTTGGACACGTAGTAAATAAGACTTTGTGCAGTATGTTACGTCATACTTTGTTTTCAGCACTTGACTGGAATGAAAACGAAATGAAAAATACAAGAGTTTAGTCGACGCAACAGAAACGGCAGGAGCGAGGTGAGGAAGAGCAGCAGACGGAGGGAGGAAGAGGGACGAGGGGGAGCGACATGGGGGCCGACTCAAGGCCTTGGGCTGATATTAAAGTGACCTGAGAGACTCCAGACACAACAGGCCTCTAAACAGTGCTGGCTCCAGTGTGAAATGAGCCTCCCACTCCGGCTGGCCTCTGCCAGGCCGGCTGACCGACGCCCTCCACGCTGCTCGTGTCCTGTGTCATGCTGCTCGAGGAATAATTCAAAATAGACATAATATTAATGTCGTCCACATATGGGCTGATATATCTGTAAACCTTTTAAAATCCTCTTCGCAGACTCAGACGACTCAGGAGCTCAGGAGGTCTGATGGCGGCACCAGAAAAACATCGGGTTCCTGATTCAACTAAAACTGGGTGTAATGATAAATGAAACAACATGCTGGCATGGTTATTGTGATGAGCAACCAATAATTACAATGTTCCATAATGAATTACAATATGCCTTAATGACTGTCATTAAACAGAATTCTAATTAAGCATAATTTCCAGTTTTTATATAAACAGGCAAGACTGCACCTGATTTATAATTAATGGGAAGCAAAGCAGTTTGGCTGCTGGCTATGACTAGGAAAGCCAATTTCTTTCTTTTTTTTTTTTTTTAGACACAATCTAAAAATGTCACAACATATCTAAGAAATTGTTAAACATAAGACGCAGCACGGCGGATCAGTGATAACTCTAAATAAAGCAACAGGATGTGGGAGATTTCTCAGATAGCTGTGTGGGGGGAACAGAGAAGAGCAAGCAGACAGCAACAAGAAGACACTGTAAACATGCCAAACCCAAGACATTAAGACACTGTGTATAAACATGGTGATATTCTTTAGTCTTTACTTTGGCATGTCTAACACACACACACACACACACACACACACACACACACACACACGGTGATCAGACGAAATGACTGCTACAGCTCAAACTCTTGGACTCTGTCTCGGTGCTGCACGGCTGCAGGATTTCCTACAGCCTTTTATTGCACCTCACCTGAAACAAAGAGCACCTCTGTTAACGACGTAAAGAATTATTCCCTTTTTACAAAATGAAAGCTGAATATTTAGAGGGAAACAGTGGAGGTGCAGCTCAATGCAAATCACATGATGGCCGGCTGAGATGTGTCAGGATCAGACAAAACAATTTATCTTTTTAATCTTTTTATCAACTACTTTTATTGAAGTAAAAGGAGCAATTCTGTAACATTAAAATGCTCCATTACAAGCAAAATCCTGCATTTAAAATGTCAATTAATTTATTAATAAAAGCACTCATAAAGCAAAAAGTGAGTGTTAACCTCTAAATAATCTAATGAGTATTACATTATTTTTACTGATGCATTAATGTGTAAGTAGCTCTACTCTATATACTCTCAGTAGTTCAATCTGTCACATCTTTAATTCTGACCTTAGGACTTTAAAATTTAAAGTAGCTGGTAACTGAAGCCGTGGGGTAAATGTAGTGGGTTAAAAGTATGTTTTACTGGAGTAGAAGTATAAAGTAGTTTGAATCAGTACATGACGTACTTCATTCTTGTACTTAAGCACAGTACTTGGGTCAGTGTACTTAGTTATATTCAGTGACTGCAGGGCTCATAATCCACATTCTCTCATTATTCTCAAGTCTTCAGCTCTTACCTTGTTGTGTTTTCACATTTTACATGAAACAGTGTGTGTCCCTGTGTTCATGATGTGAACAGTTCAAACCATGAAAGCTGCTGTGTGTGTGTGTGTGTGTGTGAAGATAGAAATATGTGAGGGTCATCTTTCGCTCTGTTATGTTTTATTAAAAGTGTGTTTTCATACTCCTGTGAGTGTGATGACGAGCACACCTGTGTGTGTGTGTGTGTGTGTGTGTGTGTGTGTGTGTGTGTTTACTGCTGTGAGGTCCAGCCGTGGCTGAGTGATGCCTACCTCGGTCTAACACCATAGTTAACACAGTGGCTCTGGCTCCACGGTGGGTGGAGTCCCAGACAACATAACTGGGCCCTGCAGCCCACTGTAATTAGCCTTATTGAAGCTGTCAGTCAATGAGCGGCCCGGTGCTAACATCAAGGAGAAGGTGCTGGGGGGCGAGGCCCTGGAGCCGCTGGCCGCGCGGCGCTAAGAGCAGCTATCTGTTTCTGCTTTAATAACACTGCTGACGCTGCCTCCGGTTTCCAGCCAGTCCTCACCAGCTCTTCTCATCCCGCCCTCTCGGAACTCTCCGACATGTGTTTTGACAAACTGATTGTTCGTTGGCATGACGTGATGTAACGAGGGACACATGTTGGCGGGGAGGAGGAAGAATATGAACGTAACATCAAAGAGGGGGGAAAATCAGATCTCAGACAGGACCCGAGCGTCGAGCCAAATGGGACTTTTAAATATGTTTATGTATCTCAATGAAGATGTTTTCAATTGAGGGAAATGTAGAGCTCAGATATAAGGGCATGCTCGAGTGCGGGTTTGATACAATAACAAAGTCCACATGAAATAAAACATGGTGCATCGAAGAGGTTCGTAGCCTCAGAGATTTCCCTTAAACTCACAGGCGGCTTTCCTCCTGTTACTGTGACATCTGCTGATTAATACTCCATGTCAGAGGACTGCAGAGCGCCGGGGAGTTTTCTCACACAAGCACACACACACACACACCCACACACACACACACACACACACACGCACACACACACACACACACACACACACACACACACCCACACACACACACACACACACACACACACACACACACACACACCCCCACCCACACACACACACACACACACACCCACGCACGCACGCACACACACACACACGCACGCACACACGCACGCACGCACACACACACACACACACACACACGCACGCACGCACACACACACACACACACACACACACACACACACACACTGTCTCATGAATTCAGCGACTGTTTTCACGCGACTGTCGAGGCCTACACAGCAACGTTAAACTGTGTACAAATATCCTGAGGGTGATGTCGATGGTAGGTTAGGGCTTTATTTTCATTGTAACTCCTGATATCCAGCAGCCATAACAAANTGTGAGCCCTTCCAAAGCACACAAACAAACACACTGTGTGAAGCCAGTCTGGATGTGGAGCCTTGACATGACTGATTACAGGTCCAGTTGATTAATATTAAAAAAAGAAATACATCTAGAATAAGATGAATTCAGTGATGTTGCCTGTTTCCTGGTTCATGAAGAATTCAGCTCTCCTGAGCCAGGTACAGTGAACAGCACAGAGGGGGGGACTTTCTGTGGACTTGTACATGATCCATGTTTCAGTATTAACATAGCTTTCACTTTCTTTTCTTTGATACTGGTAATGATTTAATAAGGGTTAGAAACAAAGAGTAACCTGACTGAGCATTTAATTCATGATATTTTTACATTTAATCTTTTAATAAGGCTAATAATATTTACACTCTGTGACATGGTGAGGGAACGTGAATGAAGGAAACAGTGCTGTGTAATTGAAGAGCTGCATGAGCACAAATCCTCATCATAGTATCTGAATTAGCGATATCTCTGGACTGGTAAAAGAAGATCACGCTGACATGTTCTGTTGTGTGTGAATGACTGGGTGGGTCGTTCCCCTCCAAAGCTCTTGTATTGACCACTTTGTGCTGAGCAAGGTCCTCGCACACTCACGGCTGAAGGCAGGAAAAGAGCTTTGAGGCGTCTGTGGGCTTAATTAAATTCATTCTACTCTTGGCATTTTGATGATAAAACCCTTAGCTCAGGAATTCTCATTCCCTTTGTACGCCATTGTAATGAACACAACCCATAATTGTTTCTCACCCATAGGCACTAACTGGGCTTTTTAATTTTCCATGGCTGGCTGAGTGGCTGTGCCAAGTTTTCTTCAGGTAAGGTTGAAGCTCTGACTCACAGGGTGCAGGAGTGAATGGAGCTAAATATACACTATATTCATGAAGGCTTCCTGGGATTTGTTACAGGCTGACTCTGAACCTTTCAAGGAGGCAACAACAGAATAACACGAGCTGCTTTTTGTCATTAGAATAGCCATTTAATTATGTCTTCCTTAACAGCATCATTGTGCTTTGTTGGAGGAAAGCAATCACTCAAAGGTAATTAAAGGCTAAACCCAAGCTCTGAAACGGCCACATCCATCACAGCTGCGCTTTAATGATGAGAATGCTGTGTTGGTCTCCTAATTATTGCTTTAGCATTGTCACTAAAGAAACACTGAGCAATGTCTTATGTGGATTGTAAGTGAAGGGATAATCAGCTTTACTGGCAGGACAGAGGCAGAGAAAGTGGCCTGTTGGCACGAAGGCAGCATTATTACCTCGTGGCTTAATGCTGAGTCACTCCCTGACAACTGCCACACAGAGAGAAAACCAAATCACTGCAGGATGGATCTCAGCTCCTGTGGCAGTAACAATCTGACAAATCATTCATTTCTCCGTGTTTTGTAGTGGAGTTGACTTAAGCAATAAAATGAAAATGACAGCAGTTTGTAATCAGATCTGAGAAACAACACGCACAAAAATCAACATAACAATTTTAGGCCTTAAAATGTTTTATAGAGGTTCAGTATTTAAATGCAGCTGAGTGTGAATGTTGAAATTCCAGGAGGGGGGGGGGGGGGGCTATCTGTGCCAAATGGGAACTCATACGTGCTGCAGTTTTTATCAGGCATGCCTCAAAATGTTGAGCAACATTTCTGCAAGTTATTACCTCGAGTGCCAGCTCTGTAAATGCTCCATATAAAGCCTGAGAGCAGGCTGGTGTGGCTCTTCTCATCAGGGCTCTTTAAACAGCTCAAACTTCTTCTGCATGTAAAGTTTGAGCGGAGTTTAAATCCAGCTCAACAGCAGTTAACGCTGATGAATCTGTGGCAGCGTGCGGAGGAATCGAGGCTCCACTCAGAGCTGCATTCCTCCAAGTGAACGCTGGGGAGAGCCCGTCTGCTCGGCCTGAGCCCGCGCTCCTGGGGCCCCTCCCCTCCAGGTGCACCCACTCTGCTCCACACTGTGGTTTCATTTGTTTGTTTTGACAAGATTATTAACTTAGAAAATAACACCTTCTAAAGCATGGGATCATTTGGAAACAAAGACAGGCGGCATCATGAGAAATTAGTGCAGCAGCAGCATCAGGAAGCTGATGTTGACAGATGTTCACGTCTCTTACCTCATTCTCAGCTTTTTGTGCGTGGAAAGATAAATCACTTTATTCCATTTATGAGACAAATGTCATGTCTGAAGTTATTGCCAAAAGTTCCTGATCAAACTTTTACTGTATTTACAGTCAAGCATTTTTTTTTCAAGGGCAACCAGAGACCAAGCAAAGGAAGAGCGTCAAGCTGTCTGCCACATAATGAGCATCCCTTCTCTTATTTTACATGTGTGATTGCTCCGTTTGGGTGGTCCCGCATCACATTCTCTTATTTAGGTGAACGAACATGAGACATGTCGGAGATTCTAATCAAGATGCAAAGATAATGACGTGCTATGTACATAAACAGTAGACGTTCCCCAAACAAATTTCAAGTCTACTTAAATCACGTTTGGTTTCAGGGGCCCCCGCGGGAAATCATCATCACAAGCTGGATTCACAGTGGACACAGTGATGGATTCAGACTGTGTCTGTTTTTGACAAATGCAAATAAATTACATGTCGAGAACTCACAAAAATGGACAACAACCGAAAAAAAGACAGAGGCACTTTATCATACACAAACAGGACAATACATGTGCAGCAGGCAGAGCCGCACACACACACACTCACACACTCACACACACACACACACACACTCACACACACACTCTCTCACACACACACACACTCACACACACACACTCACACACACACACACACACACACACTCACACGCTCGAATCCGCAACAACTGTTTAGTTTGTGAGTCATCATCATGTGAACAGTGACAGATTGCTGAAAGACAGGGTGGTGCAAATAAAACACTAATGACAATATAATGGCTCATTAGCTTATGATGTGGGCAGCATTGTGTGCACGCAGACATGTGAATGTGTGTGTGTGTGTGTGTGTGAGAGAGAGGGGAAGAAATGCCTGTAGTATGAGTATGTTCCCAGGCTAACCTGACAAGGTGAGACTCTCTGGCACCAGCCTCTCAGTCAGCCCCGGGGGGGGGGAGCCGTACAGCGCTGCAGCCTATGAACTGAGGTATGCACACTCACACACTCACACACACACACACACACACACATACACACACATAAGAATAGGCTGAGGCTTTTACGGTTGTTCTCTCTTTATATCTTGTCTCTGTTTTAGCACGACTCCCTTTAAACCCACAAAAAGCCAATTAGATGATGATATGACATGTTGTAAGAACATGTTGCACAAAAACATAAAATACATATTACTGACACATCATACTTTAAAAAGAGAAGTACAGATCTACTCCCACTCCCACAGTGTCCCACTTCACCCTGCGCTGAGAAGGTAACCTCCTGCTCCTCCTGCTCGCTGCCGTGATGGCTGAGTTTCGGGGTCAGGTCTCTTCATGTGTTTGACATTATTAGCAGAGCTACCATGTAATCCAGACTCAATCCTCGGGCCAATGAGACTTTATTGGGGGTAAAGGGTGATGGTTATGGAAGCTATTAGACAATAATGGAATAAACTCCCTGGAGGATTGTCCTCGTCCACTGAAGCTGCTTATCGATGACATACTGTACCTTGAAAAGTTTTGGGGGGGGCTCTCATTTAAACACTAATCTCTGAGCCTGATAATCCCTGTTCTGAGTTATGATTTAATCTGGTAATCTCAGGAGAATTTTCCCAGGGTTCGACTCGGGGGAGGGAAGAGTTGAGGAGATATGATCAGTAACTGAACCTATGAAGATGTTGGACATGAGCTTTTTAATTTTCTCTCTTGGTAAAAATGATGAACCTTCTCTGCTATATTCAATCATAATTGCTGCATGTTTGAGGCCTAGTTATCCCCGTGTGACTCACCACAACGAGAAGAAATTATAAGTGGTGCTTCTCTCAGTCAACCATCACTGTTATGAGTCACCTCAACAAAAAAAGGCAACACATTCCTGCTGAGTGTGAAGTCACATCAGAAAGGCTTCGAAGAGCCGATGATGAGGAGTCCTCTCCCTCTGTGTGCCAGTGCTATTATCCATCATTAGCGTCTATTACACACTAAGTTGTTGCACTGATCATCGTCTTTGAAGGGGCCGTAATTACAGGGGAGGTTGCCAAAAAAGTTTGAAATGTCTGAGACAATATGGACTGACGAAGAGAAATTCTCTGCAGGTCGCCTCCACTCACTCCTGTGAGCCTGTCACTGTGCAACAGGAAGAGTCAACTCAGTCCGGGGGGGCCGGCTGCCTCCAGCTCGCTCTGTGCAGCTCATCTGTCACAGCTCTGCTGCGGCTGCTTCATCCGGCTCGAAAGAGAGAGATGTTGTTGTTAAAATGAGGGAGAAAAAAAGAGGACATTTCCTACATTTTGCTTTTTATAGATTACACAGAGAAAAAGAGCCGTCATCTCAAACCTGATCCTGATCCCAGGACACAGTGTGCCGTGTCCCACCACTCACTCATCCTCAGAGCAGAGGAGCAGAGGGAAGCAGGAGCCCCCGCTCGAACCTGTGTGGCTCCCTGGAAGCCTGCGGTGGGGCTCTGTGAGAACCCGGCGTGGAGGCTAAGCCCCCTGTTCCACTGGAACGTGTTTTCCTTTCTCCATGTTTGGACACACAGCAGACAAGTGGAGGTTAGGACAACACTCCGCCAGGAGCCAAAAGACTTATCCGACAAGTCATTAGGAGCGGGGTCAAGTTGAGAGAACTAAGCCCTGTAATTCCCCTTCCAATGCCACGGGTGAGGCACGGCCTGACTGGAGGTCCTGCTCCTCCTGAGAGGCAGAGACACAGAGACACAGAGAGACAGAGACACAGAGAGGCAGAGAGACAGAGAGACAGAGACACAGAGAGGCAGAGACACAGAGAGACAGAGACACAGAGAGAGACAGAGACACAGAGAGACAGAGACGCAGAGAGGCAGAGACACAGAGAGACAGAGACGCAGAGAGACAGAGACACAGAGAGACAGAGACACACAGAGAGAGAGAGACAGAGAGAGAGAGAGAAAGAGAGAGAGACAGAGACACAGAGAGGCAGAGACACAGAGAGAGAGACAGAGACACAGAGAGAGAGACAGAGACAGACAGAGAGACAGAGACACAGAGAGAGAGACAGAGAGACAGAGAGACAGAGAGGCAGAGAGAGAGACAGAGACAGACAGAGAGACAGAGACACAGAGAGAGAGACAGAGACACACAGAGACACAGAGAGGGAGAGAGACAGAGAGACAGACAGAGAGGGAGATGGATGACACACAGAGACAGAGAGACACAGAGAGACAGAGACAGAGAGACAGACAGAGAGACAGAGACAGAGAGACAGAGACACAGAGACACAGAGAGAGAGACACAGAGACAGAGAGACAGACAGAGAGACAGAGACACAGAGAGAGAGACAGAGAGACAGACACAGAGACAGAGACACAGAGACAGAGAGAGAGATGGATGAGCAGGTAAAAGTGAGAAGACAGGACATGAAAGGAAACGAGAACAATGATTTTACCAATAAAAGACTCTGTAAGCTATTACATATATGTCACATCCAACATTTTAATATTTTAAAATTTTAAATGTTTGAGTGTAGTCTTTTCAAAAGAGTAATAATTAATCAAATTTTTGTCATGATGTAAGAAAGTATTGAGAAGGTGCAGGATCTTGAAAGAGAGTGTTACCAGTCAGACTGGTGAAACAGCTGGAACAGAGAAATTCTTCTGCTCTACTTAAACATGTGATCCAGTTCCTCTGAGACTGTAGCAGACCAAAGCATCATGCTTTTATACTGTCAACTTTATAAATTACACTTTGAAATTAACTATTGATTTAGTATTGATTCTCAGCCCCAAATGTAAGATACAACATACGTGCAGATTTGTGTTACAGCCAACTGATGAGCATCTATATTCAATACATACACACATGCAATTTAACAATGACATCACCTTCTTCCAGAGGAGGAAAGTGACTTATTGTACTCCAGTACCGTCCTCTACAGCAGCGTCTACTAACTGTTTCCACTTAATGCTGCTTCATACTTCTGCTCCACTCTGTTTCACTGGAAACATTCACTTTTCACTTCACTACATTTATCTGAAGCTGTCACTACTATTTCCTTTGCATATTAAGATTTAACATGGGTAGACTTATAAAATAACATATGATCACTGCATCAGTAATAATAATTTAATAATAGAACAACAGTATTGCACTGACAGGGTACATTTCCTGCATTATACTTCAAGTACTTCAACTGAGGATGATGATACTTGTGTACTTTTACTTCAGTACTTCTCCCACTACTGTCTGCATTTATCTGACTACCTAGTTACTTTGTAGACTAAGATTTTTTTTTTTTTAAAATATTCTTAATAAAACAGTGCATGAAGAAGTTAAAATTGCACAAATTTGACAACTGCAATATTAAAACCATTATAAAAATGCACATTCATACAGGAGTAATAACAATCCAATGGCTTAATATATATGATAACATAGAAACTTCTGCACAATGTGTTCTTTTTCTCTTGACACTTCAATTATGTTTTGCTGTTACTTTTGTAGTTTTACTTTAAATGCAGGACTTGCACTAGAATATTTTTGATATGTATTTTTTTTAGATCAAGATGTCATGAATTTCCCCACTGTGACGAATAAAGGCTTATCTTATCTTAATGACACATCAGCTTTGAACTGAACTGACGTGAGATTTTAACATCCGCCTCTTCAGCTTGTGCGCTGTGTGAAAGACACACGTCCTGGATTGTGTTCCTGCTTTAAGGTGCATGTGAAATTGCCTGGTGATGAAAAATCGTATTTACATTTGGAGGCGAGCGCTCCCTTTGATGGTGGCACTGCAGAATGCGCGGTCTGTCCTTGAGCCCAGCGTGCTCGTGTGAGCCCCGGCGAGAAAACACCCGTGACGTTTTCATAGTCACAGTAGGCCCGAGCTGTTGACCTTCACCTCGCCTTTCATGTGGCCCAATCCTGAAGCCGACCTCGGAAGCCACAACATGTTCATAAATCAGTCAGTCAGGACGGATGCGAGGAGGAATCGTTCAGTTTGGAAGCCACATAAAGAACAAAACATGGCAGAAAAAAGACATTCCCAGGGAAGTTTTGCACATTGGAATAAGTTGCTGGATGTGCTGTTATTTTCTTTTCACTCTCCTCTGAGACTGCAGAGTCGTCCTCTCTGTCAACAGTGCTGCACTGAAATATCATTTTCATCTTCCAACTTATCTGTTTAGCTCCTCTGGTTCTGCTACAAACGCCCTCTTGTCCATTTAGACCGACGTCGTCCTACAGAGCAGCTTCATGTCAGCAGATATGAAATCATTTTGCTTATGTATCATATTAATACCAGAAGTACCTTCTTTAAAGAAAGGCGACCTTTTGTCCGAGGCGCGAGCCCGAAGGGGAAGCTCAAAGACGGCCGGTGCATTAGTGTCTATACGAAGCATGTGTTGTACATGTTAGCGTGTTAGCGTGTTAGCGGCCTCTGTGTTTGGACAGGCCTGCATGTTGTTTGTTGTCTTCACTTTGCAGCGGCGGTGGAGGATGTTATGGAAGGATGGATCAGCCATCTCAGCAGTGGATTAGACCGGACTCGAGGCTCTGCAGAGAAACAGGCCTTCATTAGAAAACAGGGAAATAGACCTCTGTTTCATAAAGAGCCATTAGCGTTTAGTGATGAGACTAATGTGTGTGTTTAAAGTCAATTAGAAGGGGAGAGGCCATGCTTTAGGGGGGCTGGTGATGAAAGGCTTGCATTAATGTAAATGGTGGAGGGACTGCTGTTTTCCATTTGAACTAACCGCTTCCCCTCTGCTCAATACACTAAACCGCACACGCACACATGCACACGTACACTACCTACTGAGATATACTGTACACTGTGCCTACTGACACTCTCACACACACACACACACACACACACACACACACACACACACACACCAGTCCTCCCTCTCAGCAGCCTACACATGTAAGTCATATACTAACCAGAGTAGGCCTGGCGCCCGGGGAGAGCAGCCTGGAATTGCCCCAAAGAAACCAAATCCACTTTATCAAACTGCCAGATGTCACTACCAATCCTCCTCCACTGGAGGCTGCTTTCACCAGGCAGCGGCGCGGAGCCGCGGAGCCTGCTGGAGCCGGCTGGAACGGACGTGGTGACACTGACGCAGAGCAAAAGTGAAGACTGAGAGACGTGCCTCTGCACATTTTAAACATGTGCTTTACCTGTAACTTCTACTTTCAACGCAACGATGCATTTAGTACAATGATGCTCTCATTTGTAATTTCACAATAAAAGGCATTTTATTTTATTTCCTAATGGAGAATCGTTGCATTTTTAAACCCTCATTCGCACATTTGCACCTATATATTAGTACATACACTGTCATGCACATGATGTATCTTCACCTACAATATGTCGGTTTCTTTTTTGTCCTATATAATTTGCTTTTCATAAATAAAAACAAAACAAAAAAAAAAGAATGTAATTTATTATAATAATATTTTATTTCTCACTGCACTTACAGTCCTGCACAATTATAATATATTCTTCATGGAAAGAAAGGAACATTAAACACTTCCAAACATTTCTTTTATGTTGAACCCAAAAGATAAATCCACGTCCTAAATCTCATAAGTGCCATTTGGGTTTACCTGTTCACATTACTGGATCAGTTCCATGCGCCGCCGCGATGTTGCTGTTGTAAATAAGGCATGCACAAAAATGAAGTTTCCTAAATTATTCTTCATTACAACAGGGTCACGGTTCCTGCAGATTCCAAGCTAAGCAAACTCTTTTCAAAGTCCAACAGCTCCCTTGACGGCTCGAGTGCCCGCTCAGATTGAACAGGAAGTGAGGGGTAATTTGCCGTGAGCTCTGTCCAGCCTCACAACTCCCAGACATTGTGTCGTCCAATTAGAGCGGAGTCGCGTGGTCACAGAGACGCAGAGCCAGCGGGTCAAGAAGTCGAAATGGATTCCTTCAATCCCCCGACAGTTGTTGATTGAGTTCCTGGTAATCGAAAGGCTGAACTCATTCTTTCCCTGTTGTCAGTGTTTGCTCACGAGTGCATGTGTTTTACGTAAATGAGCCGGCCTCGTGAATCTGAACAATCAAGTGCAAATGGAGGAGAGGACGGTAAATATCCTTTGAAAAGAAAACAGTGTGTTACGGGTGGAAATGGGAAATGGGGACATGCAATGTGAACAATATGGTTTGAATCAACCTTATTTTTGTCATGATTATGTAACTAATTACATTTCAAGCTTTTCCATTCTCAGAGTGAATGTTGTCTTCAGTGGGACAGAGACATTTTAACGCATTTCCATGCCATAATTAATTAGTTCCACCTAATAAGTTGGAAAAGGCCCCTGATTGTACGAACAACATGGTATCTTTTCTCCATCATGTCCAGGCACAATCAATTATCGATCGGTCCTCACTGAAGAATCGTAGAGGTCTGTGTCGCCACAAAGTTCCTATTTATTCCAAAACACTAACTCTGTAAAAGGAAAGACAAATTATTTTACACATATTTTATCCATTTGATTTTGAACTGATACCAGAATCTACAAATCTTTCATGTGAGTCTGGTTCTAACTGGATCCACACACAAATGAAATGAAGCTCAGAATGTTTTGTACAAATAGACAAACTGTTTGAAAACAGATTTCAGAGCAAAGGTCTCCACAGTAGTCTGCTCATGCTCACAACAAAGCGCTCATTACACTTACAAGTGCCAGGATCAAAAACAACCAAACTGTGTTCATCTATTTCTGCTTCGTATGTGCGTTAAAGGAACAGTCCAACATTTTGTTTATTTGCATTCTTGCGACACATTCATGTCATCGACACCCAGTGGAGACCAGAGAGTCCCTGCACCGGCCAAGAAACACTCGGACACATGAACCACTGCACAACCACAATGTGCCACTTTTACACTGTGGTTTTTGTTGAGACCAAACAAATGAGATATAACATGTTAATGAGGCAGCTGTGTCCCCCCCCCTCTCCAGTCTTCATCATCCGGACGTGTGAGTGGTGTCAGGCTTCTTTTCAACCTGTGGCAGAATGCATAAAAGCATATTAACAAAATGTGGAAACTCCTCTGCCGACACGCGGCGCAGCACACACACTTACTTCCCCTCGTATCTTCACAAACACACACACAGTCCTCAGTGTGTCCGGACACTCACAGTGAACTTATGCAGTTTTCCCATCACACACAGGAAGTGCTTTCTCAACCATCACCATTCCCATGTTGCCATGCGGGTAACGTGGTGTTTCCTCACCACCTCCTCACCGTCTTCATCTTTATCCCCTGTCTCTCCCTTGTTTGTTTGTTTCCCTGATGTTTTTATTTAAGGCATCAAAAGACACCCCCTCCCCTCCCGCTCCCTCCCTCGCGACGTCGCCCCCCTCCCTCACAAGCCCCAGAGTAGGATGATTTGTAAACTTCAAAAGACTAAGAGCCCCAGCCTGGTCCCCTCTGCTCATTTAGGTAATTCAATAAGCCAGGGGGGACAAGCGCAGCGGCGCACTGCTCCCCCCCTGCCCTCTGTGCCCTCGCTCTTCCGACTGAAGCCTCTGTGGACTATCTGCAACAAATGTCAGGCTGCAGAGGAAGCAGCTTCCGCTGAGCAATGGTTCCCTGTTCAGAGATGTGTCTGATATTTTAACAACTAACTTGTATGTTTTCACAAAAATTAGGGATGTGACCCATATGATGGAATTCCTTTTAATTCATCCAAATTTTTGTAATAATTTTGAAAATTATAGATTCATTTTGTTGAAAATGTGTCTTTAAAAAAGAGCATTTTCTTCCCTTTCTTTTCTTTCATCCACAGAAGATGATGTCAGAGCTGAGGTTTTATTTTAACGCTCCCACTGACCCACGAATGTGAACGAGGCCTTCATGATTAACTCTGATATTATTGTCTGTTTTTGATTTGATAAACTTCAAACAGTCAGCAGTCTGACCCCCCCTCTCTGCAGCTGCCACGTCTCTGCCTCTTCATGGTCACTGTATGTGTATGAGGAGTCACAGAGTTGGCCAGTTTATCACTGTTTGGCCCTCAGCTGGCATGATGGGGGG
>JBBMOC010000145.1:356262-381193 GCA_037975185.1 Centropyge bicolor
CCACGCGCCCCCCCCCCCAGCCTTGGTCTCGACAGTGAGTGGGTTACTCTACTGTTTACAATATTTCCAATTCCCTCTCAAGTGTTTGGCTTGGCAGCTCGTCCGGCCTTTTCCCCAGCAATTACAGGCTTGCAGGGTTTCTCAAATGGGGCTTTTGAAGAAATAACACTTTTCTCCCCGAGCTCAAGGGAAAAAACGGAGACATTTGGCCAGCGGCTCATACAGTCAATCACACAGGCCGAGCTCAAGCTCTGTCTGACGCACTTGGCTACTAAAATATCCTCATACCTTGTGTGTGCAGGCACAGACACACACACACTCTTTGGTACTTAGTTTAGTGTCAGCCAGAAACTTACTGTCACTAATGTGCTGTGGTGGAATGTGAGGATTTCATGTGAAAACTTTTCATGACAAAACAATTCAAATACAACAATCTTCTAATTTAGTGAGCCACATTACAAATGCTGGAATAGGAGAGGATTAAATTAGAGGATTTAGGAGGTAGTAATATATGTCCTAAATAATGATATATACTGTATAATATAGTGAGCATATCACATTAACAATGGACAGCTGTTTGCTGTTGTTCACCAGAGTGTAGAGCCGACACGGCGAGAGAAAAACCTGCAGTGAGAATCATGTCCAGAACTGTCACTTGCAGGAGCCAGACATCCTGCTCATGACTGCAAATTGTGAGTGCATTTTTATTATTAATAATTCCACCCAGATCTTAAAAAACAGCATCCAGAAAAACCCCAGCGTGGCCAATTGAGAGCAGACATTCCTCCGTTTGGTCGCTGATGAAATGCTCTGACAAGTGAAAGGAAAGTCCTCCATTGTTCCTGTTTGTGTGGTGCTGAAGATGATGTCAGACAGTTTCACACAGATTCGCCATGGCGACCAACTGATCTCTGCTTTGTCGAGCAGGTACTGTCTGCAGAGGGGAATTAAACTTGGTACCAACAGCGAGTCGAGTTGAGTCGACCCTGCTCCAAATAAAGTGATAAAAGCGATTACAATTCACCACGAGCAGCAAAAACATGTCGGCACCAATCCATGAAGAAGTTGTTGAGATATTTTGATTTGTTCCTTCGTTCTGACTCGAAGCAAGTTACCGACATGTTTGAGTCTGTCGGAGAGAGAGAAAGAAGACGGAGGACAAAGTGACATAAAGACCAGCGCAGAGAATTTGCTCATGTGTGAACAAGTGCAGATGAGAGCACATTTTCAGGACATAAGTCGTTGTCCCACTCTGCTAATTATAATAAACGTAATTGCTCATGTAAAGTTGCTCTGTGAAGATTATGATGCTGAGTTCAGATGAAAGGCTCAGTAACATCAACACAGTCGGCCTTGCATTGTCAGAGGGTGGAGAGGGGGGCTGGGGGCGGAGCAGGAGGGGAGGTTTGTGGGGGGGGTCTTGAGTTCCTTACCCTGAGGCTAAGAATCCCCCCCCCCCCTGCTCTTCCACCTACCCTCGCCCTTCCACCCACACAAGGGAGTTAAAAATCCCATTTACCCTGACTGGAGCCAGGAGTTGGCTTGAAAAGGCCGGGGACAAAAAGCGATTTTCCACGGAACAAAACCATTACAATGGTCCCGCTTTGATCTGGCGCCCCCCCCTCCACTACACTCCTACCAGTGCCAATTGAACTTTGTCACCATGCAACTGTCATCCGCGAAGGGAAAGCCCTTCCACTCTGAATGAAGCGGTCCACAGCAATTTACTCCAGACAGCGCTTTGAAGTGTCAGGGAGAAGTCCGGCTCCTCGACGGCACTTTTTGGACCGCTTCTCCTCCCTCCCTCCCTCCCTCTCTTTCTTCCTCTCGCCATTTTCACATGGCCAGCGGGACAGCGTGGACAGTCCGGTGGGGCAGCAAAAAGAAGAGAGACAACTTTGAACGTCCAGCATCTTTGCTCTCTCTCTCTCTCTCTCTCTCTCTCTCTCTCTCTCCCTCTCTCTCCCCCCCCCCTCCCTCTCGTCTAAGTAACAGAGGCATGCAGCGCTGGCATGTGGATAATCAGCCATGGGGCCCCGCGACATCAAAAGCTTGGAGAGCCCCTAAGAATACAAATGTGAGGCCTAATGGTACACTTCATTAATGTCCTCCCCATCAAAGGCCACTTTACTGACTTGGGAGATTGACTAATTTACACATTGTGGGAAATTGCTCCCAGCCATGCGTAAAACTGCCAAGCATTTATACAGAGAGAGTCAGAGGGGGAGGGGGAGGGGGAGGGGGGCGAGGTAAGTGGAAGGGACAGCCTCTGTTCTCTTCTCCAGTGCTTTCTTCAACTGTTGGAAGTGGCTGAAGGCCAAGCCACATTATCACACATAGAACACCGGGGAGCGCACGCCTTTGTGTCTCAGAAGGATTATTACCCCCCCCCCCCCCGCCGGATCCACCTTTCCCCCTGCCTTTTTTTAAAGAATAGTTTGGTATATAAGGAAAATACATTCATTTGCCTTGTTTTCTGAGAGTGAGGTGAGAAGATGGATATTGAACAGATGCTCATGTATTTAGTGTGGAGGAGGTGATTTCGGTGTTGTGGCCACAGTTGGAACTGCAGCTCACACGGCGCCCAGAAGAAAAAACCTTTCACATATACAATCAATACAAAAAGATGAATCAGTGACTCTTTAATGTCATGAATCGACTAAATCTCTATAACCTGTATCACTACATTTTTGTAGCTCTGTTGACGTGTTTGTCTCCTGGCTGGGCGGCAGGAAGGGCGGCCATCTTGGAGCCGGTATGAGCCTGGCTGTGCATGGAGACCAGAGGAAGCTGTCAACAACAACTGGCTGATTCATTGAGACAGTATGTATCACTAGTTTATCCTGTACAGAAACCTGGAACCTCGCTCTTGACCAACAGGAGCTTGTCCATCCAGCAGGTCGGCCGACCTCTGTGTGGCGTCTGCGGCCACACTGCGGGCAGCGCCATGAGGTCGGGAGGTTCCTGCACCGGCTCAACTTCAGGATGCTGCTCAGTCACTGCCGGCCAAGAAACACTTACATCATGCAACTCCCCCGAAAACCACAAATTGCCCTTGTTACTTTTGTGTTTATGCTCAAGCTTTTTGTTTTGGTTCATTCTCACCACTCGCAGTGTTGTTTCCAGCCGCAGCAGGCAGCTATCAGAGAAGGTCCTGATGAAGGCCCAGGCCGGTGCTGGGCCTGCGTCAGACCCTCACACACTCTGTCAGCAGTGGAGTCAGTATCTAACAATTCACAGTCAGGTTCAGAAGGAGTGTGAATATCAAACATTCATCACAAGTGTGGCTCTTTGCTCACATGTTCACTGTATCGACTCGTGTCAGTGTCGGGTCTGCAGCTCGTTTCTGCCGGACCCAAAAACCTGTTTTCAGTTTAACGCACAAACACAAAGTTGATTCACCTCCTTCTCCAAAAAACCATAAAAAACATCGTTCTATTTCATTAAAAACTGACACAAATCTACTCCAATCCAAATCTCAATCTTTCTCTTCGCACCGACACGTTTACGCACATTTTTCACAATCACACACATCATCTACGCTCACACACACACATACACACACACACACACTCATATTACTGTCATCACCAGTTATTACAAGCCGGAGCCATGTGCAGACCAGCATGTTTTACAACCACGTTAACCATGCTACGGGGACTTCAGTGACTGCTCCACATATTTTTTGTAGCTGTCTTACATACATGCACTCTGTGTGTGTGTGTGTGTGTGTGTGTCTGTCTGTGTGTGTGTGTCTGTCTGTGTGTGTGTGTGTGTGTGTGTGTGTGTGTGTGCGTGTGCGTGTGTGTGTGTGTGTGTGCGTGTGTGTGTGTGTGCGTGTGTGTGTGTGTGTGTCTGTGTGTGTGTGTGTCTGTGTGTCTGTGTGTGTGTGTGTGTGTGTGTGTGTGTGTGTGTGTGTGTGTGTTTGGGGCTGGAGGGAGTTAACGCCTGCTTTCTGCTGCGACACCTGCGATACAGAGCGAGTCTTTCAGCAGGCAAATTATATGGCTTTAATTTGTCTTCTTGAAACAGTGTAGCCGGCCGCAGACACTGATGCCAAGTGCTGCTCCACTGTAGCATTGAGGAGAATGTTAAAAGTGTGCTGAGTGTCTGTATATGTAAGCAGTGCCTTGACATAAGTAAATACACTGGCCTGGGTGGAACACCTGTTTATGTTGGAGGCCGGGGGAGCTGACAGATATTATAAAGGAGTTTTCAGTGTTTTCCATGTAGCCAGAAAGTAGCAATGAAAGTGTTTGAGGGAGTTGCGCTGGCTGTGCTGCTGTGCCACTGGACGGGGGTTTGCTGGCAGGAAGGGAAAGCCTAATGTGTCTCGTTTGCAATCTGGACCGAGTTGTGTGGTTGGCCCGGCCCGCAGTCGTACACACTTCAGTCATTGGCTGGTCAACAGAGGCCATTTGAATATCGTGACTAATTCGACCAATTAAACTGTCAAAGGCCTTTTTTCAATGGGCCTTTTTCACAGGCTGCTCATCCATAATGCTCTGCTCTGTTCCCCGGGTCTGACTTTAACTCTCTGTTCACAGTGAAGTGGTGCAATGAGCGAGATCACAGACTGTGTAAAAGCATAGCCAGAGGCAGTTACTGGGCCAAGCCACAGATGAGGGGGGGTCTTTACAAATTGAACAATGAGGTCAGTATAAACAGTTTGAGACACTGTTATTTGGCTGCTTTCAAACCAGAAGCAGTCGGGGTGGTCAAAACAAAACTGACTGGAATTATAAGGAAATCATGAAACACAATGTGAAAATAAAGAGAGACACTTATCATCTGGGGTGTCACACCTCCTCCAGCTCACAGGGGGTGTATGATAGATCATCTGAGCACATGAGAAGAAACAAGAGGAGGATGAAGGTGAACTTCTTCACACATTCATGGTGTTGCACTTGGTTGTAAACGTGACGAGTAGATGTGTGAAAAATGGGATAAAAAGAGCTTGAGAGTCTCGTTCAAATCCTACATCGCTTCTCATCTGTGCACACCTGAGGAAGCGCTCTGCGGCGTGGGCGTCTTTATCACACTGAGGCTCAGCCCCTGTAATGGAGATGTCAGGAAGGTGTGGGGGGAGGGGCTTCAGACGCTGATAGATGATCTCACTCACAGTTAAAGTGAAGCAAGGCCCAGCACTCGGTCATTCATTTGATTAAACACATGTTCATTTAAATGGGTCACATTCTGATGAAGCCACACAATTTCATTCATGCAATGAATCAGACATCTGATCAAACATATGATCAGACATATGATCAGACATATGATCAGACATATGATCAGACATATGATCAAACATATGATCAGACATCTGATCAAACATATGATCAGACATATGATCAGACATATGTGTTATAGTTAGGTCAGTTTGGCCGTTGTTTAGTTTCAGTTTTTTTTCCAGTTTTAGTTTTTTCCTGCACATCTGTCTCTGTTCCAGTCTGTCTTGTCTTAGTCCCCTGTTTTGACCTGTCTAGTTTATGTCTTGTATTTGTCTTGCTGTATTTTGTCTTAGTTTTATGTCGTGGTTCTGTGTCTTAGTTCTGCCTTAGTCTTNACTGAGCGAAGACTTGACATCAATAGACCAGAGTCAGGTCTCGTGAGCCTCAAAGGGAGCGCTTGAATTCACCTTTTGTCCGTCCCTAAACGAGACGCTGGGGAGAGCGCGCCAATCTGCGGCGCAGATCTCAGAGAGAGGGAGAGCCACACTCGGACTGAAGCACTGCGCCGCTCCTTGTTGAACAAATTCACCATTGTGACTCGTTAGCCTGATACTATCCACATACCTGCTTTTGGGGAATGTCTGTGAAAAGGCGGCGCGGAGTCTCTGCCCACAGGAGGGGTGGGGTGGCCAGGAAAGAGGAGGGGCACTACTTAATGGGTCACAAATTCACATTGAGAGGAGCCACATCTGCATTTTATCAGCAGGGCCCCGATCGTGTTACCGGGACGATTGTCTGCAGATTGGCCATTGGGCCTTTTAGAGTGCTAAACTGTTGAGCTAAAGCAGAGCTGAGCACGGGCTGACGTAGCACGTAGCCGCCTGTCAGGCTCACAGCACAGAAGGAGGCTTGATGAGGATGTATTGAATCACTGTAATTAATAAACCTTTCATGTCCTTCTGATGCCGGGACAAAGTGTTTGTGCTGATCCACACAGGCTCAAGCTCACGCTGAAGTCTGATTCATCTGAACAGTAACCTGTTCTGTTCTTACGTTCTGTCCCTGACATCCAGAGCATCAGAGGTAATCTGGCATGAAGCAGCTATCTGCTCAGACGTGCTCTCTTCCCATGGCAGACCCAGAACTTCCTCTGACACATCTTCTCCACAGGGAGCGGGGGCCGTGGGGGCCGGCGTGGTCCGACAGCCAAACCAGTCCCCAGAGGTGGTCAGAGTCCCCTCGGGGACCTCTTGTCTCTTCCCTCTGCTTCATTACCCCCCCCACCCCCCCCGTCTCCCCTTTCATCTGCAGTCTATCGCTGGCTCCGAGCCGCTCACATCCGGGAACATGGTGAGGGGGGGGGGGGCTCCAGCCGGAGAGGAGCGGATATGGGAAAAGGCAGAATAAACATTACAAAGAACGGGGATTTTCATTTCAGTTTTAAAGCCCCTTTTTCAAACAATGAGAATGGACACGAAAACAGAAGAAAAAGCAAATGTTGGCCGTGGGATGAAAGTCCTCTCTTCTCTATTACGGCTCAGGTGGTTTGAAGTGATTCATTCTGCTGTTCATTTGAACTGCTCTCTGCCAGTGACGGGGTCGGCTGGAAGCTGGACTTCTTCTCGTGTACAACACGTGATTGAAAACGACAGGCCAACAGCGTTTAAGTGGAATAAATGAAGTGCACAAATAGAAAATTTATAAACAGGGATAAAGGCCTGAAGGGTGAAATGTATCATATCAGTAACAAGCACTTCGGCTGGAAGCTGCTGGAGCTGATCTCAGCTCTCTGATTCTTATATATTGCTCATTATAACTTCTGCAGTTGCACGAAAACTTGATCTTTCTGCCATTGATCTTACTTTTATTGCCGCCGTTTATCTTTGCTCTGAGAGAGATTTTGATAGTTTCGCCATGACAACAGAACCCACTGAGTGAATAAATAAGGGAAAGTTATGTCATTGTCTTCAAAGCCAACAAAGATGTTTGGCTGAGTCTCTTCACTTTATCTTAATTGTCCGAGTAAATGGGAGGGAGAGCCATTCCAGTTTATGATCACCTGTTTGTCCTCTAATGGTGTTTATGAAAGGATAGGAATAAACAAATTAGGGCAGATGGACATGATAAGTACTGAGCAGTCGAGCTGAGGTTTGAAGTGCCCTCACTTTTTGAATATATAAATATAAACTNGCTTCTTGCCACTGAAACTAAACCCTGAGTAACACCAACATAAAATTAGACAAATGACCAACTCTTACATGAATATGGCTGAAATCCGTGCTCAGATGGGAAAAGACAGAATGATCAGCATCGTGCACCACGGAGAAAGTAATTTAAGAGCCAGCACTAATAGAATCTGTGGTGCTTGGTTTACCCATTACTACAACAGAGAGACTGTCCTTAATAGCTTTGCCTGTTCATCTCTGTGTTTTGGCGTGAGAATGGTCTGGACAGCCCGACACTGAGACTGAAGGTGAAGCTGGTGTCACACGCCACAAGCATCACAGTTGGTTTATGTTTCATTATTAAGCAAAAGGGTCTGTTTTTTAAAGCGAGATAATCCTGAGATAATACAGCCATTTTGTTGATTTATTTCAGATACATTTTCTAGACAATAAAAAAAGGGAATATGCGCTCATTCTGCGGCCAGAGATATGAAACCAATCCAGCACTTTCATTCGACAAACATTAGGTAACTGAGGCTAATTTATTGCTTTATTGGGTTCAGCTTTGAAACACATTTTCCCATGACTCTCCGCTTTGATTTCTCTGACCTCTGACAGACACACACCTTCCCTAAATGCACACATAAATCTGGGCCTATCCACACACACACACACACACACAAGGAAACATACACACACATGCTAACGTTTGTTTATGTGCATTTCTTCTGTCTGTCTTTCACACACACACACACACACACACACACACACACACACACACACACACACACCCTGCAAACAGCCTTATCGCCAGACTCTCATGTGCCCCCAGACTCCACTAATCAAGACAAACTCCAGCCATTCCCCTCACCCCCCAAAACCCACCCTATCATCATATCCTCCTCTCATTCCTGCCCCCTCCGCCTTCATTCCCTCCCACTTGGCCCTCTGTGGCCGCTGGGCCGCACAGGGTCCCGCTGTAATTGGTTTAGACATAATTTACTGCCCACTTGGTAATGTAGCATTTCAGCATCTGATAAAAATCATATCAAGTCACAGCAATGGGCGCTACGGCTTGAAAGGGACTCATTGTAATCATTTAGATACCAGAGGACGTTCCTGCTCTCTCTCACTCAGTTTCTCTCTCTTTCGCCCCCGCTCTCTGTAGCACGCACACACACACACACACACACACACACACACACACACACACACAAAGACTAAATACAACCTGATTTATTAACATATACGTGTGCATGTAAAACTCTCCGCTTGAATTTTCCTCCTTCCTCCTTCACTTTACTTTTTACTGCAGTTTACTGCCAAGGGTCAAGACGAAGCACTGTGCCCATTATTGTTCACAAAATGCAGCTGCAGTCACCGGCAATATTACTGACTACTCGGCACTAATGTTCTTGTTTCCCCTTATTCTTGTGAAGCGAGAGAATAGGGAAAAACAGCGAGTGTGAGGTAACGTACAGAAATCCAAACGCTGTGACAGGGAACTGATGAAAGTTGTGATTATCCTAATTAACTTAGTTTAAGGCTTCATATGGAATTGCAGGAAGTGCAGCTGTCGTTTCTCTCTGTACTTTCAGTGAGCCATAAATTGAGCCTGGGGCTGATTCTGTTGCCACATTTGTTTCCACACATCAGTGCTGAGCTACTGTTGCACTGTGGTGAAGAAACGATGGTGTTAGACTGTGTTAAAACAGACGTGCTGCAGTTGGGTAAAAAATATAATTATACCTACAGATTCTTTGATTTTTCAAAAAAGTAAAAATCAATTCATATTTTAAATATTAAACAAAGCTGAAAAAAAATCCCTGACAGACATAAAATTCACATAAAGAGAGAAATGATTTAATTTGATTATTCTGTAAGTTTTATTTAAATCGTCTCTTTGAACCTGTCTGACACGATGAAGATCTGAGGTGGATAAATAAGAAGACTAAAACTAATTCAGCAGTAACAGAGTTACTCCTCCAGTTTAAAAGCTCTATATAACCGGATATTGAGATAATTGGTGTGATGCATAAGGATATGAACTTTGGGTTCAATTGCGTGTGAAAGGACTTTTCTTCCAGACCTATGAGAGCGGAAAGGAGGCTTATGAACCAGCTAATCCAATGATAACACTTATTACCCCTTAGCTTGCAGATTTTGATCTTAAGTATGTATGTGTATACTTTTCCATTTTAAAGCCAATATGATACATATAAGGTGGAATTCCTCTCAACACTTTACATTTTTTCCTGTCAGACAATTAAAACGTATAGATTACAAGACAATATATGTTTATAGTGTATTTTGCTCCACAAACAGACTAATTTAAAAAAGTGATGATTGTTTTCACTTTTGGGAAGAATAATAAAGATGAAAACTTGAACCCACCCACAGAGTTGAAACGGTAGGAAAAAAACATCCAGCTCAGTTGGCCGAGGTATTTGAAATGGAAATTTAGTGGAGCCTATTACCAGGTCCTGGAGTAGATAGCTATAAGCGCACAATTTGCCTTGTGTTTTATGAGCGGCACTAAATCTGGGTTTTATCAGTGTTAGGGAAAATCCTGATGCGCTCGTCAGGTTTCACTGACGTTGGGCACATTCGCCAGTCCGGCCGCTCTCTCTCTTCAAGGCTCATCGGCTCCATGCTTGACCACACAAAGGAAGAAGCCACTGGGCTAACAAAGGCGCTGTCTGAACACTAAACAGAGGCCTCGTGTGTCGAACAGTCCAGATAAGTGGACAGGTGATCAGGCTGTGATCAAAGACTCCACATTACTTCCAAGGAGATTCTTTCCTTTTAAAACAACACGACTGATTGTGCTAATTACCGACGGCCAACTCCCATTCGACAAGATAAGCATTTACTGTTCCATCTGTGTGTGAAGTCTTTGGTCCTCTCTAGTCGTCAGGAAATTTAAACACAGAGGTAAAAATCCCTGTCACATTACAATGAGACGTTGTGGCAGTGCCAGGATGTGGAGGGATGTTTGGATAGCATTTCAAACAGCTGGATTTGGACGAGCACCGTGACACTAATTATGCTGATGTGCAGCCTGTTTTGCCATTTTCTGCTGGATCAAACTCAGCCACGGAAGCTTGTAATTCTCTATAGTTTGTGGAGGAAAAAAAAGTTGTATTTGTGCTATTATAGAATTACAAGCTAAACACGAACCGAAGACTTCTCATTGCAAGTGTGCAGTTACAAGGCAAACACAAGCTGGGCCTTCAAATAAGAAAGTGAGAAGCAGATGATATATACTATCAACAGGGGAAGTGATGAGAAGAGAGAAAACTTGGTTGGTTCAAATGACCATTGAACCTTGGCTGATGCTGTAATCTCTTGGAGTTTGGCATTATTGAATCACTTTAATCTTTTGCTTTGCCATTAAAATAAGAATATCATCAGTATATGTCAGTCAGTGTGGCATGATGCCCTTTGTTCCAGCGAAGAAGAAGTTTTTTATTATGCTTTCCTAAGACTCTAATTAGACAGTTCCATGTCTTTGCACACCAGGATTTAGCCAAGCTCCATGTTGGAAGTGACCACAAACCACCAGTCAGTGTTGCCGTCCCACTGTTGGGAGGTTAGCATTAGGCCTGGAGTCCAGCGGCCACCGCTGGTGTCTGAACAGCGGGGTGGAACAAGCCAAGGCCTTCATGCAGAGAGCGAGTCCAGTGTCGCCTGAAATTAACTGGCATGTCTCCACGTTGTTGTTCGCAGAGGAGGAGGCCGTCACAATGCCACGGATCTGGCACGCCGCGGGCCGCCGTCCAAGGCAGAACCATTAGCACTCATTGTGAAAAGTGAGTTGTGGAAGTGCTCACTAAATTAAAGACAGACTTACATCGTCCAAAGAAGAAGGACTTGGAAGTAAATAGGTGGTTTTCTTGATCATTCCAAAGTAAATAAGTTAGAAAACTGTTTCCATCCACTTTGGAGCTCAATCATCTGGCTCCTATTTACACCAGCAGCTCTTTAGCCGTGTTGCACCAGCACATCCATGACCATCGCACAGCTGAAAGGTATTGTGCACTTAGAGAAAAACCTTGAGAGAGGCCAAATCTTGTCGAGTTGAAATAACAGAGAAAGGATTAACAATGCGTGTGGCTGTGCGGTTAAATGCCCAACCTCTGACTTGATAGTTCTAACAACTTAATAATATGTACAAAAGGGCAAAAGTGAGGCTCCAATTATGGCGGGACTGGAGGAAAATACAATGTGTTCGCAGGACTGCTCCAGGACTGGAAACCATTTCTGAAACCAAACAGCAAGTTAAGTGTTTTATATGGCTTTGGTTCATTTAACGTCGGCCTCAGAAATCAGATCAGGTGTCGTCGGTGGACAGAGTCATTACATATTAATCCCATCTAATATGTCTGACAACTGTGAGACAATGAATTCATAGGACCGCCTCCGACCCCCCAGGCCTGCAGCCGCTGGAACCCTGTCTGACTCTCATAATCCCCCACCCCAAATGAAAGTGAAAGCTGATATCGCTCTGCACTGTGGTCCTGACATCATCATCTCGCCGCTGCGTGGACGCTCTCTTCGCACAAGAGTGTGCACTTGATAAGACTTACAGGCCACTTAAGAAGCTTCTCAGTGGTTTTCAGCTCCTGTCAGGAGTCGAGTGCGGCCCTTCGCCTTTGTTACCACCAGAACTCTTCTCACTGAGTCGATGTTGAGCCGCTCCAAAACCACGGAGCATGCCTCACGCCCCCGCCAAATCTCAGTCCGGTGTCAAGCCGGGGGGGATTAACTTCACACCAATAACACGCAATTAGATTTATTTTCCCCTCTTAAGCCTATTAGGCCTCAGCCGAGCAGTCGGTGGTCGTTCAGCTGAATTTAATTGTGTTTCTTATGCCCAGTGAGCTGTGTGCTGCGGGGGGGGGGGGGGCTGGAAGAGGCCCCTTGTGTCAGCCTCCAACAGCCCGATGAAAAGCCGTGCCTGAAGGCTTCACGAGGGGCCGGGCCATCTTGTCTCTGGGGGCAGAGCGCCGCTGAGCTTCCTTGCCTGGAAGGGCGAAAGAGGGAGCTCTTCAAACTGTAAAGTGAAACCGACACCGACCGTGATCGTGTCACTTTGGGCGCTGTCACCTTTCATCGGCCCGCTAATCCTGTTCGGCAAAAAAAATCAAGACATGACCACGTCTCTCACTCCCAGGCCATGCACTGGTCATTTACAGGCCCCTGCGCCTTTGTGTACATGTAGACTGATCCACCATTGTTGGTTGAGCCCCCCCCCCCCCCCCCGAGAGAAGAAAGACACAAAGTTGAAACGGTGAAATATTAATTCCATCTCTCCAAACACTAAATACCTTATGAAATACTACAATCAATTAAATGAGCACATACTACTGGTTCATTCACATTGTGTTGACTAGTACAGATGGATATACTGCACATAAATATATATATATAATAATATATAAGTAAGTGCAGGGCTGATGATTCCAGGAACGTGGAGGACGGACTGACACAGAGAAGGATCTTAGTCTCATAGACAATAACTGCTGCTCCCTATTCTTCTAATCACATTTACATTCAACCCAGAAGCTAAATCACCTTCAAAGCCCCCCCCCCTCTACTATTCCCCTGTCTCTTGCTCTCTGCTCAGTTACATATGTGATGTCTCACTTCTATTCACTTACTGAGTTGGATGGATGAATCGTTCATCCGTCCTTGTCAGGTGAGGGAACACCTTTGCCAACGAGCTGAATGGATCCCAGAGACGAGCACTTCATCACATCCTCGTCCACGTGGAAGGAGCTGCAGAGGCACCTCAGTGGAGACAATGAGGAGTGGAGGGAGGAAGAAGTTATCATGTGTAGCTGCAGACAGAGACACATGAGAGGGAAGAAGCATGTTCACATGCTCCTGCAGTGATTTCCTCCAAACAGGAGACCTGGCCCAGAGCAGCAGGTCAGGAAACATGGCGACTGTGTTACAGTTCCTCAGGTCATGGTTTGATCCTCCTGTGTTTTCTTGGTTGGTTTTCAGGGCATTTTTCAGTCTTTTGCTCCAGTGTTTTTGGTCTAGTCTTTTTGTTCAGGTATGGCTTCAGTGGCTGGGGGTGTGGCCTGCAGGTGCTGCGTCCCCTCCCCCTTCTCTCAGCTGTCCCTCATTCTCCTTAACGACCTGCAGCTTTTTAAGCTCTTTGTTCCACCTGAAGCTGCTGATCATCCCCTCACTCTCGTCCCTCATGAGCTGCCTATGTTCCTGTGTTTCCTGTGCTCTGTGTTGATCGTTCTCCAGTGTTTCCAGTGTCCCATTTCGTCTCCAGTGCTCAGTCCTCTTCACGTCTCCCCCAGCCTCAGCCCCCACCTCCCAGCCCCCAGCCCCTGAGGAGCTCCTCTCCACCTGGTCTCCATAGTTTGTCACCTTCTTGTCTTCCTCTGTCAGTCCTGGAGCTTTGTGTGTTTAAATTAAATCCCCTTGCCTCAGCCCCCCCTCCTCTGTTGTTTTGCTCTTGGGTCCAGCAAAAACTCAACTCGTGACACCTCATCCAGAAATAAGTGTCTGATCTGTGGTACCGGCCCTGGGACACCCAACAAATTGCTGCTATTAAAAGTAGATTGTTCCACCCATAATGAGAGCAGTGAACACATCAAGCCTCACGCAATCCAATCAGAAGGAAAACAAACATGTGAAGCTGCAAACTCTCATTCCACCATCAGCGCTGGCTGCAGAGCCCACACTTCAGTTTGAACCACTTCTTGATGACTGAACAAACAAATCCCAACATTTCTACTGTTTGCCTTTCGGGGGGCAGATTAGTAATCATATCTCTGTCCTGTTATTCTATGTCTGGGCCGGGGGGGGGGGGGTCAGATGAAGGAGGGAGAGAGGGGTCGGTGGGCTTTTGCTGAAAACATAATTGGCGTGGCCCCGGTGACACTGTCCGTCAGACCGCGCTGCCTCTCTGTGTGCACTCGCTGGGCCCCTGCGATGTTTCATTAAACAAGGAGCGGGGGCCTCTGAGGAGATGTTTGTGCAGCCTCTGTGGCTCCACCACACAGCGAGGAGCGCGTCTCGACATCGCAGCCCGACGTTGCTATAATTAGCTTTGCAACCCTGGCTCATAATGAGTCTCCACGTAGACAATCGCTCAAGTGTGTGTCTGTGTCTCAGAACAGAAAATCAAAGTGATCATTTTAACATTTTCATGAAATCAAATCACATGTTTAATATTTATTTATAAATGGCATATTTTGATGCAATAGACATTTGCTGCAGTTGCATTCTCAAAGTGATTGGGGAGTTAACCACATCACAGTTAACGACTTGTGTCTCATTGATATCAACCTCTGTTCACTCTCCCACACCTGCATCACAGCTGTGGGAAGTAATCATTTGTCCAACTACTATTAAACTGGCTTTTATTGTGAAACAGTCACAGGAAATGCAGTGTTAGTGTTGATCAACGATGAGTCTACAAACAATGCCTTTTTGTCAGTGGATGAGTTTTAAATATTGCAGAGAACGAGTTGGTTCAGTTGCATCATAAACACCAGATCTGTGCTGTAACATTTCTGACTAACCAGCAGCTGAACGAGTGTCTGCTGCACAAAGAATTCTGGGAGCTGTAGTATTAAACCATCACACGTAACCACGGGTGTAACCAAACCAACCAGGACTGCAGTTTGAAGGAATGTAGCTTTGAAGAGGTCC
Source organism: Centropyge bicolor (assembly GCA_037975185.1). Lineage (NCBI taxonomy): Eukaryota > Metazoa > Chordata > Actinopteri > Pomacanthidae > Centropyge > Centropyge bicolor. The sequence continues at coordinate 371,282 of JBBMOC010000145.1, forward strand.
AAGACAGAAACAGCTCATTGTGACTCACTGAGGGAAAACACTGTTGAAATGTGTTTTGATTAGCAAGTCAAGCAAAAATTAAAACACGCTCGAAATTTTCTGGGTCATTGCCACTTGGTACTTGTTAAAGTGCTTTCAACTTCCAGAATTTCAGGCCCAGTGAGTGGAGCGGCTCGCTGCCCAGACTAAATGAAGTATGGTTATATAAAGATTATTCAGTGATGCCGTCTGAGTTTGACTGTCATCACCTGGTCGCTGCAATCCTAACTCTGAGAGCACGCCTTCCTGCTCAACATCTCACCCTGTTCCAGCCAAAACTAAACGTGCATGTCTCCAAACAATGGCCTCAGAGTCAGTTCACAGTGAACAGCCATCTGCTGGAAACTAAACCAATTACACAACTGTTACACTGTGACACAGAAAACATAAACGGAGATCCAGTTGTGCATAAAAGGGCCGAGGCTCCTGGTCGTGGCCCTCAGCTTCCACAGAGATAATCATCAGAGATATTGAATGAGGGGATGTGAAGATAATATGAGGCATGCAAGCAGAGGAATCCATGCTGCCTTATAAGGCCGGGAGTGGTGCAGAGAGGGCAAAGGGGTTAGTGAGGGCACAAAATGGTGGACAGTCCCAGCTCATCCACGGGAAAACTTTTGCCTGTGAATGTGGAACTTGGAGAAGTTTAATAAATAAAAACACGTCCAAGCTGGATTCCGATGTGAGTAGGTCACTCGTGTCCCTTCTGGATTTAGTGATTCAAGGTACGGCCAACTTTTCCTCGGCTTTTCTTTTGAAAAAAAAAAAGGAACAGGCTTGAAATCCTTTTTCTGAATTACCCTTAATTCCACCATTCAAGTGGCTCTTAGTATTTTCCACTGAGCCATCCAGCCCTGCCCTCCTGCACCGTCGTCGCACACTTGTAGTTCTCGCTCTGCTCATCTGTCCATCAGCTGAAATTTAATAATCATATTTGTGTAACTCAGCCTCATAATTCCCATACATTCAACAGAAGCTAAATATATACCACTTTAGCTGGCTCCACACGTCTCCTTGTGTCTGCTAGCAATTAGTATATAGGTTTGTGCGACTCCATTGTTTGGACTGCCGGCCTCTCAGGGAGATAATGGACCATAATCGGTGAGTGACGCTGTAATTGCCAAGGTGTATGGTGACACGACAGACGACGCAATTACCCTACTTTTGACATCAATGCTCTCATTAAATGATGTCATTGAAACATGACACGTTGCCTACACATACACACCCAGCCGGCCTTTCATTTCACACACCACCTGTTGAAGGGTTTACAGGTATCCTGTCCATATGCACGTCACTAAGTTACACATTTTACTGCATTAAATAGTTTATTAATGTTTACTAAAGACATCAACAAAAACATCAGCTTTGTAATTAAGTACAATCAGTAGTAGTGTTTTTATTTCTCTATGCAATCAGATCATTAATATAATACTACTTTCATATTTATACTATATGGTACTGTACACACATATATATGTGCTTACTTACCTGGGTAATTATCTGTTTACATCTTAGCATATATAACCTGTTTATGTCTGTACACATCACAGTATATATATATACATTTATTATTATTATTATTATTATTATTATTATTATTATTACATAACTATTTATAGGATGTTTACCCCTCAGTGTATATATTAATCCATCACGATCCATTTTTTTTTTTTTAATCTGTTATACAACTGTACTACTTATTATATATTTACATTTTACTATTACTTGACAGGCTACTTCTGTAAGATTTTTCACTTTGTATTTTATTTTAATTTATACATTTTTCCCTTTATTTTAGGTGCAGCACTATTTTTTCTGTCTTGTATTTTCTTTTATTTTGTGCTTCTTTGATTACACTACATTTATGTGATTTATTTATATATGCTTAATATTTTACATTTCATATATTTCTGTAAGATAAATGTCGATATATCCAATAGAGGGAGTCTGGGCCACTTCACTGTAATTGTTATGTACATGAAAAACAATTTGAACTTGATATTGAGAAGTTGGTGTGAAAAATTGTTATTCATCCATTTTGTAGTACGAATGCTTTTACCTCATTTTTTTTGCTCTGTGTGGGATATATACTAAGAATATTTCTCTAAAATTGTCACTATTTTGTAATCAAAGAAAGGCCATAACTTTTTTCATTTTAAAGCCAAAAATCCTTTTTGAGAATTAGTTCAGCTTTAAATTGTGTTTACATCTCACTTTGTATGAACAAAACTTAGCAATAGTCAAGCACATGTAGAACAAAGGTTTACCTTCAGTCATCTCTGTGGACCTTAACCCATACAAAGTGACTGTAATATTCATTTCTGTTTTCACTTAAATCTGACTTAGAACTGCATTTACAAGGTGCCTGTGCAAAGCGTACAAAAGTATTTCTTTATTAAGTGTTAGGTGCTACTGGTGTTTGAGTCACCACTTAAATATATGCTGTAAAAATGTGTCAAGCAAATAGCTTGTTACAGTTTTATTGTCGCACCTCACACCATTGGCCCAAATCACTTTATTCCACTGCACTCTGAAGAAAGGACACCATGAGAAGGACCATTAATAACTCACTGTCAAAGTTCTCACATCTACTTTGTTTCTCATAAAACTCTCTTCATAAATGTTTCCTTATATCTACACATGCACTTTATCTTTCTCATGCACACTCACACACCTCCTTCAAAGACTTGACTCAACCTACACACACACACACACACACACACACACACACACACACACACACACACTGACCAGCCCGCACTGACAAACAGAACACAAGCAAAAGGCCACGACCATAAATAAACACAAGAATTTGTAAGGTTGACTTTTGCAATTAGGACTGCAAGGGAAAATATATCTCCGAGAAGCATTTTAATGAGCCTCTGCTCCGCAGCCGTGCTTTCTAAAAAGAGCAGCCCAGTAACGCTTCATCACTCAGAAAGTGATGTGGAGAAAATCCTTGAGTGTGTGAGATATTTCAGCGGGGCCGGTGATGGCTCACTAAAGAGGCCCGGGCGTCATAAAACCTGAAGGCAATTAAAAGTGGTTATTTTTCACCCCCGTTTCTAAATTCTGTAGCAATTAATCTGCCCAATTTGATTACGAATGGCACAAATTAAACAATAAAGAGCTGTCTAATGAGGGATTAATTATGGGTAGCAGGAGGGGAGTGGGACGGAGGCAGCAGCCATACGTCAGTGTCTCCTGCAGACAGCGCAGGGCCATAAGGAAGACAGAGAGGCTCCTCGGCCATGTGCTCCCGCGCTGATAGGGCCCCCCCCATCACAGATCAGTAGATCCACAGCCCATGCAGCCCATAAACGGCCGGGCCATAATTGAAAGTGCCAAAATCAATTGCGTTGACAGGCCTTAATTAAATTAAATAGGCTACGTCTCCCAGAGGAGAGGGTGGGGCTGTGGGGGGGGGGTACAAGTGCTGCTGCCCCAGTGAGCTCACTGTTTGATGAGCTGTGGCTGCGGGGGCATCTCTGGTGTGCACGCTCTCGGGCCGGGCGACAACACCCCGAAGTGGCTCATGACTTTGTTATAAAGTGACAGGCTGTGACGTCATGAAGCAGGCGCTGGCCAAGGTGGTGCCCCGAGAGTGTTTCCTGACCTTTGAGTACAAACATACACCAACAAGATCCTGCACCACCCCGGCTTTAAATTTCCAGAATTTAAACTGTCAAGCACTCATTGCATTCTCATAAACTCTGTATGAATATCAACACTCATGTCATGTCTCAGTCGTGAGGAGCCTGAGTGTGTATTCACTCGCTGCTGGCGTTTACTGGGCAGCTTTATCCAGCATCACTGCCTCAGAACACAGAGGCCTCCACACAGCTCCACATCCTGTGCTGCAGCTCGACGGGCAGCGGCAGCACCCTGAACACAAGCTACACCAGGAGTGAGCACATGGCCAACACTGAACACACATCACTGAGAGAAGAACTGTAGATTTGACTGTGAGAAGAATTTCCCCAAAATCAAGTGTTATTCTATTTATCACATAGAATCTTGTGTGAGTTTCAAGAGGTCAATACAACAACGTCTGCTTTGCTCAAAGCGCAGCCTCTTGATTACACATCTGCTCACAACAAACAGGGGGGGGGGTGCCCTCCAGTCGTGACTCTGCATGGCTGAATGTGGCACAGATCCTCCTGCGTTCCTGCTGCAGACGCTCCATGTGGGGCTGGCAGCCCGGCCCTGCGAGCAGAGGATGTCCTGTGTGTTCAGGCTGGTCCTGCGGCCTCGGGGAAACACGCAGAGACACAGGACATCACCTGCATGAAGAAAGCCCGGCTCCTCATCAGCTCAGGCTCTGGCCACATTTAAAGGATTAGGCAGCTGGAGTCAGAGAGGGGTCACTGACAGAGCGCTCTGGGTGAGGCAGGCGGAGGACAGGGCGGGTGAGATGGGATGGTGATGGGGGGCTACGAGAGGCTCAAGCCCCTCTGGATAAACTTGAGTTGCAGACTGTTGAGACTTGTGAGATTAGGATGGAGCCAAGTCTGCTGCGCTGTGATGTGAAGGCCGGGGCAGGCAGCAGCCCCCTGACTCTGCCCCCCCTTTGTTGTTTTGGTTTGCTTTTCTTTGACCAGATCTAAAGTGGGAGGGAGCAGCCCAAAATGATGGGCTTAAGGTTTTTGTGAAGGATGGTTTATGTCCATGGTGTCAGTGGAAGGGCAAGGCAGAGATTTTGCGGTGATATTTTAAAATGGCTGAACCACACACACACCACTGTATAAATCCTCATGATTGCATTTCAAAACCTGTTTTTTTTTTTTTTATCTGATGTCCGCTCCCACAGAATTAATTTCCAACACAATTACCTGCTGTTATTATTCTTGCCTATCTCGATGAAAATGGGAAATGATGATAGTCTTTTCAAGGGAAGATGGATTTATTGGAGGTGGTAAATATTGATGGTATCTTCAGAGGAAATATTATGTGTTTAAACAGAACTACTTGATATTTACCTCACCACACCTGGCACTGTCAAATAAAAAAGGGATAACTAAAGGTTTTACTCATGAGCGGTCCTGTTATCTTTATTCTCCATTGCAACATCAAAAATTCTCACTTTAATCAAATTGCAGAACAGAGATAAATATGATGACAGACATATTTTCAAAAACACAAAATCACCCATTTTAAGGGACATTTAACAAGCTTTTAGTGATTTTAGTATTTTATGTAATAATAATATTACTAGTAATGCATCCACTGTCTGAGCAGCATAAACAGTGGCTGCAGCAGTATTTCTATCCCAAAATAAGACATGAGCATGTTTTCATTATTCCTGCAATTTGTTTTGAGTGCTGGCAAATATGGGTGGCACATCAACATCATTTACCTCATCATTAAGCATCTTTTAAATCCCCACACAGCCGATTACAGACATGATTTGTCGCTCAAACTATTGCTTGTTATGCGCTTATTAAGCATTTCATTTAAGACTCTATTTAGTTTCTAATCAACACGAGCACTCGGCGTTTGAAAAGGCTCCAAATGACGGAGTTATCAGAATGAATCCCAGGATTTGTCATTAGTTAATCAGTCCATTTTAAAAGGCCTATATCATATTAGCCAGGCCAGTGATTTGCAAATGATTGGAGTCTGCTTCCTGTTTAATGGCGTGAAAGAAATAAAGGGGCGATAATTCAGGTTCACACCAATAGCTCGGGTAATTGAGATGTCTTTGATTGAAGGATGGAGTGTTGTAAATTTAAAAGGCGCAGTTTTATCTAAGTTTCGCAGAGGAGTGAAGGGCAGGCAGAGAAACTGATACCAGCAGGAAATTATTTTTGATTTTAAAGTCATGCAGAGGTCAGAGTGTGAGGGATAGTGATCCTATCTGACTCTCTCTCTCTCTCTCTCTCTCTCTCTCTGTATGTGTGTGTGTGTGTGTGTGTGTGTGAAAAAATAGAAATATTGTACAGACTGTTTTACACATGCAGTGAAGGCAACAGGAAAAAAACCCTCTCCACAGACCAACCCATAATTGATTTACAGTGCTTTTATGGCCTACTTAAATTCCCTCACTTTTTATGTTTTCAATAAATCATAAAAACTAGGCATATATTTATTTGTATATTACAAAGCAACTGGAATAAGGAAAACACAGCATGATATGATAATAATAATGATGATAATAATAATAATAATCATCATTGTTATTATGATAATGTATCAGATTATTATATATGTAAAATAGGCTTTATCTGAATATAAAGCCAATATTTATTAACCGTATCTCTTATTATTTATTATTTTTAACTGTTATCAAAAGAGCAAAAATACTTTGAAATTAATAACTAATCTTAACAAGTGCACATCAATGAGAATAAATAAAGTTACACTATCAGGTCTAATAACTGGATATGACACTTTTTAAATAAATATCTTGCTCAATGCAGATTTTTAAAAAATGTCAAAAGCATAAAATCAGACTCAGACAATCTAATTTTAGCAGTTATGATGCGAGTTGATTAAAACGGCCTTGTAATGAAAATAAGCTGACAAATACACCACTTTTAATTTCATATATTTATTCTAAATCTTTAGTTAATCACCTCTCATCACAGCTGTTCAGCAGGTTCAGTGACTGTGAAGTAACGGTGCTGCTCTTCAATCAGCGCATTAATATTTGAACAAGCAGTGATGCGGTCACAGGTGTGTGCTGAGGTGCTGCCGCCTGGCACCGGCACTACAGCCTAAAAAACATCTCAAACACACACGATATTTTTTTTTTACTCATCCATAAAAACTACAGACAAAAAAGTGGACACGAGACAACACTTCCGATTTCCGACGGTCTTTAAAGTCTCCCAGAGCCGATATTTTCTGCAGACAACCTGAACTCATCACACATCATTTCCGGCTGATTTTATATAATATTTCTCTTCAGGGTCTCTCCCCTAACAAACCGACCCCCTGCGAGTTTGGAGCCGAGCTAATTCTCTCTAGGTTGTTTTTATATATCCTCACATTCATCCTCGCCTGTCACCGGGGACCAGCGGAGGGAGATGGATGGAGAAGAAAGTTCACTGCAGCTCACTCACTTACACACAGCTCAGAACGCGACGACAACAACAGCAGCAGGCCGAGTTCGTCTTCTTCTCTGTCTCCGAGAAAGTGGTTTCGTGGCCGGAGCGTCACGTGCGTTGATCATCGAGCCTCCACAGTCAGAGCGTGTGTGAGTCGGTGCAGCTGTTTTCCTGCAGCTGGAGGCTGAGCAGAGCTGCTCCTCTGTCAAACACCTACAGCTGAGGGTTGGTGCTAAATATAAATACTGCTGCTGTTAGATTATGTTTTTGTTTTTTTAATTTCACTTGAATTAATGAGCTTAAATCAGTGTAATTTTGACTGTATCTGTAATAATAAATGACATTATTTGAGCACAATAATAAATATAGGCTCTTATATTCAATTACAATGAAATGTTAAAAATAATAGTGATCAGACGGCAACATATTTTATTTCCTAATTTAATGTACCTGTAATTTTGAGAAAAATGCAAACTCGTATTTTCTCTATCCTGCACGTGCTGCATTTGAGCATTTGATATTTTCTGAGAAACGAACTAATTCAAGGTGCTGACTCTTGGACCCGCATACACCTGCCAGGTGGAGCGCAGCTCTGCTCTGCCTCAGTCTGAGGCTGAAATGACCCTGAGCCTTTGTTACTTAGCGGCAGCAAAGTGCTCCGATCCGCCTGATTGCGCTAATTGCTCAGAAATCGGATACATTATGTATAATTATGGAGACTTTGGGTTAGATGTTTTTCTTTAATCGCTCTCTGAGGTGCATCATAAAGTTAACTTGACATCACACACACACAAAAATAAATGTCGCTTAGATTATTTCAACATCATCAGATTTTTAAAGCAGGCACAAATTCCACTATAAATCTAAAAAAAAAGTGATATAGGAGTTACTTACATGTGTCATTGTTCCACAGATGAAAGTCATTTACTCAAGTGCAAATATTTTGCCCCAAAATGCCTTTTGACATGGACTCTCCCTTTTATGTCTTTACAGTCTAAATTGACAGACCTCGCATGAAAAGGGTTAAGACAACTTTGAGAGGAGGCAACAATGGGCCTTTGTCTGGAGTCCCTGCCTCCTGACTGGGAATCAAAGGAGTTTATAAAGTTAAAAAAAGAGGCCCGATGAGCCTTACAGTTGTTTTGTATCTCATTTGTTGCCTCTGGATTTAAATAAAACGGTATGGTAATCTCCTTCTCCGTGGCCTATCAGTCTTGTCAAAGGCCAGTGTTTGGGATGCTAATTGTCAGCAACATTGTTTTCCTGCACCACTGTCCCTCAGTTCACAAAGCAAATAAACTGGAGACAACAATCAGCTTCACTGGAGACTCTTTCAAAGCAACTTGGGCCTGAGATCATAATTAAATCGTTACTATTGAGAAGTCAAGATGAACTTTAGGATCATTTACTCAGGAAGTGTTCTGTCATGAGATCACTGTGATAGAACCTGAAAACACTGGTGAGAGAAATGCAGTGTGAATAATAACCTGCGGTGTTTTGAGGATCACATTTGTTTTTGACTTTGCATCAGGAAAAAAAGCGGTATGTGCGTTATTGCAACACATTAAACCAGCGCAAGTTAATGCGTCTCATCTGCGCCTATTTGTGTTTACGCAGACCCGTTTAACGAGTCGGGGATTGTTGGGGACGGTTAAGCGTCTGAGCCGCGAGCAGAGGGACTTCAGACAGACGCGGGAGCCCGGAGACTCCGCTGACTTCAAAGCTGTCGGAGCAACGCCGCTCGTTCCAGGTTGGAGGCTCTAAGTGTTTCCAAACGCGCCGCAGCTGCACGTGGAGCCTGCTACCTGCACGCGCGCGCGCAGGACGAGCACGAGGAAATGATACATTAAAAGTTGTGTGTTGAGTTTTTTTCTGCCTGCAATTAAATGCAAGACAACAATTAGGGAACACCTGCGGCTGCAATTTAAATATGAGCGTGTCAACCGGAAGTCACTCTGGTTCTACCTGTTGTGCGAGAAATAATTTAAAGGCACAGTTTTTATTCGAACAATTCCAGCATTATTGTTATTCATCAAACTCAGTTATTTAACCCCATTCCTTCAGTTGCCATGATGGGATGCTTCTTAAACGAGCAGCAAGCAGCCGAGCTCAGCCAGGAGCAAATCTTTGACCTTATCGTGTCATCTTAATGGCCCATACATGCAAAACAGGTACCTGCTCAATCCTGCGTCACCTTGACAGGTAACTGCAGTGTTGGAGGAAGCCACGTGATATTTCAACCACGACTACAGTACCACCACAAAACACTTGATGAGGCAGAGGGGGGGTTAATTTCCCTGAAGTGACGGCACGGTGACAGGCAGATGATGAGGATTGGTTTGAGGTCACACACACAGGCTCGTGCACAAACACTTCCTCACACAGGATCTCGTCTCTCTCTCTCTCGTGTGTGTGTGTGTGTGTGTGTGTGTGTGTGTGTGTGTGTGTGTCGTGGGAAACACCTTGTCCAGTCTCTGCAGCTCGCGCCGACTTTTCCCTCGTCCACCCGACTATGAGGCTCATGTGAGTGGATGCGAGTGGCGTGCGATGGGCTGAGAAACAGCACATTTTTCAGGCTGAATGGCTCAGTGTCCCTGGGCTAGGGTGGAGGAGGAGGTGGAGGAGGAGGAGGAGGAGGTGCTGGGCCCACGGTGCGGGTTCAACTTCTTCTTCAAGAGTCTCCGTAGACTTTGATCCGGACGCTGCTGGCGCCTAAAAACAACATAACCTGTCTGCCCATTAGAGAGACTGACAAATCGTGACAGATTGTTTATGCCTGGCAATTACAGATTCTTTCCTGAGAGCTGACAGCAAAAAAAAA
>JBBMOC010000145.1:381293-393944 GCA_037975185.1 Centropyge bicolor
GTCAAAGGGGGGGAAAAAATCCCAGTGGCCCCCCCCCCCCCCCTCTCTCTCCCTCCCCAAGCCCGATAATTACCCCTAAACGACTGCGAAGGCCTGTGTGTTTCGATCTGATTCGAGCCCCGCAGCCACCAATAAACATAAAGAGAGAGGCTGTAAACTGTTGTGCAATGTTCAGACTCACCTCGGTCAGGCATCATGTGTGAGTCCATCTGAGTGCTGCATGTGAAAATGTCTGGGCCTGAAAAGTTATCAGAGATGGTCCCAAACATTGTGAGTAATACCAGACATGGCGTTATAAAATGTTAGTAAATTAATGGTTGGCTCATTATAGGATCTACTTTCTGGTGAAAACATTTTGTGGGATTTGAAACTATGGTCCATTAAGAGTTTGTTGTGTTTATGTTTATCTGGGGAGGAGAAAAAAAACTATTGTTAACTTTCCCACTCTGATTCTCTCTCTCTCTCTCTCTCTCTCTCTCTCTCTCTCTCTCGCTCTCACATGGACCAGCCCATCTGCCCCCTGATTGGCCGCCTCTCTCTCCACGCCTGCCTTATTATAGCCCCGCACTACAATTTGGTCACATCAACATGAGGATACCGTCACCTTAGGGCGCACCACAACTCTGTGTTCCTCTTCCCACTTCCACCCACGAGAGTCCACGAGTCACCTGAGCCGCGCCAGCCAGACCTGTATGGCCCCATCGATGGCCATGTCAGCTCTGACCGCTGCTTTGAAAACAGAAGATCTCCCTCCCCGCTCGGTCCTCGGCGGCAGAGGCGACATGCAGACCAGCCTGAGCCCCGCAGAGGACGCCGGGAAGCCCAAAGTCGCTATTTTGCCTTTCAGCGTCGAGGCGCTGATGGCTGACAGGAAGCCCAGCAGAGAGGTGCCATCCCCGGATGCCGCCGCCGCCGCGTCCGCGCCCGGGACGTCCCAGGCGCTGGGGAAGGGAGCGCGGATGGCTGCTTTCGGGAGTCTGGATAACTCGGTTCCTGGTTTGGCCATGAGCTCGTCGTTTTCCGTGGGAGACATCATGAACATGCCAGAAGACGTGTTGATTAAACCCGAGAGTCCCGACAGTAAAGAGAGGAGCTCATGGATCCAGAGTCCTCGGTTCTCCCCCACACCTCCGCGTAAGTTTGGTGCCAAAGTAGAGCCTAGATTAGACTGTGGAAACACATCACATCTCAGATAAATACGTGTCACCGCATGCTCTTACACTTACATATGTTTGGACTCATGTGTCTGATGTGTTTTTGCATGACAACTTTGACCCAATGTGTATTTCTGGATGGATTTTGCGCATTTTACGCACTTCAATCCAAGCGTTTAAATGAAAGCATTTTGTCCTCCTGCAGGAAGGTTGAGTCCTCCCGCATGTCCACTGAGAAAACACAAGACCAACAGGAAGCCCCGGACCCCCTTCACGACCTCCCAGCTCCTGGCCCTGGAGAGGAAGTTCCGCCAGAAGCAGTACCTGTCCATCGCCGAGCGCGCGGAGTTCTCCAGCTCCCTCAACCTGACGGAGACCCAGGTCAAGATCTGGTTTCAGAACAGGAGGGCCAAGGCCAAGAGGCTGCAGGAGGCCGAACTAGAAAAACTGAAAATGGCAGCTAAGCCCATGCTGCCTCCAGCTTTCGGGATTTCCTTTCCTCTGGGCGCGCACGTCCCCGCGTCTTACGCAGGCTCGCACCCGTTCCAGAGGCACTCGCTGCCGGTGTCCCCCGTGGGACTGTACGCGGCTCACGTCGGATACAGTATGTACCACCTGGCCTGACAGGGACGGAGGACGAAGCGCAGTGGGACACTTAGACTACTTTCTGAGGCCCCCGAGAGGCCGCGAGAGAGGTGACACTGCCCTGACTGAAGAGGCATCCTGGAGGTGACATCTTGTCAGGGGGCCAAGACCTCCACACAGACCCCCCCCCCCCTTCCTCCTCCTCCTTCACCCTCTTTCTGAGGACCTTGAAGTTTCCTCCCCAGTAAGTTCACACACTGCAAAAATAATCCAGCTTCACCAGTCATTTCATCTTGAGTCTTTTTTTGTTGAAGAACTTATTGCTGGTAGAAAATCAGAAAAAAACGACCCGAATGTGAGACTAAATGACTTGAGGTGGACTTTATTTTGCAGAGTGCAGATGTGGAAAACAATGTAGAAGCTGTAGGCCCATGATAACTGAGAGTGGCCGGGACAGTGTGGACACTGGGCTGTGCCACAGTGCGTTCAGAGATAGCCCACTCCAGCTCCTGCACTAAGTCAGAGACTGTTGCACAGCTTGACATTTTGCACCAACAAACCCTAGGTTGGCCTTCCATCTGTGGGCTGCAGCAACACTACGAAAAACATCTTCTACTTCTTCTTCTTTTTTTTTTTTTTTGCATTCATATCAGTGCGTCTCCACAGCGGGTTACTGAACCAATGTGTCAATAAATGCTCTTTGTGAATTTGGAGAACCACAGCATTTGTTTTTATAACAGCACTGTCTGTTGTTGGAATGATTCCCTTCGGAAGGGATGTGTACTGTAAAATAATGTATATTTGAAGAATATCCTCATTTATATTATGAATATATTTGTGACATAACTTAACAATAAATTGTTTATTCTTTTTTCATGAAGCACTTTGTTCGTTTTAAATGACGCCGATATTTGACTGTTTTTGCAAAGCAGAGGGAGAAACTGGGCTGGAAACGGATTTTATTTTTATCTTAAATTTTTAAAAAACTACAATATATGAAATCCATTTGTAGGAAGGAGTTCAGACCTGTTGCAACTTGTTGAGCATCTTAAAAGTTCATATGGGTCAAAACGCACAAGGGAATCATTATTTTCAGGCCCCTGTTGAAAATAGAAATATTGATCAGCATGATTTAAATATTACGTTAAATCAACATGACTGACAATCCACATTTATCCAGTGTCATATTTGCAGGCACATCCTGCCTCGGATTGTGAATTTAAACCTGTCATGTGTTTGTTTGCTGTAGTGTATTTCCACAGCTGTTGCCTATTGCTTTGAAACAACTAACCTAGATTTTGTTGGCGCCAGAAGAGTTTAGTTTTAAAGGTGGTGGGGGTGGGGGGTGGAGTTGAGGGGGGGCAACCAGTTGTGCTGACTTCAAAAACACACCGATAAATATTGGAGAGTGGAGCTAAATTGCTCGTAAACAATCCGGCAGAGTGTCATTATGGGGTGTAAAATGAGCCAGGTGACACCCCCATTACGCAGAGGACGCGGTGTTTAGACTCCACGCGCAAACATATCACCTGATTGAAGCAAATATTTTATCCCCCCTGATGGAGGCTGGAACTTTTTCAGCCATCAGGAAGAGTGAAATGACAGCACAGGGATCAGATACGGGCAGAAATTACAGGCCACTCCAGAGCAGTTTGAAAGGCTCTCCCTCCATTCAGGCAGGGGTTAAACTGGAGTAAAATAATTGCTGTAATGAGCAAAGGCAATCTGCCGCAGACGGAGGCCGGCTCCAGAGAGGCTGTAGCTCCAGGCAAGGCGGAACTTTTATCATTCCTAAAATGTCAACGGGGGACTGGGACGGGCAACACTTCTGCTCCTCAGCCCTGACAAGCTGCTGTCCTGAACAAGGCCGACAAAGAGCCGTGATTTACTCTCACGCATTTTTTAGAATAAACTCCAACTCATGTTTTTTTTTTATTATTATTATAAGGCATTTTTATTATTATCATTATAGAGTGTATTTGGATTTATTTCGGGCTGCATTTAGCCAGAATTAAGTATGTTGGGTTTTTTTTAAATATATGTCTTTTTATTTTGTGTGTTTCCACTTTACCCACGAGGCCTGAATCAATACAGGAGCCCTGACAATGAGCTGAAATCACACGGATGAACTCTCCGTCTGAACACAAGAGAAACTTGACACAAAGGCACCATCCGTCCTTTCTTTCACACTCCTATTCTGTCTTTTGTGCCCGGCTCTCCGTCTCACCAGGAGCCGCAGAGAAAACAAAACTCACCACTTTATATCATCCGCAAGATCACAGGAGGCTGTTTGAGTGAGCAGTAAAAAGCCCCCTGATCCTCAAAGAAAGGAAAATGGCTTATTAGAAGTCTCCTACACCGCTCGGATAAATGATCATTAAAGCAGAGGAGTCAGTGGGAGTTTAATAGGTCTTTCACCTTTGTTCCTCAGGACATTATGGGGCTTTCTATAAGCTGAATTATTGCAGAGAGAAACTGCCATCAATGTAGTTTATATCTGTTGATTCCTTAACAAATAGTGTCAAAAATAATTAATGGTAAATGTGAATGTGTGTGTGTGTGTGTGTGTGTGTGTGTGTGTGTGTTTGAAGGCGACACACATTTAACCAGGTGTAAATTACAATAGACCCAAGTTGATTTTTTTTTCTGTTAAATGATGATCTCCGTCTACTTTTATATTCACCTACAAATATTATACAACGTGTAGAATACCTGAAAATTTCTACTAAACTACGCAAATATTTTACCAAAAATTTGGCATGTGAGTTAATTCAAGGAAGTTGCTTTGAGAAATATATTATTATAAAAAAAATTAAAGCATCAGATTTACCTTATAAGATAAATAGAGTGGATAAAAGTCCGCAGTTTTATTTATCTTTTATTGTATTTAATGTTATTTTAATTTATATATATATTGTCTGACTGTTGCGAGATACAGGTTAATCTTATTCCAAATATTTTATTCCAATGTAATATATCTTTTTATGTATATTTAGAAAAATGTACAAAACACTTAACTAAAATTATATTTAATAAATGTGATTCAACACAATTTTCAAACCAAAATCCATTAGATAAAAAAGCACGAGTTATTTTCTGTTTGTTTTAGGTACCACACCGCCACCTGTTGTTCAGACTCGGAGTGACATACAGACTCATTCGTTTCGATTAAGAAAGAATAAAGTTTAAACGACTGAAATCTGCTTACTAAATTAAAAACTGTACTAAAATAATAAATAAAATTTGGTCCATGAGACAAGCCTGAATGAATCTACACGATCATTATTATCATCATTATTATAACAGTATTATATTTCCGTTCTCTCGGCCTACTTGTTGGATTTGGGGCCTTTTCAGACAAAATGTGCAGAGTGAGTGAAGGAAGCATAGCGATAGCAATTGATTTTAAATATTCATGATTTTTTAAAAAGGTATTTCAACCATTCTAGGAAAAACCTCAAAATCACTGGCCTTCTTGATAATTTGCTGTGAGCTCACCTTCATTACAGCTTATAATAAAATTTCTGTTGCTGTCTGTTTGGTATCATAATGTTTTATAATACAAGGTCAAATAAAAGAGATTTTTTGGGGCCTAAAATAAAGACACTTAGATGCAGAATACTAGTTAATATTTCAATTTCTAATTAAAACAGGTCACAGTCACAGTCATCAGTCACAATCACGTGTTGTAATACTTAAAAATGAATAAGTAATAATAATTATAATAATAATAATAATGCAGTTATAAATCACGGGTCAGTTACCAGCAAACGGAGCCATCATCACCAATTTCTTGCAGCTGCCTATACAGCAAAAGGACCTATAAAGCCACCAGCTTCCTGGGGAAAACCCGATGTTCTCATACATTATTACAAGAACTATTAGAGCAATGACATTTTTTTTTAAAAAGAAATGAAATAAGCTCACCATGAAGTCGATGTGAAACGTATAGTAAAAGTCAATATTAAATGAATTATTATTTCCAGGAAGGCCTGAACACAACAGGCATATACATAAGAATACATTAAATAATGCATATTGCTTCGAGCATTGTCGGCCTTGATCTGTTTGTCAGTCTGACTTATTAATATAAAAAATGCCTATAAACAAAAATAGTTTAAACAGATGAATTCGTGACAAATTAAGCTTATGAACCGCCTCAAATTATGTCTATATTGGAGTGTCCACTAGAGGGCGGTCATCTCTTGGCCTACTTGCATCTAAAGGTTGTTGACTGGCCTCAGTTGAGGACCGGACTTTGGCCACTTCACACTCTGCTGTCACCACTGAGACACCAACAGAACAATCTCCCATCAACTGATTACAGCTCTTAGAGGTTTTTAGTTCTCAACAGTCCATATTCACAAAAGTCCTCCAGTGACCCTCCATCCAATAATTACTTCAATGTGTAAATCAGTGGAACAATTGTGCGTTTATAAGGTACATTTAGTGTTGACAGGAGGGGAAGCTTTGCTCTAATATGTGAGAGTTCTGAATCCCACTGAACGATATAACTGCACCAGTGTGCAGGGTGTGCCAATCATCTATTGGAAATTAAGGGGGAAACATTTTCTTATGTGGACTAATGAGGCAACATTTCTTTTAAGATGCAATAAAAGTGGTAAATGTGATGGAAAATTGCCTGAAAACCCCATAAACCAAAGTGAATCACAAACTGCATCACCGTTCCTTTAATGTAAATAGGTTTCTGATCTGTCCTTTACAAGGTCATTTATTTCAACAAAGCAGAGAATGATTACAGTCGCCCTTCGGCTAAGTTGTTGTTGTTTTATTGTGCAGCATTTATCATTTTTGGTGCAGTGTCACAGAACATTAAAACTGTTGAATTACCTGGCCGCATGCGGTCCAAATGTTCTGTTCTCCTTTTGGCTTAATGATAGAAAATAAGGCGGGCTGTGCGGCCCTCTAATGATGATCAACAAGCACAGCCATTAAGCTTTATAAGCTCACTGTGGGCTGATTTCTTAACAAGCCACATGCTGCTAACATTTTCTCTTTTGTAGGCTTGGTTAATTAGCAGTGAGAGCTTCAGACCTGATGGTTCACAAGTGCAAGGCAAAGACAAAAGCATGTTTACTGCAACATGCGCTGAGCTGAAGTTACAGTGCAGACTGTTCAATGATTATACACTGATAAGTATGTGTTGGAAGATGAACTGAATCTGCTGCACAGGACTGAAGAGGCTGTGAGGCTTGTTCTCCCTCTGGCTCAGTGTTTGAAGAAAGATCAGGGTCATTGCTGTGGATTTCCATATTGCAACAGTAGAGTGTTTAAGTGGTAAACCTCCGGAGCTGCTGATTGAAATTTTGCAACATTGTTACACAAGTTTGAAAATCTCTGTGAATCCATGTGTCTTTGCTTATTCTCTTATTACTGTAACATTCTGTCCTGAAATAGTTCCATGTTCTTCTGGTTGCATCGCAGCAGGAAATAATTTGGAGCTTTTCAAAAATAATGGCTGCAAATCTTAGTGTGTTTGACTGATGTCAGGGCCGTCAGTGAAACACAGTCGGCAGTATGAAGTCATGTTAAACCATCGTCGTCTGATCTACACAACTAGTGCCACCTAGTGACAGATCAAGGCACTGTCAAACCCTCTGAGGATTCACACAGAAAATGAATGGTAATAAATGGATGATCATGGCCTGATGGTCCTGACCCAGGAACGACTCATCATCAACTCATCCATCACAGACAAGCACCAATAAATGAATGAGCAAGCTCGACAGGACACACGTGAACGTCACCATCGAAGGTATTTCTGTAATGCAGAACACGTCAACAACATTGTAGCACCAGCGTCAAGCTGCAATAAAGGAAACAGCAAAGCAACAACACAAACTTTCTGTGGGACAAACACCTGGAGATAAAGGCTTGTCTGCAGTCGCACTCATCAGAGGAAGAAGACAGGTCATCTCTCTGAGGTAACGCAGACGTGATCAGGATATGAGAACTCTTCACTCATTGTCGTCATACAACAATAACGTAGGCCTTGTTTGACAAACAGCAGGCTGAAGGCTCACTGGGATGGATGAGCTCTTACAAGTAAATTCAAGTCTCTAAATACATGAAGGTATTCAAACTGTACTGACATGGATGGAAACATTGTCAGGGATGTGAGGCTGGTGCTGGGGGGGGGGGGGGGTCTGTAACCATCAGGGCCAAACCTGAGGCTCCCTCACTTCAGGTTAGTTTCAGTCAAGTGAACTTACCGGACATAAGTCTTACATCATGGTCTCATATAACCAGATGTTTTCAGAGCATGGAGTAAATTATATCCAGGGTTTAGTAAAATGCAGCACACAACAGGTAAAATAGAAATGCATGGAATACACTGTTCGACCTTTCTGCATGAAAATGACAGAGTCTGACCAATAGGGGGCAGCACAGGACATTCATTAAATCAGAGACTCAAGACTCTGTTTCCAAATCCGACAAGCCAGTTCACTGATCTCAGAATAATGACAACTCTGTCATTACTTATCCAGACAGAAAATAATAATCCCAAAATCCCCCCCACAAACCTACATTTCCTCACTGTGTGAGTTAATGTGTCATTTGTTATTGTCTCTGAAAGTACAGTAAGAGAGCGGAGTCTGTGGTTTGTGTAAAAGCCACTTTGCTTCACTTAACAGTTCATCACATTTTCATTTCCAAGGCACAACCAGTTTGTTTTGCTTTGCAAAGACAAAAAGCTTTTCTACTTCATACTTTTGAACTCTGCTTTTTAGCCCAGCAGTGACATTAAAAGACTTCATACTGTTTCTATTAGACTAGAATTCATCAGTAATCGTCACACGCTGAGTGAAAATCGGGATGAAAATAACCTCAGTCCTGTTTTAAATTTTAGAGAAGGACACCATGCTGATTCAGAATGGACCTGAGCCAGGTTGGTCTCGGTAGTTTGTGTAGTGTTTCCCAGAACCAATTGGCAGACATCTTGGAAATAGCTTCAGACAATAAAGCGAGCTGATACATAAAGAGCAGTTTTATTATATGATGTGAGACGTATATAGATCGTCATGTTTACGACGTATAAAAACAGGCATGTTTGGAATATGTCTACCACAGTGAAGCCTCTGTTATGTTATATCCATTCTGCTTGAGGCCATGATATTATTTATGTTGTTCAGCTTCACTACAAGCAGCAGCACTGGCCTGACTTCTTTTGAAGTAAAATGAAACTTTCTATGTGAGACAAACTGAGGGAACACGTCGTACAACGAGCACGAGAAAGCCATGTTTGTGACTTCATCTATTTCTTACATAACATTTTCAACCAGCATGTTTTACAAAATGCTCCATAGTGCTCCTTTGAAGACATGTTAGTCAGACCAAGGGTTATGGCAACACAACATATTTCTCTTAATGACACTGAAGCTTTGATCAGCGCTGGTTCGTACGCAGCCGTTCAGCCCTGCTCACAAGCTTCTCTTATTGCTTTATTATTTCAAGGTTTTCTTCGGCATGGTTGGCATTCAGCAAATTTCCTGTGGAAAGTTCTGCACTCATTGCTGGAATGTAGCCACACATGTCCACTAACATGAGTGTGCAGGCCACGCGGAGCCAGCGAGGTGGGACATGAAGCTGCACGGTGGGAGTGGCTTATGATGCATGTGAAGCAGTGCCGGCTGCGCGGTGAAATGTGCGATGCTTTACCATTCTGCATATGTGTTTTTATGAATGCAATAGACCAATGAGCGTGTGTCTGTCTCCCAGCGTGTTGCTCATCTCTCCTCCTGCAGCAGCTGAAGCCTGTCCTCTGCATAGTGGGGGCTGCTGTAGCCGGTATCAATGGCCTCACAGTCGTCTGTGAAAAACACCAGGTCCTGCCAAACAAACAGAGACATGTTCGCATGTATGAGCCGCCAAGGCCTGAAAACACGGTGAAAACCAGCGCCGTCCTTTCACATGCTCTTACCCGATAACAAATCCTGGTGATGATGGTGTACAGGTTCTGGATTTTACGCTTCAGCAGCAGCATTCTGGGACGCTCTCTGCAGTACTGGTTGGGATGGTTCAGCACCACGTAGAGGAAGTCCCGCAGCTTGGTCGTGATGCATGAGTTCTAGAGAGAAACAGCTTTGCTTGAGCATGACAGTATTTACAGACTGCAGGTCTTATCAACTCATTTGATTTGACACAGGATACTCAAATAAAGCCTTAAACATAGGAACAACTGGCCATGGACGCACGGCTGCTGCCTCAGAAAACACAGGACACTGATTTACATTATTTTGATTGATTTTGCATTGAATGAGCTTCCTGTTCAAAGTGAGAGTGAAAGTTAAAGCTCCTGTCTCGCTGAGATCATCAGACCATCACAACCACACCTGCTCTTTCACAGAAGCTTGAACACAAACCAATCACTAACTCTGGAGCTCATGAACAAAACGAACTGTCACACCTGGTTGTTACACGTCATCACCAGTGTCCCAGTCTGTTATTCACTGATGCTTAAGTGAAATATTCTACACGTTGACCCTTGACCCCTGTGAAGCCAGAAAGCTTCGAGTCATAGTTTGATTTGAGTAAAACTGGAGTAACTGCTGTAAGCTCAGTTACTTTCACTCTCACAGGAACACACTGCTTAGTTGGGTCATTTTTCTGTGATGAGACATCATATTTGACACCATCATATCTAATCTATTATAAACCAAGACAGCAACTATCACTTCAAACGGGTTATTCTAAAAAAGAAAACATGCATTACATCCATATTTGTCAATAAGATAAATAACTGACTGAACAGTTGGGATTGCAAGGGTTAACCATCATAGATCTTCATAATTAAGAAGAACGAGGGAAAAGTGGTTATTAAAGAAAAAAAGTGATGTACAACAATTCCCTACTTATATTCTTGGTCCCCACATCATATGCATCACCCCACTGTTGGAACTTACATGCACATCAAGGAAGATGGTGGGCAGAACCTCAGCACAGGTTTTCTGCAAGCCGACAAACAGCAACATGAGAACATGAGAACAACATGAGCTGACATGATAAACACAGGCCCCAGACACAGAGCTCACCGTGCGGTGGTAGGTGTGGATCTTATCCAGCAGGGCCATGACTTCTTTGCTCAGGCCGACGGCTCTGGAGTAGCAGGTCGGGGGCGCGCAGTCCGACAGGCACACGAAGCTGCTGAGGAAGCAGAGGAGAGCGGCCAGACACAGCCTCATGTCGGCAGTGACACACACACACACACTCTGCAAACAGCTGGGAGTCAAACAGCACCGAGCCCGACTGGCTGCACTTTTAAGGATGAAGAGGTGGAGGAGGGGGGGGGAATGGATGATGACGTGGAGGAAAAGGCTGAGGAAAACATTTTGGGGGTCTGCTGTGTTTTGAAGAGCAAATATGCAAGAAGCAAATTCCAGACGTGATTGAGCCTCTCCTGTCCCCTGATAACACACACACACACACACACACACACACACACACACACACACACACACACACATGTCGCTTTCTTCCCCAGCCACTTCTGTGGCTTGTCAACTCCTGAAAACAGGATGTTAATGACAGCTGTTAATGATCGGCGGGGAGTTTGATTTGGAGTCCGGAGGCTCAGCCAGGGGAAGCTCAGAGCTTCCAGCTGCAGACAAAGGTTTATTTTACTAAATGAATTTGAACTGTTGCACAAGAAAGATTTCATGTGTTTGAATGTGTTGAGGGAAAAGGGAGGTTTACCAAATTCACAAACTCTGAACATGAATAATAACAGTAGTAGTTTGATACTACAAGGAGGAGTTTCACCTGTAAAATGTGCAACCTTTTACCACCATTTAAAAAACTGCCCACTCAAGACAAGACCACTGAAAATATCCACACCCACACTTGTATGATTTTGTAAATCACACTCTCCATTGAAGCGAGGAAACGACTGTGGAAACAGGTCAGCTGCCTTTACTTAGAAACCAAGCCAGATGCTACATACGTTTAGAAAGGCACACAAAACATTTTGCTACACAGAAAAACTATTGGCTTATTTTGGATTTTAGTATTAACATATATCATCTTAAAATACAATCATCATTAAAAAAACCTTGCAAAAGACAATGTTGAAAATTCTCAAGGTAGGTCTGTTGGAGCCACTGAGCCTTTTTTCAGATTGAGGAAGTTCTTCTTCCTTTTTCTTTTAGGAGCGTCCACGCAGTCACACGGTTCAGGTGGATCCCTAAACACAAACAACCTTTCTCCAGCAGCGTGGACGCTCAGCACAGCGCTGGCAGATTCCTCTGCTCTGCTGTGTGACGCTTCAGTCCCCGTGTCCTCGAGCCCTGCTTCTGCAGTGTCACTGTGCTGCTGTGGAACTGTGCTGGATTTATAAATAGGCCGCTGTGCTTCAGTAAAACTGTCCTCCTTTCCTGTTTCTTCAACCAGCAGCGCTTCGACGTCTTTTGGAAGGAGGAGACGGGATCTGGGCAGCAGCTTTTCCAGCAGACTTTGCCTCTTTTCCTGGAGTCTGTGAGATGTGGAGGACAAAGGAGCTGTTGTTAGTGGGATTAGAGTTAAAGTGCTTACCTCATGCATGTGGTCACTGCAGCCTGATGAAAGGCACATTACACATCAGTGAAGAATCTGTCTATGATGTTGGTGGCCACTGAACTACAAATCAGTCTCCATGATGATGGGACATCAAGCAACACTCACCTCTCTATTTCCATAGTGCAGCTTGGCATGTTTGGCATATTTTTCTGCACCACGTCTTCTCTCAGTTTGACAGGAAGAAGTCTGTTCGACCCTCCGGCACACCTGCTCAAAGAGTCATCGATAGATTACAAAGCTGGTAACTGCGATACAATCTCTGCTTTGACTTTGGATTCCAGGCTATTTGATACCTGGTCATAACTTTTCATTAGTTTAGAGAGAGAGAGAGAGAGAGAGA
>JBBMOC010000145.1:394150-433288 GCA_037975185.1 Centropyge bicolor
AGAGACAGAGAGAGAGACGGAGAGAGAGAGAGAGACAGAGACAGAGAGAGAGAGACAGAGACAGAGAGAGAGACAGAGAGAGAGAGAGAGACAGAGACAGAGAGAGGGAGACAGAGAGAGAGAGACAGAGAGAGAGACGGAGAGAGAGAGAGAGACAGAGAGAGACGGAGAGAGAGAGAGACAGAGAGAGAGACGGAGAGAGAGAGAGAGAGAATAGATCGAATATTTAATCTCTTTCGCAGCATGTTAGGCCTGTCAGCTTAATTAATACATGAAATTCCAATGACAAAAGCCCATGACACAATTTTATCTGAGAAGAATTAATATTTCAGACTGCCTCTTAAATGCACAACTGTGGCTTCTTAAGTTTCACATTCATAATAACCAGAAACAGTCAGTCAGGTGTAAACTGCAGTTTGTGTGAATT
The DNA here is from genome assembly GCA_037975185.1 of Centropyge bicolor. Lineage (NCBI taxonomy): Eukaryota > Metazoa > Chordata > Actinopteri > Pomacanthidae > Centropyge > Centropyge bicolor. Next base: position 394,578 of record JBBMOC010000145.1, read on the forward strand.
TGTTGCACTTACAAGAATCTACCAACAATGTTTAAAAAAGCAGAATGGAAAAGTAATTTTTTTTCAGTAGGTCTAACAGATGTTGTTTCTTTACATTCAGGATATTTCTCAGGCTCCTGGTGTTTGATTATATATGGAACAGATGTTAAAGGTGCTGCCTGTGTACAGCATATGATCAGACTGTAAACTGATGGATGCCAAATAACAGGAGGGCAACGACCAGTGGTGGCAAAGAAACACTGGGAAGAGGTTTTTGTTGAGATAATAAAACTGTAAATTTTTTACAATGTGAAAACAGTGTTTCATGTTTGCTCATAGCAGAGCAGATATTAGAAAGCGCAGTGGGAGTGTGGGAGCGGGGACACAGCAAGTACGAGCCAACATCTTGGTCAACCAGTAAGTTTTATGTTTCTTGTGTTTTATCCATTGACTGTGTCCAAACAAATCTGCAGTGTGCTGGATAATGTTAGGCAATGTTAGCCTGACAAGTCACATGATGATTCATTTCAAAAGCTGACAGGGCATTTTTAAGACTTGGGGGTGTTAATGAAGAACGTTACGGCAAATCTTTAAAACAGTCTGTCAGAAGTCAGAAGGAGTGGGTGGAGATCAAGACAGGGAATATTTAGATCCATGCATTCTACATGAAGCACAGAGTAGAGTTACATCTTAGCTAAGATCATCAAAAAAATTCTAAATATGTCATTTTGATAAGCAGAGATCAGTTTTGAAGGGTTTAATCAAGGCCAGGAGAGGAGGTTTAATCAAGGCCAGGAGAGGAACTTATTGAGGTATTTTTGACTGGGTTTATTTTGTGTTCCAATATGGAAGACTGCATGGTTGTAAATAAAGAGATTTGATCAAGAATTTCAAAGTATTAACAAACCAGTCCAATAGCCCTGCCTGTCCAACAAACTTCTTTAGCTCTAATTACATGTTACTGTTGCTATATATTTTTAAAATGAGGTTCACGTCCTACTTGAATTCACATTAGTAAGATTTAAAGCAGTTTTAAAGAAGAGGAAAAGTCCATTCTGCAAACAAAGCACAGAAACAAAAGAGCTGAAACAGAAAAGAAAAACACATGTCTTGCATATAGTTCCAAACTGAGCATTTTCATTCCCTGGTCCTTTGGCCAGACAGCTCAGATCCCAGGAGAGCTCATGCATGAGACATTATTCATCAGTAAAGTAATCCAAACTCAGCGGGGGCCAGGCGCGAGCGCTCCAGTGTATCAGGAAGAGGAGGAAATTAAATGATGAGTGAAATCATTTATCTCTCCATCTTGGCTCGGGGAGAAGGCTCCTTATGGAACCGTGTTCATAAGTATTGTTGTTTAAAATTTAGAGAGTGCCTGCACATGGGTTTGTTTCAGCCAGCTTCTGTATTTAAATGTTGCTTTTTTTAAATCAGTGAGCTCACTCAGAAAACTACTTTCTAAAACCACAGAACTTGAATCGCTCAGACTCTGGTTGTGCGCTTTGGACAAAAAGGTTTTCACTGTATTCAAGTTTTTTTTTTTATTCTTTTTTTCACTTTGAAAGAGAGGAAGGAAAATAGCATGAGTGAGGAGATCAGGGCATGAGAAAAAGCCTTGTTGGCTAATGCACATGAGTTGCTAACCAAACTCAGAACCTTGTTTGTAAAATGGAAGAGACAGACAAATTTCGTATGATGATTGGTAATTTGATGAAACTTAGCAATCAATTCTCTGAATCAAGGATAGACTATCTGCACATTTTCAGTAAAAGAGCAATGTATTGATACTAATCATCAAATTATGTGGTAGTCCAAATAATAAAGTAATACCAGTACTGAGTGTCATGAAGTATAATGATAAGAGTGAACAGGGCTTTTTCTGTATGACACAAAGTCGCACAAGTGTGAGATGGTCTGGGCTGGGACTCGGCATGCTGGGACCTGTAAAGTACTCTGTGGGCAACACATGATGTCATTTATGACAAAAATAGAGACAGAGAAAATACACTAAAAACCAACATATATTTTTATATGACACTGAAAATAAATATGAATTATTATTAAATTAGTATGGAGTGTAAAAAAACTGCTGAACCTGGATCTTACCCTGAGTGTTCCTGCTCTGCAGATGAGGAAACACAGTGTTGTTTGGGACAGAGGGCATCAGTGATGGAGAGGAGCTCACTTTCAGGTAGGGTGGGCAGGAGGAGACGCAGGGCCTCCAGGAGAACCTCCGCAGACACCTGACTCTGCTTCACCAGCTGAGACGCAAACTCCAGATCCTGAGAAGAGGAGCAGGACACATGCTATCTTATATACAGCTGTTCTCCAGTTCCACTGGCAGACGGAAGTGAGGAGGTCCCGGTATTTTTCCATGACAGTAATATTATTGCGTTAAAGACAACATTGGAAAATGAAAAAAGTCTTGTAAAAAACAGACCTGGTCACAGTTTGCATAAAGTCTCCTGAGCACCATTTGTTCTTTCAAATCTTCCATGGTTTGATTGTTGGCAGTCATTTCTTGCAACCTGAAAACATTGTAAAATGTAATGGTCTGTGTCGATGCACAGCATTCCTCGTTTCTCCTGAGATAACACTGACATGACAGCTCACCTGTGGGCCAACAGTGTGACGACCTCTTCGCACTTGTAGAGCGCCTCCTGGAGGAGGGATGTCATCCTGCAATCCTGCCGTAGCTGGAACAGTCTCTCCTCCTCACATATGTCCTCTCCATCATCAGAGTCCTCCCTCTGCATTGGATTCGACTTGACTCTGGGCGTTTGAAAGTCGTCTAACTCTGTCCTCTCCTTCTGAAGCTGCTGTTCTGCTTCCTCTAGGCCCTGTGGTAAGAGGCACATTACACTGTCACAGAAGCCTACAAAGTTCAGTGAGAAGTCTCAGAGGAAACCCAAAGCAACACAGGGGTTAACTTGGAAATGAAGCACTGCCTACCAAGCAGTGGCTCTGTATAATCTGGGCCATGTCTTGTCTCTCCAGGCTCTTTCTCTCCCTGAGCTGCTGAGTGAGCAGGCTGTGGAGAGGGAGCATCGCTCTGCAGGTCTCCAGGACTTTGGTCCTCCTCTCAGCCTTCTGGTAGTGGATGGTGGCCATCTGCATGGCCAGGCTGTCGGCCTGAGATCGCAGCTCATCCTCTCGCTCCCTCCCAATTTCCTCCATCACCTGCCAGAATTGGAATAGATGTATTTCAGTCATTTTGTATGAAGTGAAACCACATTGGTGTGCGATCTAGACATCGCACTTTAACACCGATGGTTTACCTCAAGAATTAATGAGTGTGAGCTTGATAAACTGGTCCCTTCTTATCTCTTAAAAGTGACTGATAGTGAAGGTAACTGGAAAGAAATGACTAAGACACCATCCTTACTTTGTTCATGACACCGCTCTCCATCTCCTTCTCCTTCTCAAAGAGTTGGATTCTGTCCTCGAGCCGTTTCTGGAACAGCAGCAGGTCAGCTGTGTCTGCTTTCTGCTTGGCCTCGCTGCTTTTCCCCTTGGATTGCATACTTGTCTGAAAAACCCACAATATCCATAAGGTGGTTAGGTAAAAGACTTACAGCATGCTGTTATGATGATTAGAAATGAAACCACTCTGTGGAGGCCTTTATTATTTCTGAATAACAATGTGCACTCATCCAGTGGCCACACAACTGAGGCTGATCACAGTGTGGTTTGCGATGGTGGTCACCATTTCTTATTCATTTGAGAAAACATTAAATGCAACATGATCCCCTGCTGTAGATTAATACGAGTGGGTTCCTCCCTTTGAATTACATTTACAATTGTATCATGAGGAGATTTAAAACCAAAAAAATATTTGCATCACCAAAGTTAGCACAGAGACGAACATACAAAATATCTGTGGATGTCGAAAATGGGGGATTTCTGCTTGTTCCCACCATCGTGTTGGCGTACACCCATCACACACCAGGTTCTCTCTCTTCTTCTCCTTCTCTCTAATATCTCCAATAATTTCTACATTCGGAGCATTGTTCATGATCAGTGCAAGAAATGAAATTTGTATTAGCTCATGCCTTGGAAGAGGAAATCATTTTGACCTTTCAACTTATTAGCATTTCACAGTGTTCCCCTGCATTTTCAGTTCAGCAGACTGGATGCTACGAGCTGTAAAACAAGCTACAAAAATATCATACCAGAAGAAGTCTAATGAGGAAGCACTGCGCTTTGCTGTGGGACTTTTAAATTGATACTAGCAGTAGCCAAAGTCAGGCAGAGGTTTAAAGAACATAACAACTAAATCCAATGATGTGTGATTATGTGTTCACCATCTGTTGCTCGCTCTCATTCCTCCAAGCTGCCAGAGCGGTGTGGAGTTTGGTTCTGGAGATGGCATGGGGCAGCACCAGGCAGCGGTCCATGACAGACAGACACTTCTGAAACTCCAATTTCATCCTGAGCTGGTCGTCTTCACACAGAGTCAACTGTGACGAACACAAACAACTGGGACAGAGGGAGAAATGGAAGGCTGAGACTTAAACACACTGTAGTGGTAAAATACAGTGTTTTTGTATCCAAGTGCTCCGTTTTAATTCTCTATTTACCTCTGCCAGAAAAGCCATGGTCAGAGGGAACACACACATAGAACATTCCCGTATTTGAATCCCCCTGAAGTGAAATGACTGGTTTCATTATATCACTGACCTGAAGAAAGCTCTGCAGTGCGCCCTGAGCTCCCTCTGCTCCAGCAGCTCTCTCTCCATGGCCTCCTGCAGAGCCTCCCTGGTGCAGCTGAGGGTGCGTAAGGCCGCCTTGCCTTCCTGGTGCAACTTTTCCTGACCCTGCATGAGAGGGCTCACTCCTTGTCCCTGGGCCTGTCCTGGTCCTGCCTCTGGTTCTACCTGCAGCAGGGAGCGCTGCGCCCCTGGAGGCAAGAGTGTTAGCAGAGCCTGGGTCGCAGAGGGCTGGATGGCTTTGACTTCCGTGATGGCACCCTGGATAACACGCATGGTCACCTAGAGAAGAGGTGAAGATCAAGACAGTGAGATAATCAAACCTAATGATGTATCTTTGAATGGGCTTTTATGTATCTTTCAAAGTGATGTGTAAGAGTGGCACCTTGCGGATGTCTGCAGCAGCCTCCTCATCCAGGTTGTTGATGAGCTCTGCTAGCTCCAAACTGTGAGCTGTCAGTAGGTTTTGCCAACAGTGCAGGTGCTGAGCTACATCGATTTTTCCCTCCAGACCTTTGGAGAGTCCGGACAGGTCCTTCTGTCTTTGCTTGTGGACCTGCAGCTGGAGAAAGGGGGCAGCACAATTTAAGGTGCTACGTATCGATGTAGTGTTATCACTCCACAATGGATATACTGTACAAGGCAGGTGTTTGGACTAAAAGCCTAAATATACATGATCTCCTCACCATGTCAGAGATGAGTTCCCGCCTCTTTTTAATCAGTCCACAGCGCATGGCTCTCCTCTCTTGGCTCAGCACCTCATCCAGTCTCTGTCTCACCATCAACAGCTCTTTCTGGGTCGTCTCCTGTAACTGGTCTATTTGCTCGGCAGGCACAATGCTCCCTCTGGTGGAGACAGGAAAGCATGCCAGGTTACAACACAACGCTGCTCGTGCTTTTGTTTAGAGTTGAGTACAAGGTTGAACTGGCAACAAAACTGAGGTTGATAATGTACACATTTTCTGTGTCGTGTGTTGTGTGTGTGTTGATAGTGCTGTATAAGCTTAATAGGCCACATATATTGTGAGGCATAGTGTAATGGTCAAATGTAAACTGACTGGTAACTACAATAAGCACCGACCTCCTAATGTGTGCGAACCAGCTGTCCAAATTGCTGGACGCGCTGGAGAAGGTGTCAGAAATCAGGCTGTTGAGGCTGTGAAGGCTGTGCACTAAGAACTTCCTCTGTGCATGGCGTTCAGCGAGGACATAGCGTTGGTTTGCAAGGACTGCATCGAGGACCTCCTCCAGCTGATCCTGGAAAGAAAAGACAAGGACATGTCTCATACTGTGTTTTACATTTACATTGTTCAGAAGAGGAAAATAATATATTTGGTCGCTCACTTGACAGGCAAAGTAATCGTGCTGAAGACTCTTGGCTGTGCTCTTCTCCAACTCGCCCATTCTGGTGGCCTCCTCAAGTTCCTCAGAGAAAATCTTGTGCAGCTCCACCCGGCGCCACTCGATGATCTGCCTCTGGACCTTGGCCGAGGCTTCTTCATGTCGGACCAGCAGGATGCGTTGGAGCTGACTCTGGCTGAGCTTGTGCAGCTTCTCCATGAGGACGCTGCAGTGGAGGAACTCCTAAACATATTACAAAAATAGTTTTACTATTTATGGATAGTATATAATGAAAGCAATAAATGATCAGGAGTCTCTCAGATCAAGGAAAAAAACATGAATGTTACTCCTCTAAAACAGTTAATACACCTTTTTGTTGACATTTTAAACTGATTCTTTTTAGTTACTGTGAGTGAATACAGAAATACGCAACACAATTATCAAAACAGATTTAAAAAACTATCACCTGTTGGTCTGCATGTTGACACAGCAGCTCGGCCTGGGCCTTCTCAGCTGCTTCTCTACAATGCTCTGCTTCCATTTCTTCCCGAGTCTCCAAGTTACACCTGCCAGCCAGAGCGGCCATGCGGGCCCCTCTCTCCTCCTTCAGCCGACCCTCCATGCCCAGCAGCTGTCCATGGAGCACGCTGAGCAGCCTCTGTTGGGCCTGGGTGCTGGCCTGGCCTCGAGACCGTAGGCCACCCAGCAGGGAGGACATCACGTCTTTATAGATCTGAATCCGGGTAGCCTCTAGGTTATTGGTGGCACGCAGCAGTGTGGACATTTCAAGGCTTGTGGGGATAAAATGCACAGAGTAAGCAATGTAAACTTGTTCTAAGTTTTTGCTCAGTTATTTTACAAAAAAACAATAAAATTCATTGTCACTGGTGGAACTGAAAATAATGTGAGACATTTATGACAACAGAAATGTTAAATCAGAAAATGCCACAATATTCTGTGTGGCAATTACATGTATGATTAGTGATTTGGGTGACAAAGTAGCTCAGTAACAGGCAACATAAAGCATCATAACCAAAATCCAGCATAACTGAATGTTGAAGACAATACAGAAAAGGCTTAATATTAAGTTCTTCTTATGACTGCTAGATGCTGGTGTCGGAAAAAAACAGATTGAATTAAATGGGAAAACTATCTGTTTAATAGATTATATTTGCTGTATATATTAATGCCTTTATTACACAAGCAATGAATGGCTTAAATGCCAATTTCTTCCTCTTGGTGGTAACTTTGATCATTGTTCCTTTAAATGATATCAGGCCTTTTGGACACATATGTAATTCCCTCTTGACTGCTCCACTCACTTCTCCAAAGCCTGGTACATGTTCTGGGGATCTTCCAGCACCATGGTGTCCACCATCTTGTCTTCAAATGTGGCCTCATCTTTTACCGTCTCATTCATGTTGCAGTCTGCATACTCTGGGTCTGAATCACCTCTGTTTCTCTGAAGCAAGAACATATATGTACACAGTTTGGTTGGACAAAAGAACCAAATTTTCATTTAACAGGCAACTGTTGACAACACTTTTACAACATTTACAGACAAAATATATCATATGTAATTCCCAATTTATTGTATTTTTAATAACAGTCTGTAATCACCATTAACAAGAACAAAACATATAGATTTTTGAATTTGTAATACCCTTTGCTGAAGAAGGTTCAGCCTGGTTCTGGGACCTATCAGGTTCATAGCCAGAAACCCCAGTGACAGCAGCAGCAACGTGACAAAGAACCCCACAACAAATCCAGCAAAATGGACCCCGTGGTTAGGATAAATCTAAAACAGTTGGAATAAACAACAGACTTCATGAAAACGACAATACAACAAACATGCAACACTAGAAGCTGCAGGCATGTTTCCAGTTAAGGAACTGTCCACAACTTACTCTGTTGGTGGAATTCACCCTCAAGGTTAGATTCGCTGTTAGTGGACCAAACATACTGACATCATTCTGTAGAGTCAAGAGAACAATACTCATAAGACAGAAAATGTTGGGTTCAACAACGTATCAATTGGCTTTTCAAGTTAGAGGAGAAATATGGCTGCAGAAGAAATACCTGTGAAGCATTAGAGAAGGTGAGAAAAGCTGGAAGGTCCAGGACTTCACTCTTATGACTCCTTACGTGAGCGGTATAATTGACAACAACTTGGGATCCAGCTAAAGTTTAGAATAAAATCCAACATTTTGTTATTTATTGTGGATGTGGCATGCAGAAAATTCAAACAGAATAATCTTTTTAAACATTCTGACTACCAAACATACCAGACAGTGAATCAATGGCAAATGTCTGGAAGCCACTCTCCACCACCCTGCCTTCAGTTTTTAGGGGTACTATTCCAGAGATGGAGTCCCGGATAGCCACTTGGGACAGGTTGGTACCACCCACTGGGCCCATATTGTGAATCAGCAGGAAGAATGTCAGCTGAGGAGGATCAGTGTCAAGCTTCACCTGGAAACAACATGATTGAGTTGAGTATGAATCACTGGATCGTCTTCAACATGTTCATTTTGAAGTTGACATGTTCAGTTTAAAATCAATCAAGTAAAATAGGTTAGAATTACAAAACCAATTCCAAAAAAGTGTGTAAAATATAAACAAAATTGAATCTGATATTTTCATTAATTAAATACACAAAAATTGGGTATGAAAGATTCATCCTGGAAAGACTCAGTCGTTCACAAGCCAGGATGGGGTGAGGTTCACCACTTTGTCAGACATGACTGTAAAAAGGATATTGCTTATGTATAAAGGATGATTACATATACAGGATATTACCTATGCTTCCTTTTTAGTGCCTGTTACCTGCGCGACCAGCTCATTGTGCATGAAAATACTCAAGAACTGCTCTTCTGGAGCAGGTTGCACTTCTAGTCCATCTTCATGTAAATAACTCATCTTCATTCACTGTTGTTGGTAAACACAGTTGGTTTGCTGTTTTCATTTTGTTTTACACAGCGTCACAACTTTTTTGGAATCGGGGTGGTGTATGCACATAGCTAAAATGGGCTGTATTCAAACCATTATGGTGATGTACCTGTGCACACTTGTGAAATTTGACACCAAATGCAGAAGGAGGTGCCACACTCTGAACCTGCAGAAACATTCAACACAATGTACAATTACATTCTTCCAACATAATGATCCCTCTAATATCAAGTAAAGACGTGGCAGGTTGTTTGATATTTGAATGGTGATTCAACAGTATTCCTTTCATGAATCCTTATTTTTTTTAAAAAGCCAGCCAGAAATATATCAGAAAATCGATCCTACCAAAAAGATGAAAGATGAAATGCTACATCTAAAAGTCTTGACATTAAACCAAAATAAACAATCTTATGAAATAAAGTGTACATGACAAAATACACTGCATACTACCATCTGCATACTCCAGCTTACAGCAAATAAAACACTACTTAGAAACACACCTGAGGGAGAGTGTGGCCTGGGTTGTATCTGGTGAGTGTGCTTCTGCGGCTCCGGAGGTGCCAGATGTTTGACATGTAGGTAAATGAAGTGTAAAAGGAGTGTCCCCAAGGACCAGCAGGAGCTGAAGAGGTGAGTGGGCCCTCTGCAGACAACACCATGGGCCCACTGATTTCCATTGTACCTGTCAGGTTAAGAAGAGAGTGTTTACACACTATGAGCAAAACACAGTTAAAAAAAAAAGCCGACAATTAATAAATAATGTTTTGTATTTACCAGCGTACAACAGATTTTACATTTTTGATTTTTTTTTTGAATAACAGTCAGTACATCATATATTGTAATCATCTGTACTTAGTAGTACTTAGTACTTAGTAATAGTATCGGAAAAAAGTTAACAACCAAAGATCAAAGACTGTATTTACCCATAATGGAGTGATAAGTACAATTATTCAGCTGGTGTTCGCACAGATATGAGCTGTGTTATTAACTGTATTGTTGATGTATAAAATTAAGAGGAACAAACCATCCATCTGAAGCAATGTTGGCTTTGCTGATTTCCAACCAGGTTTATGTTGTATTACATGGACACTGGAGAGCCTCTGATAATGGAAAAGGAGATATCAGTGTTGAACATGTTAACAGTTGATTAACAAAGCTTAAATAACTCCATCCAATGACAGCATACAGATGTGCATGCCTCTCAGAAGCAAAGCAACATCTGCATGTCATAAGTGAATCAAAATAGTGGTTTTAAAATAAGCTTCTAAACAGACAATCTCAGGATACAATTCAGAATAAGGGGGTGTAATATGTAGCTGTAAGAACATGTTTATAGACAAAAAGTGGAGACTAAAACTCCATCAAAAGAGAGACTAGGGGCTAAAGTCACACCACATCTGGGTTCTTGACATGGATTTCACTGATATTTCCAATTAGGCCTCTCACCTGCAGTGTCCCGGACAAAGTCAGAGGTGAATGTAGGGATGTGTACCATGATGAACCCCGAGGTGTCCCGTCACAACAAGCCTGCCGGTGTCCGCCTCTGGATTCCAGCACACCGGCATGTCCACTCTCACGCCGGCTTACATTATGACACCGACGGAAACACGAAGGAGGCGGCAACAAACAGGACACTCGGATATTCAGGATAAATGACCATATCGTGATAAAGTGTACCAGAAGCATCCGTATGTTATTAAGCTACTAGCTAACTAGAGTCGCTAGCTAACGGGCTGTATTGTTTCTGCATATTGGCACCGTTAAAATCCGCGATGAAAACATTTCCAAGGCTTTTTCTGGACGAACATCTTACTTGTAGGCTAATATTTCAGCCGAAACTATGGACGGTGTTTTCTAAAAGATTTCTACACAAGATCCCAAAATCACCGTTGCTACACAACTTCGGGAAACATTTCCAAAACTTGAGAGAAACGGGCAACTCCTCAAGGAGCAACAAGCTAACGGACATATGTTTGTTTCTGGTCGTGGCTTTCAAAATAAAACAACATAGCCAACACATATACATAAAAAGTATACAAATAGCACGCTAAAAACTATAATAATATATTGTGTTTTTTAAAATTCATTCAGTCTGTATTTGTGTTAGTTTTTGTGTTAGGTAGATTCCCTCATTTTCTACCACAAATCACTATTGTGCTTTAATACTGAGGGCCGATTAATCTCTCTTCCGGCAGTACGCTAGCTAGCTCTACTGTTTTGGTCCTCTTTAATCTCAGTCCACCCATTGGTTCAAATACACAAAAAGTTTGTCGTTTTGGAAAGAAACATTTGTTGGAAGATGTTATGGAAGTCGTAGGTAGCTAAAACATTCAAATGTAAAAACCCTTTTTAACAGAGAAAAAGAGAAAACAGAGAAAAAACATCGAAGCTAGAAAGTTTAGCAAGAACAGCCAGAAGCTAATTTCCTCGCGCAGAAAAGTTTAGTCAACGTTAGCTAACTTAACAAGATGCTAACATTCATATCGTTAGTTTCCCTACAGCTTGGTAAGAAATGACAGAGCAGGATCTGATATCGGGATGTGGCACTGATGTGTTGGTCAGTTTCGCCGAGTCGTTGCACATCTACACAGGACTGTTAACAGTGGCCACAGTGTGTGGAGGACTTTCAGGAATATTAGCCGCTGCTCTCTTATATGTCTTCTGCCTGAAACCTCTGCTGTTGACGAGACAAGTAAGCAGACCTTACTTTCATCACTTCTTATTATAAACATCATTTGATATATATTCTTGTGTATCATTCCTGCAGGGCTACAATGCGAGGCGGCTGCTTGAACCTGATGATGGAGAGTTAGACAACAACCAAAGTGACTGTGTCAGCAACAGCAGGAAGGAGGCTCCAAGTGGCACCAATAATGATAAAGTATTAATCTCTTTAACATCCAAGACACACTGTATTGTAGCTTCACACAGGTGGAAGTTACAGTTACGTGAGATCTATACTGCCATATTGATGTCAGATACATGGAAATGACTGCCCAACAGATTCTTGGTTAGCCATTTTTGATGTTTACAGATTAACTTCCCACTAATCTGTCTGTTTACTTATTGTCCAGGAGAAGAAGCAGCCACCCATGAACAGTGATGTGGCTGCATTTGCATCTAGAGCAAAGGTGGTTTATCCCATCAACCAAAAATACAGAGTAAGTCTGTTATTAAAATATGGCTCATCACCATAATAATCACACTGTAATAGAAAAAACTACTGAAATTAATACTTAACTATTTTGACCAGGAACACTGATTTTATAAAGCTTCTTTATGTTTTTGAACAGCACAAATAGCTGTGTAATGTGTAGTTTGACTTTAGCAGCAGTGTTGATTTATTTACCCACAGTATGTTTTAGTAAAAGTGGTAGCATAATTGAAAACATTAACTTTTTGCAAACCAATTCATGGATGTTTAAGCATAATTGAGATATAATATAGTTTGTGACAATCAGTCAGTTTATGGTTATACTTCTCTGCCAAATTGGCCTCTGAAATGACACTGAAATCTTACCTGCAACCTTTCTATCTGTCAGCCTTTAGCAGATGGAGCTTCCAATCCATCACTACACGAGCACTCCAAGTTGCCAGCATTGCCTAACGAGGAGTCATCGTCCTCCACAGATGGAGATTCTCTGAGCCAAGAGCAGGACAATGACGACAGCAGTCAGTTTATCTCCTCTTCATTGGTCCCCAAGAGCCTGCAGAACCAGAGCTTCACCAGGGTCTCTCACTACCCTCACACACTGACACAAACAGGGTAGAAACCAGTAATCTCTAAGCGTTAAGCCATAACCACACACCTTAACCTCACAGCAAGTATAAACAAACATGAGTTGCTCCCTCATGCTGTCTTGTTATTTCTGCAGTTTTGAAGGTAGGATCAGCCTTTACTGTTTGGCCTTGCAGGATATACAACAACATTGCTCCCAACTTCAAGAAGAAAAATTTCTGGTGGGTTTTTGTCATTTTTCTCTATTACAGTAATAAAATATTCATCAAGTGTATTTCTTAAAGTGTGTCAAAGTTTAAATGGTTGTTTTAGTCTCCCTTATTCTTTCCTGCTGTAGATTTTTCTTCAAATGGTGAAAATAATATTCAGTTGTCGTTTTCCAAAAGACAAGAATGATGCCGACTTCTCAAAGAATGTGCTTCAAATGCAAGAAAAGGTAAAACCAGATGTCTTTTACTGACATCTTTTTGTACTCATCACATGTCCTTTTTGTAAAATAAATAGGATTTTTTTGTACATACATGCATTTTATTTTTGCATTTCTTGATTGACTGACATTTCGATTTTAAACCATTGAAGAGTATATGTTGTCAATTTTCATTTCAGGAACTGGATGAGCTGAAGAAACAGTTGCCAGTGGGCCACACTGCCAGCGAGAAGACTGATGATGATGCTCCCTGTACTTTGGAGGAAATAGAGAGAGCTCAAAAGGATGTTCTTGAGTGTGGCCTGCAAGTGGTAAAAGCAAAGTGAAAACCCCAGAAAGCAAATTACATAACAGATATGCAAATACTAATAATATATATATATTGTATAGTATATAAGTCTGTCAAACCACTTTTGTTTACACTGATGATTCTGAAGGGAAAACTAATGTCCATGTCTCTTCATAGTCCAGACGTTTCAGCAAACAGGTGGAGGACTTGTGCCAGCACATGCTGAAGAAGACCAGCATTTTCTCTCCAGATGAAGCCCAGGATATGATTCTCTCTCTCATTCAAACTCTAGTGTTAGTAGAAAACCACCTGATAAACACTCAAGAAGCAGATCTAAAGGTAAAGCAATAGTTATTATTGGTTGGTATCCCATTAATTGTACCGCTCATCCCTTTGTGTAGTGATGTGAGGAACTGGATACACTAAAGAAAACTTGAAAGTATCTGTTCTTTTGCACTTCTCTTAGAGGATCCAGCAGAAGCTGTTGTGGTGGGAGGAGCTGACGGGCCTTCTTCAATCCCAGCCTGCTTTGCTACAGCGGGAAGTGTCTCTGAGACAGGGCTTGATCGCAACAACACTGGAGCAGCTGACGAGCGATGACATCTTGACCTTTAGCCACATGGAAAAGATACTTTTAGAGGTTCAGGCAGCTCTGACCGAAGGCCTTCAACAGTGCACTGAGGGTGAGACATGTAAAGTGAAAACGGTTTAATCTAAGGAAATTTGCTGTAAGGCTCACGTCAAAAGACAATACAGAAAAGATAATTGTCATTTTATAGTAAGTATATTTTGGGTTGAACAATGTGATCACAAAAGCGATGTAAAAAAATGAGTAACACAGTTACCCAAATACTGACCAAATATGTGTGCCATTTTCTGACATAATACTCAACTAGTTTCCGTTGACACGTAACAATGGACAATGTCTAGCCTACTTTTCAGACTTAAATGATGTACACTCTCAAAATAGACCATTTTCTGGGAATCGTCTTTAGCTCCTTAAATAAGGTCAGGTTCTTTCAGGACAGCACAGAATATCTTGCCTATTACTGCACCGCAGACTCTCATGCACAACCTCTCAGCATACTGTAACACTCAACACAGATTTTTGGTTTTTGTTAGGACTGAACGATGTTTAAAAAAAATTCACATTGTGATTATTTTTGACAACCATTGCGATTGTGATATGACTAAGTGGGAATAGTAATTTTTGAATTTTGTTTTCACTGGAAAAATATAAAAACGTTTTTTCTGGAGTCTATACTAAACAAGCATGTTCTCTTACATCTGGAGAATATGATTTGTAGGGCGAGGCATCTCTGTAGCACCACAGTGCTTCATTTTGTAATGCTGTGTTATGACAAATTACCATGTCCCTCTAAGTACAAATAGTGATTCATTGTTTTTAAAAAAAACTTTTGAACTATGTCACTATTTAAGACCTTACTAAAGACAGTATTTTAATGTCTGTCCTTCAGAATCAAAGACACAAGGATCATGTTCAACCACTTTATAGGAAAAAAAATTTGCATTAGCTTTTGCTGTCTCTGACCACATGCATAAACCTGCTCTCGCACCACGTATTGAGAAAGTAATTGGCAACTGAGCATCGCAAAATCACTTGTGGAATGCCTAAAAATCACAGATTGATTCAAAAAGTTAGTATATAGCTACTTATTTATTACAAGAATATTCCATGTTAATGAAGATTTATACCACAACCATCTAACTGGCAAACAATACAAACAACAATTATTTTGAAATATACTCAAGTAGTCCTGCTCACCCAACAGTTGATTGATCATGTTCCAGAGTGCATGAAGAGGACAAAGGAGCTGGTGAATGACAAGTGCCGCAGAATGGAGTCCAAGAGGAAGAAGCTTTTGAGGAGCCAGACCAAGGAGAAGAGCCGCGCCCTGGAACTGAGACAGGATCACGGTGACCTACAGCAGCTCATTAAGGTTAGAACATTTTGCCTCTCCTTACCTCAATATATAGATCAGGGACTACTATTACATGATAAATTGACTGAAAAAAGTCTTTTATTTATCTATTGTGACTGCATATGTAAAAGAAAGACAGTTACAAAGAAGAGAATCTGAGCTGTAGCCTTTCCTTCAGGTGTACCAGGAGCTGCTGGTAAAAAACAGGCAGCAGATTTCTGAGTTGGAGCTGCAGCAGGACAACAGGGTGGCTGAAGCCCTCTCTGACCTCTGGAAGGTAAAAGATCAAATATTATATTTTGTATTGATGTGCACACTTCTGCAAATGTATTTCCATCATTCTTGTATATGCTCTCATCTTCAGAAACTCCGCTCCTCTTGGTCAAAGAGACTTGGAGAAGTAGCCAAGGAGGTCTTTTTGAACTCCATCCCTGCCCAGTCGAAGCTCCCTGCTGAGCGCTGTGAGGAGCTGTGGTTGAATCTGGAGCAGGAGCTGGTTTCACAGCTGCAGCAGGCAGAGTGCACTATCAAGCTGCAACTGGAGGACATGAGGGCTCAGCTGGATAAAGATGGACAGGTAGAAACCATCTAGCGGATCATCTATAAGTATTTCATTTTTTTACTCTTTCATGTCACATAAAGTCAAGTCCATGAGATATCTGAAGGATTTTAATCGTACTAAATGCTTTCAATTGTTTCTAAGTGAGCTTCTTTTTCTTTAGGTGTGGAGTGAGGAGATGGCTCTGGTGCAGGCCTGTCTCAAACATCTGAGTGAACAACAGATGAAGATCCTCCAATCCATGGTGGCCAGACAGAGCTACACACTCAACAGGTGAGATAGTAAGACCTCTGTCAAAAAGTATTTATGGCATATTGAGGGCGTGAAAGATAACAACATATCCATATCCACTTATGCAGTATCTAAATCAATTACTACGAGTTCCTCAAATAAGGCAATATAATCTTCTTCTCAGTCAAGTGGGGAGGCTGATAGAGAAGAAACATGAGCACCTGTTGGCAGCGGTGCAGAGGTGCTTTGCGGTCAGGCACTTCTGTCTGCACATGCTGAAGGAGATGAGGCTGTCCAAGTTGAAGGCACTCTCTCAGACTGATTTCAGAGCTGGGCTAATAGAAGACCCCGGTAAAAGCCAGTCCTGTGTCAATTCAGCTCTCAAGGTTGGGAAAATATATTCTTTTATTTTAAGCACCTCAAAACAAAACCAAGTTGCAAAGCACAGTATGTCTCACACTGTTGTTGTCCTGAACCAATCACAGAGCAGCAATGCCAGCCTAGCAGAGAGGCATCTGGGTCCAGAGAGTCAGCTCGTGGGCCACAGCTTCCAGCAGGAGTTCCTGTCTGAACTGGAAACAGGGACAGAGCTTCTTCAGAGCCATGCACAGCTGGTGCTAGGCAACGCCCTCAGCCACGCCATCCAACAGATGATGGAGACCCCACCCTCTGAGTCACAGACCTCTCCCAAACTGAGCGACAGCTTAAAGGTAGGGCCTGGGTTATTTCTCTGTGAGGACTATTTTCTTAGTCTCTCATGGAATCAACTTTATGTCTTTTTTTGCCTTGATATGTTCAGCACATTACAGTAACTGTTTTTTTTTTCTGTTAGCACCACCTGACAGAGGCTGCCTCAGAGAGTGTGTATGTGACCAAAGATTCTCTCACCACACTGGTCCAAAGCTATTATTCTCACCTTGAGGACATTATCAGAAAACTACAAGAAGATCAGTCAAACATAAACCAGGGTGAGATGAAAGTCACAGCACATACACACATGTCCCACATCTATAAAAATTGTGATTTTAATTTCATTAGTAAGTCATAGGAAGAATATTTGTGATAGTTTAATGATGAATATGATTTTCTTAGAGTTATTAATCTTGTCGTAACCTGGGCTACCTTGTCATCCTGTTATTCACTGTTCAGGCCGTGTGACTTAGATCTAGATACAATTTGTAGTAGACAAAAGACTACAAAGACTCCTGTCTGTTCATTTCACTGTTGTAAATTTTTCTCTCAGAGGAGAATGAGAAACAGGAGAGCAGCAGTCAGCTGAACAGATCCTTGCTGAGGGAGCTGGTGAACTGGGGCAAGAAGCCGACCTCTGCCGAGTTTCAGCAGAGGTACAGCAGCCATGCACTGCGGTACCCTTCTGCGCTACACACTATTCTCAGTCTCATAAATGCATGAAATACAAATGATTTGCGTTGTTTCTTCATTTTCTTGTGTGACAGGGTTGAGCTGCTCAAACGGAAAGTGTTGGAGCAGTGGGATCTGGAACAGGAAATGATATATGAGGAGCTGAGGCGGAGGAAAGTGGCCCAGGATCAGACCGTGGAAAGGATGAAAGCACAGCTGCTGGTTAGTGTCTTCTGTGCTCTTCTACCTGATAATAGCTCTATGAGTTGATTTACAAGCTGGCATAGTTATTGTCTGTAAGCACTGTGTTGCTGTGTCCATTAGGAGGCAGAAGAAAGCTTCATAACTGAGCTGGCAGCCTTGGCCCGGATTTCTCTTCACAGCCCAGATCCAGAACCCAGCGGTGACGAGGACAACGCTGGTAAGCACTTTTACATCAGATCGTAAAAATACGTGTACAGCTCTGCCTCTGTCTGTGTCCTTCATGATGTCATATTTTCACAGGTATTGAGAGTGCTACTATATTGGACCTTCTTTCCCTGAACCCAGCATTAGATCCAGCCTTGAATCCTTCACTGACTCCAACAATTGTAACTCCAGTGGTGAAATCTAAACCAAAGAAGAAAAGGGAATGAGACAGCTGAAATCTTAACAGCAGAACAGTAATGGTTACTTATTAATTATTGTGAATTTCCCCACTGTGGGATGAATAAAGGCTTATCTTATCTTATCTTATCTCTTATCTTAATACAGTAATGTCCATTAAAAACATCACTCTTAATTTTATAGTTGGTGCCTTATAAAGTCTATCTGTCTGTTGGTACCAATTTTGTTGTTAGGGAGGTACGTCCGGTTTGTTTGCATTAGGCTAGAGGGATCTGTCACTAATTTATGTGTAAATGGACTGTCCAGTCTAATGTTTCAAGAAGTGTTTGAAGTAGGTTACTGAAATGTTGTAACAGTGACAAAAGCAATCAAATTTTCCTCAACTGGTCTATATTTTTCTAAGTGCAATGTACCATTAAATAACAGAACTCAAAACAAAGCAGATTTTCTTTTGAAAGCAGTATTCATCTTTTGTACTTTTTTCACCTGCTATACAAGTACCATGCTACAGGCCTGACAGTAATACATTATTATCCTGTATCTACACCCACATTGCTTCTCATACCACGGCTCATTCACTGCATTGATTCCTGAGTACAGGGGATGATGGATGTGCTGCTCTGTGAGTTGTTAGGTGAATTAGAGATGTCCGTTCTGATTGTAGCAGAGTGCTACTACTCAGCGATGAAAGCCTTGCCCTCCTCTTGCTCTAATGGGGTTTTTAAGTACAACCCTTTATGGATGATAATGCAGAGTAATGGTGAAAAGTACGGGTGGGCTCAAGTCTGGCAGACAGTCCTTCGTGCATGCAGCAATCTAGCAGGCAATTTACCCAGAGACCTTATGGTTTACTGTCAGCTTGGAGTTTTAGGAGTGTCAATTAGCAGACATCAATTTTTAATCTGTCCTTTATTCATATGCTCAACTTGCACACATAACCAATTATTGCTATGGCACCCTGAGAAAATATGCTCCTGGACCTGACCCACTCATACACACTGGAGTATCCTGCCAGGAGTGTGTGTGTGTGTGTGTGTGTGTCTCTCCTGCCGTGTATCAATCAGAAATGTAGCTGCGTTGTTGACTTTGCATGTGTCTTCGCTGATCTGTGGTGAGGGGAAACCGTTTGGATGTATTTTGAGGTCCCTTAGGGGACTGCAGGGACTTGTGGGAAGATGACCTGATTTCTAATTTTCTCCTCTCCTGCCTGGGCTGTCGGCTAGTCGCTTCTACAAACAGAGAAGCCCATGAAAGGAGTGTGACAGTTATGAGGATTTATATGGATTATGGCCTCACAATTGGCATAAAACTGGATTTTATTTGTCATTTTTCATGGACGGAGCTGTGACTGTGAGTCTCTTTCAATAGATTCAGGTAAGTGGAAATACTCCCCGGCATAAGCTACACCTTTAGTAATCTGTTTACAACCCAAATAGCATTTGCAACTCTAACATGTGATTAATACAAACACATCAGGGGACACGCAGGACAGATTTTTGCGCCTTTTCCAGCAAGATTTCCTGTCCTGGCCTACATCTTCAGACCGTTTTCAAATGTGTCTGGAATAAAGTTATTGATTGCATGTCAATCTATTTATCTATACATCCAGCATTTGTCCAGGCAAGTGGTCAGTTTTGCCCTGAAACTGTTAGAAACGAGAGTATTAAAAATGTCCAGTGAGCTGAATATGTGCGCAGTGTGACGGCGTCATCACATCAGATGATCGGTTATTTTAGGGCCTAAAAATAAGGTCGCTTTCCATATTACGGCTCAAAGGGCTTTTTCCATCTGAGCTGAAAATTCTGCTTTGATTGTCATATTCTCTACCAGCTTTAATTATATATTAATTCTCTGTTATTGTATTATATATCAATTATGTGCAGAGAATGAAACAGTATCAAATCAGAATCACAATGTTGTATGTAGGTGAAACTTTTTATTTAAGTCACTCAAAAAAATCGTCGCAGTTATCTGCTACCCAATTCATTTGAGTGCAAAACCCGGTGTATTAATAGCCTGCTATTAATGTTGTATGACTATTAAAATACATTACAATGATAGCATTGATTATAATCTATGATAATATTTTCAGAATGATAAAACCAATATGACTCAGTAATACATAATATCTAGTCATGTTTTGTTACTATTGCTTTGATTTTCTTAACAACATGTAATATTAATACGAATATTGTAATATTTAATATTATAAATCATGTTATTAATATATTATCATACTTTCATTAAACATGGGGAAAAGACTGGTGTTTTAGATTTACATGCACAATTATCAGTATATGGGACTTAATCCACCAGTAATCACGCTTTTGTCTTTGAAATTTGTCCTTTGTTTGACTTTTTATGTGCTTTGTTAAAAAAAACTTTAAATTACCTTGTTTTTGAAAGGTACTAAACAAATGTATTGATTTGCTGTGCTAACTGCCTGTTGTCCCTCTAAGGTGAGCAGCCATGGCTAACCTGCAGCAGGAGTACCCCGGGGTCCTTCTGGGGATCCTGGAGGAACTGGCCAACATGCGTCACTTACTGACCTTCCAGGATCTTTGTCGCATGGTCAGCACCCGCTTTGACCTGGAGCACCTCATCGAGCTCAGGAGTTTGCTGTTTGCCGCTGCCAGCCGAGACCCCTGTTTCCCAGCTACTCTGTTCAGAGATCGGGTTTCCTCCAGAGGCCAGGGGCTATCACCCATAGGTGTCGCTGCTGACATAGTAACTATATTCAATCTCATTCAGATGACGGGTGGGGCCCCTGATGATAGCCAACCAATGAGAGCCCAGACAGTCCTTCCTGTCGACCAGTCCCCAGGCCCCAGTCTGCCTGGAATCCACCAGCTGAACATTTATGGTCAAGAAAGAGCACGTGCCCACTCTGACTCCAGTGGCCGGCCAATCGACCAGCACTTGCTTTTTCCAAGACCTAATTACTCGGCCCGCAAGCGAGCAAGTCTTCCCCCTGATCCAATCTCACTTGTGTCCTCCCCTCCAATCAGGGCACGGGCTGTGTCTTTCGACTTGCCTCACACGACACTTTTGTACCCTACTGGTCAAATTCCCAACGAAGTCATGAAGAATATCTACTTACCTTTGGAGACGGACAGTGAGTCTAGCGGAGATTCTGCACCCATGGATGTTTTTGAGCCTGAACAGGGATCGTCCGTCGACCAGAAGAGAAACATCTTTAAGAAGGACTTCCATAACCAGCCACCTCTGATACCCCAGGTGACTGTTAGCAGTGATTCTCCAAGTCCCAGCACAGGGCAGAAAGGCTTTGACAATCACAGCTTTGAAATGATCCCAAATCCATACCCGTCACCAACAACAGTTCACCAATCGCCAGAGCAGCGGGCAAAACATGAGAGCCTGGATGACCTACAGGACTCAACCTACTTCGGACCCAGATCAATCCCAGATTGGTCCCCGCGACACCTTCAACCTCCCAGGAGCAAGAAAACCATCTGGAGCAATAAGAGTCACAGCCTCGAGGACCGAATAGGCCGGGGAAGCATTGGACTGGGGATGGAATCACAAGGGGGGCAACTTCCAAGGCGATCAACTCCTGCTATCAGCAGTTTGGGGGAGACTGCAGGAGGTGAGAGCGGGGATAGTGGATTGTCAAGTGGAGGTGATATAGTCAAGGCTCAGGGAACCCAGACAGACCCACCGGACCCCCGTCGCCTCCGTAGCCTGGTCCACGCTGATCGTCTCTCCTTCATGACCTCATTAGATGACCCTGAGTTTGGTGAGGACGACATCAGTGCCATCTTTCGTTTCTTAGATGACATAAGCATGTGTGGTTCCACGGGAGTCCTGCACCCCAGTGATGGATCAGGGGCGATTAACCAGGACACCCCCGAGGCCAGACGTGGCCGTCTAGGTCAACTCCAAAGACTTTTCCACTCTCTGGAAAGCAGTGATGATGGGCTGAAGGCCAGTGTCTGTAAGCTGCTGCTCCGTATGAGCCAGATAGAAAGACAGTTGGAGTCACTGAATGATGTAAAGGCTGAGATATCCCAGGTACTATCTGCTCTGCAGCGACTGGATGAGAAGATCCAGCAGCCCATTAGTGGTGGTGGACAAAGCACCAGTGGGCGATGGCTGGAGCCCCTCAGCGGTGTCTCCTCCTTCATGAGCCACCCGATATCCCCTTCTGAGTCATCAGAGCCTCAGCCTCTGTCTGCATCAGGGCATCTGTTTCCAGGGACCAGCACGAGTAGTCTGGACTGGAGCCGATGGAACACTCCTGCCGAGCAAACAGAGAGCGGCAAAAGCCTGGCTGATTCAAAGGGGAGGAAAGAGGGGAAGAAAGATGCATCATCTCGCCGTGCCTCCAAAACCCAGCCAGAAGAGAAAAGTTTGTCTGATGCCAAACAGCCAAGTGTCCCGAACTCAGCAAGAGACTGGACAGTGTCATTCACGAAAAGTAAAGATGGAAAAGCGCCACATGGACAGGTAGAGTCATTCTATTGTGCTCATTCTATTTTACATTTTCCATGATCATGAAAAAACTGTGAGATGAGAGATGGATTTCTAAGCATATAAGCATTCATTCTTAAACTGATCCATTTTAGGGCGAACGTACAGTATTGACTCTCGGTATAGATCCATGCTGTGCAACCACAAGAAGTGCTTGGCCTGTAGCTGGCCCTGTGGCCTGCTGGGTAGACACGTGTGATTATGTGGTTGATTGACAAGCTAATCACAGCACTTTGTGGGGGATTACTTGTAACCTTTACAGTGAACACTATTTTCATCAGGGCTGCAAAGAAAGAGCTCATCTATTCAATTTCATGTGCATGTTTAGTGGTGGTATTTATTGAAACTAATATTGTCAACCGTGCCTGAATTTCACATTTTTAGAGGTTAAAATAGGTATGCGTATTTATACAGAATATATAGGCAATCTGTTTTTGGCTTGTTTTTCTTCTAGGCAGATCAGTCAGGCAGCACAACCAACCTACTGTCCCAGAAGTCCTCCACCCTGGTGGAACAAGTGTTCAACTCATCCCTGTTCCGCCACAAAGACAGCAGTCTGACAGGTGGGCTGACCTCTGGGAAGATCATGGACCCCAGATTGGCTGAGGGGAGGGGAAGGCCCATATGGACTGTGGACGACAGAGAGGCACGAGTCACGCCTTTGGATTTACAGGTAAGGTTTGCTTACTTTGAATGATTACATTTGTTAAGATCATTTAATTACACGCATAATACAAATTAATGATGAGCAACAGGAAAGAATATACAATATATCTGAGTTTCACAGAGATTATATCTGCTCCAAAAGTCTTTAAATGACATCATGTCCCTCAGGCCCAGGAGTCTCTGAACCCAAACAACATGGAGTTCTGGATGGACGACATCTACACTCCAGGCTACGATGGTTTACTCAGGCGTAAAGAGGCTCACCTCCGCCGGACCAAGATCTGCAAGCTGCTTGCACTCATTGGCACTGCAGTGGCTATCATCCTCATCATCGTCATTCCCATTTGCACCATGGGGTCATGAAGACCCTTTCAAAAAACCCCACATTTTATTTGTTCATTTCTTTTCAGCAGCTGTATGTGCTGTACCAGGAACTTGCACGCCATTCTCATGGAGATGAGTAGATGAGAGACTGTGACACGAGGACCCTAAAGCTGGATCAGTGATCATTTAACATTCAGTACTTCTTTACATTTCTCTGCATGCAGCACCATGATTTATGACTTCAAAAATAAAAGTGGATTCAAACTGTAGCTTACTTTGAAACCAGTCTCTCGTGCAGTTACGACAAATTGTAAGTCATCTCCAATGCCAAGCCTTTAACTTTCATTTATTTATTTCATGATTTTTGTTCTTAATAATTTCAGGCGGCTGCAAAAGGAAGCCATTAAGGATGAACGATAAAGCACCACTGAGAGGATGTGTTGAAACTAGGAATACTGAGCCATTGTAAAAGTGTCATTTTATTTTTATTTTCTCATTTCGTCTGCTCCTTTCTGAGAAACAACACTGTTACAAAAGCATTGTGAATCAGCTTCAGCGTTGAGCACTGCCTGACTCTTTCTGCTGTTCCCTCGAGAACCCTACAGGGCTTATTTCACTTCTATGTAAGATAATAGTTTTAATCAGTAGAGTTTTACATTACACACTTTATAAATAGTAATGGATTCTGTGGACAGGAGCAGCACTTTTATTTTCTTTTAGTTTGAATGTTCTTGTTTTTCCTTTAAGCAACAAGATATACTGCTCGAACGAGCTTAAATCAATAAAAATAATATTTTTATAGAGTTCCCCCTTCATTTTTCAAACCGGAAAATATAAGCTGTTTAATCCACTCATGAATGTGTTTGAGTTGGAGTGTTTACTAAGTGTCAGGTTTCAAAAAATGAAAGATAAAAATCCTGTTGTTGAAGCAGTGAAGGAAAGATGGAGCCTTTTCCAGTAAACACTCTGTGAGAGGAATATTCCACTCGTAATTCAATTGATGGGATGTTTGGAGTGCACCTATATGCACATTATCTTTCCCCTATACTTACTAGCCAGAGCTTTTCCACATACCTGCAGGCTCACTTAGCACCAACAGATTCATCTGGCGTCCGCACATAGATGATGAAAGTAGTTTTGCCGGTGATGTGACATTCCATTTTGTAAAAACATCCTGTTAACTCAGGAGACATTATATTCAAATCAACTTTGGTGCCAGACTGTACAATCTAGGGGGGTTGACACAAAAACAAATGTACGCTTTTAAAATATAATGAAATTCAATATAATATTTCTGCAATAAAAACAACTTTTCTGACACTTGTAACGTTCACTATTTGCTGAGATTGTTGAGGCAGAGAGGTGTTGATTGAACCCTAAGATAAGGTTGTAATGCAATGTATAAAGTGTGTTGTAGTCTGGTCAAGATAAGAGATGCACTTTACAATACTTTGTAACCTATTATAACTCCATCAGAAACCACAGCCTCAAAATAACCAAATAGTGAAATTCAACACCTGACACTATCTCAATCCTTGTATTTATTGCGGGGCTAGTGTATTGGATTGCATTAAGTTTGGTGTTGTTGTTGTGTACTCCCTCTGCAGATATATGTTGTTTATGTTCAATAATAGATAAGCACCTTTCTTCAAACATGGGGTATATGCCAAAGTGGACAGAAACTATATGCATATTGTTGGGGAAAGCTCTATCAAAATCTTGTTTTCTTTATCTGTATCCAGACCCTGAAACTTCACTTTGCTTTGTGAGCACAAATATGCACAGGATGTAGAGGGTGTGTTGAGCTTCAATGCATCCTCCTAAGTAGATGTATATCTGCCAAGTGTTTCCCATGAGGCTGTTTGTGGATCCATTACCTTTCCAATGGTGCCACTGAGGAGGCCTAATCCTGCAGTCAGCACAATCCAAAGGTGCCTCTGAAACTTCAGTGCATTAGAGCCTCCTGATACTTTGTTCACTCCTGAGATGCACTTATGAAATTTGGACCTTGTTGTTGTAGTTTCCATGCACCTTTAGAAAGACAGCTACAAATCTGTGAACTCATTATTCAGGTAAACACGCTGTCTTAAAAACTGCTTGTAAATGAAAGAAACTATGTGCAGGTGTTACAGTACGAGTTCCTGGTGTGCAATGCTTTATATGATTGTGGGGGTGTATGTAGACTCATGCTGCCATGTCTGAATAAACTCGGCAAAGTGGTAATGTGCCTTTTACAATATGTTGTCTGATTGATAAACAGTGAGTTATGACCTAATTGCTTAATGTTATAATCCCATTTAAAATTATCTAGGTGAATGAGGTGAATAATTGTTTTCCTTTTTTCCTCTTGGTGATGCACTTGATTGATACCAGATTACACTTAGCAGATAACAGTAATAGCCCGCTCATTTTGAGAAAGGGGAGACAGTGATTAGTGTAAAAAGAGAATTCTGGCAGTTAAATGATCCATGACTGGAGGAAAAATACGTATTGAAATAAATAATTCATAAGGACAGAGAGCAGGTATTGACTGACAGATCCTATTATCTCAAATCAACTCTAATGGACCGGCAGTATTCAGGACACACACACAATGTTGTGGGGACAAGTGTAATGCTAAATCAGACTGCCAATGCATTATAAAAACACGCAAGCGCTCACAAATCATTTAGAGTCTATTGTTGAGTTGTTTAAAAATGCCTAATGTGTTATGGACACATATACATGTAAATTGTTTGCGATTGATTTAGTGTCTGAGTGTGTGTGTTACCCTCATTAAATGTTGCAGAGTAGAGCTGCTGCTGCACCCAGATATGCCATCCGTGGCTGATTAATGATGCTGTGGTGTGCATCCCGTGTGCCAGGCCCATGACAACAGGACACACTCGCTGACTGTTTCAGAGGATTTTATGAGCTCACACATAATTTCACCAGACTGTATTGCAGACTTTGACACATAGAAGGGAGAGCAGGGGGGACAGATACTGGACTGATTCACCTCAAGAAAAACTGCCTTTTCTATGTATTTATTCTAAGAAGTTATTATAAGTAAGAGGCTTTTTTTTAAAGTGATGACAGCAATTCCTATCTAAAATGTTTTCTTTTACACTGGGTCATCATAAGCAATATAATGTATTATGTATGTCTCTCATATCCTCTTCTAATGTATGTAGGATATCATCTATCTATCTATCTATCTATCTATCTACTTCTGTATAAAATAAAATGCTAATTTCTGTTTATATCAATATATCAGTGCAATTTCTATAAGTATATGTGAAACTCCTGAGGTCATGTGCAATAATGATGTGTAATGTCATATAAATGTGTTTTGAATATTACACATTTAACACATTATCTCATAGGGACAACTATAGGACTATAGTACAACTTATAATATTATAGACGCCTCCCCACAGTCCCCTGCAGTTACACCTCCGGGTGTGTGGGGGCGATAGAGCGCTCTGACGTCCGTCCCCAAACTGACGAGGAAGAAAAGCGGCGCTGATTTTGAACTTTGAAGAATTTAAGCAAACCTTATCAGGCAGGTGTGGCTCCGCTGCTGCTGTTGCTGCTGTGGGGATAAACATCTAACCCCTGCTTTTAACAGCCGTTACAACACATGTCAGCAGCACTACCACAGGAAAAAAATATTGCACAGGTAAGTGTTTTTGTGTTTTTTTCCTTTTGAACGCCGTAACGACAAGTGAAGTCAACACAAAGTTGCTAACGCTAATGTTAGCATGCCGGTAGCCTCATCACAGGCGCATTAACGTCAAATCAGGTTTAGCATTATTTTTTGCTAAATTCGCTTGCGAGTTGTTTTGAATACAGCAGAGAGGCAACATACAGATAAGCCACGTTGTTTTTCTTTCGTGTTGTATTATGTTTCATTCCACATGTTTGAAGGTTATTTTACTTACAGGAAGTGTAGTGTTTGTAGTGTTACTGCTAATTTAATGCTAGCTTTAATCACAATCGAGGCTAATTCAGCGCCAATAACAACGTAAAATGTCGATGAAACAATCAATTTCTTCATACTGAGCTAACAAAGCTGATGTCAACCTATCTAACCCAGCTGCAGTAAGCCACGATGGAGTCGTCCGTGCTGAGCCTGTACAACCAGTTTCAGAGTCTGAGAGCCCAGGTGGAAGGTCTGAATGAGGGCATTGAACCACGTAAGTTATTTCCACACTTCATCTTGGTATTTGCCACCTCCTTATAGGCCTGTCTCAGTGAAACACAATGGAGTTGAAGTACTTGTGTAGAGTTAGTGTAGTCAAGCTGGTCTAGCTACCTGGATTCGTTTCTATCCCAAAATGTGTTAGTTGATGCAATAAATTATTATCCACAGACAATTAATACAATACAATACAATAAAGCAGAAGCGCTTTAGTAAGTAAATGCTGGGACAGACAAACTACAGACAAACTGTGGAAACTGATGGTGCAGCCCATGACACAAGTGGGGATCACAATGGCTATTGGCATATAGTAAACATTTCCATCACAATAGTCCAGATAGTGCACAAAGAAAAGCACTGTTACTCATTCCTTCACTTTACAGCAGAGCACTTTGTTTTTTTGTCTTCTATCTAAAGGAAATTTGCATCATCGCCACTAAAAGCCAGTGGAATATAGGAGGCCTAAAACACATACCCACCATAGAGGAAACTAGTATATTTTACACAGAGGCAATACAATTTTACAATTCTACAATTCTATCTAGCAGGCACTTTTATCGACGTAGCAACGTACATTGACATACTAATGGAACAGCCATTGGGGGGAATTAGGGGTTCAGTATCTTGCCCAAGGACACTTCGACACATAGGCTGCAGGAGCCAGGGATCGAACCACCAACCTTCTGACTGGTTGACAACTGCTCTACCTCCTGAGCTATAGCCGCTCCAATAATCTGCTCTTCCACTGTCTTAATTAGAGTTCCTCCAGATGGCAGTGAACTTTGAGGAGTGCCGTAAGAAGTGGCTGCGGGCAGACGACGAGCTGGTTTCCTGTAAAGAGGTGCTGGCTAAAACAGAGACTGAGAGGGGAGCCCTGGAGGTCAAACTAAAGCATGCTCGCAACCAGGTGGATGTGGAGATCCGCCGGCGGCAGAAGGCTGAGGCAGTCTATGAGAAGCTGGTGGGTGCAAAACTACATATAAATCTTGTATATCTGCATGCTTATGCATTACTAGAAAAAGTAAAAAGCTAGAGGTTAATCTTTAGCTAATGCCATTGATCACTGCACTTGGTCAAGCTCACCTTATAGGTCACTGTAAGTGAATAATTGTTGTCTAACTGGTGATTGTTAATAAACAATGCATTTGCATTTGTTTCTCTTCTGATTTGTGGTTGTAATAGGAACGTCAGCTACAGCTGATCCGGGAGCTGCTGGTATCAGAGAATAACGGCAACAGTGTCCACCTGAGTGAGGAGCAGCGCTCTGCCCTGGCCTTCCTCAGTGCCCACTCACAGGCAGCACAGGCTGCTAAAACCAACCTGAACTCCAGCAGAAGGTCAGATGCCCCGACCATTATTGTTTTTGTTTTTCCCCTATAGAGTACTTACCACACTGCCTGATCTTTCTTGAGCTTATGTTAAGGGTACTGCAATGATACACGTAGCTAGTGAATATATTGAAATATCAGTTCTTATATTAAAGCTTGTATAATTCAACAGAACAATGTTTCATTCTCCAAACAGTCATGGACACAGGCACAAGTTTTTCAGACTAGAAGATTAAATTCTATAAATTGACTTTTGATTTATCTTACAGGTTAACTACCATCGATGAATCAGCTTCATTGCTGTCAGACATCAGCTATGACCAAACAGATGACTCTCTGGTACGTTGACCTATTTTCTTAAGATTTCACTCTTTATTTTTGGAGAGCTGATAATACGAGGATCAAGTAGTGGTACAACAAAGTTTCTTGAAGAGTCATGAACTGGCCCTTTAAGCACTGTGGTCTCTCCACTTTTGTAGGACTGGGATTCCTCTGCGATGAAGACTGTGAGACTGCGGAAACGTCAGAAACGAGTGAGTCTTCGCTCACATTTTGAACAGATGCATTAATGATGAAGTATTTTTGATCATTTGTTTCAGTTTAGGTATGAAGACATTCTGTGGTTTTATTCATGCATTTCTATACTTCAGTCTTACTGTTTGTTGTACAGTATTCAGCTGCCAATCTGTGAGACACTATTTTTGAAAATTATTGTACATTTTAATTCACAGCGTTCCTCCAGAAAACATTCTGAGGGTCCTCCACAGGCAGTGAAGAAACCTCGCTCCACTGGACGTGCATCAGAAAGGGTAATGCTGACCTCTGCAGCTGAATGTACAATATAACAGTAATGTCTGAAAAACAGCCTGCGTCTATGCAACATTTATTATCTCTCTTTATTATTATAATTAATGATATAATAATATGTGGCTTGGGAGGTAGAATGGCCGTCCACCAACTGGAAGGTTAATGGTTTGATCCCTGCTCCTGCAGTCTATGTGTCGACAAGTCTTTGGGCAAGATACTGAACCCCAAATTGCTCCTGGTGGCTGTTCCATCGGTGTGTGAATGTGCGTGCATGGATAATGGTTGTGGCACTATCCAATCAGCCACCATGTTTGAATGTGTGTGTGAATGCTGGCTTGCTTTGTGAAGTGCTTTGGGTAAAAGTGCAATATAAATACAGCCGAAATGCGGCCCATATTTCCCTCTGACCCAACTCAAATGTCCATCAGTTTGAAAAAAAGAAGATTAAAATTTTCTTCTTTTTTCTTATATGATTCAGATGAATGAGTCTATAGTGGCCAAAACCACCATCACTATGCCTGTGAATGGTGGTGCTGTCGAGGCTGTCTCCACCATTGAAACTGTGCCTTACTGGACACGCAGCAGGAAGAGTGGTGAGAATTTTTTTCATCCCTTTTGATTCTTCTTATGGGACCTTTCAACAAAATGAATCTGGATTTTGGATTTTACCAACATGTGATTGCGTCTACAGTTGCTCCAGCTTGGGCTGACACAACCACTACAGACCAATCTGAGACTGCCAGCGAGGCTCCTAGCACCCCAGTCCAACTCCGAACCCCCAGACTCAATGGAGAAGGAAAGAAGCACCACTTCATCCCTAAAACAGTAAGACTATATACTTATTATTGTGAAAGTGAAGCATTTCAGATTTAGAATGTATGTCCACCTGCATCAACTCTACAAGCTGGTTCGTCTTGTTGAAATACCTACTCACCTTTGGCACTGTGTTCCCTCCATCGTTAAGGTGATCAAGTCTGAGTTCTGCGCACCATGTGGAAGAAGAACAAAGTTTGGCAAGATGTACCTTCGCTGCCAGGATTGTAGGGTGGTGACCCACCCAGAGTGTCGTGACCGCTGTCCCCTGCCCTGTAATCCCACAGCTAATAGCACTCCCATCAAGAACACAGAGGTATAGTTTTATCCCTGTTTTATGGCATGTTTCCACTCCATAAGTTTACTTTCACGTTGCCCACATACAAATAGACGTATTTTTCATGCAGGCCACCCTGGCTGACTTTGCTCCAGCCACCTCCCCAAAGATCCCAGCTTTGGTTACCTACTGCATTAAGGAGATTGAACACAGAGGCCTACATGAGGTGAGACAGACTGAAGCCCTTGTTTACTTGTCACCTTCATGTTATGCTCTGATCCTTTCCCCTGAGCGATTACAGTAGATAATGTCTCTCTAATTAGTCATCTCATTCAGTAGTGCAGTATCACAGGCAGCCAGACAATCAGAGCTGCTCTTTTATCTTTTTCTTGCCCCAGGTCGGCCTGTACAGAGTGTCTGGTCACGAGCGTGCGGTGAAAGAGCTGAAGGAGAAGCTGATTAGAGGGAAGACTCTGCCTCCACTTAACAAAATAGACGACATCAATGTCATTACAGGTGTCCTGAAAGACTTCCTCAGGAACCTTCCAGAACCACTGCTCACCTTTCACCTCAACAAAGCTTTCATGGAAGCAGCTGGTGAGTGATTCTGAGACTGGTAGAGTCAGAAGATGGCTGTGCCTGGTCTTCATCTGTCTGGATGTTTACGGAACTTTAGTCTTTCCAAAACAAATAATTCATTTGAAAAGGGCATTCACATGAATATTAAATGACTTGTGTTAATTTTCTTTATAGAAATCCAGGATGATGGCAACAGTCTCGCAGTGTTGTATCAGACCATCAGTGAGTTGCCTCAACCCAACCGAGACACTCTGGCCTGCCTGATGATCCATCTACACAAGTAATTTTCATTACATTTCACAATAGCCAAGAATCCTTTTGTTTTATCTGGTTCTCACTCCCATCTGCTCCCATTAGCTACCACCCATTAGACAGCAACTACTTGAAAGCTAGAAAGGCTTTTGGCCAACTTGTATAAGGTTTGAGACAAGAGTAAGCAAAGGCATGTTGTCATCTCTGTGTGACGAATCTACTTTCAGTGAAATGTCCATCCCACTCTTTTCCCAGGGTCTCACAGAGTGTGGACACCAAGATGAACGTAAACAACCTGGCCAGGGTGTTTGGTCCTACTCTTGTGGGTCATGCTGTTCCTGACCCGGACCCCATGACCATCCTGCATGACACAAACAGACAACCAAGGGTAAAGTGAATCAGAGGAATGACTGACGATACATTACACTCAGAGTCACGTAGTACAAGTTCATGGCTGTGTGTGCTTTTCTTTACATCAAGGTAATTGTTTCTTTAAATTTTGTTTGTTTTGTTTTTTTATACTAATATTGGATTTATTTTATGTCTTTCTAGATTATAGAGCGCTTGCTCAGTATTCCAGCAAGGTACTGGAGCCGGTTTGCTTATCCAGATAACACAGGCATGGACAATGCTCACCACACTGATACTCCAGACCAGAAAGGTAAATAACTGACGGGTGATGACCAAGAATAAAAGTTCATCCAAGATGCATGAGAATGAGACAATATGTTCTATTTCTATATCGGTTCTAAACACGTTCTGACATATAAGAGATGAGAGCCACCTTTTTCATTTTTAATTATTGAAGTATACTCAGCATCTTTGCCTGAAAAATAAGAGTTGTGTTAAAATGAAGATGTATTTAACTTGAATTGATCTGTAGTGAGCATTCTGGGACCAGTGACCACTCCAGAGCACCAGATGATGGCCAAAACTCCTTCCTCCAGCTCACTGTCCCAGCGCATGATGCACACCCTCTCCAGCACCACCATGTAAGTTCTCTCATACTCTCACACACTCTCTGTCTGTTAATACAGCCCAGAGGAAAAGCAGGGCAACGTTCTTCAAATGCCACCTCGTCTAATCTAAGCTAATAAAATAACCTATAACAGTTGATCTCAAACTACCAGCTAGTTGCCTTTATTCAGCTGTAGCTAGAATGAACTTGTTCTCCTTTAGCTTACCTATACTTTAGGGTATATTGGATATTTTGACATGTAGAAAAAGCACCGGTCTAAAGTGAATGATGACTGAACTCCATTTCACTGCATCAGTTTCAGAGTTCTGGCATCATTCACACTGGTTCACTGTCATGACTACTACTGGGACACTTGAATAGAACAGTCATTCTTCATGTTAATCTACTGGCTGTGTTGTATATTGTATGATGTAACGTTGATACTATATTTTTTATGGCAAAGAAGACCCATATATGTCTTTAATTTAAAATAAGGAGAGTGACATTTGCATTAATCCGTCCTGAAAAAATGTTAACTATAAACACTGTGCAGGCTGGTGAAACGTAGACATGTAACTGTTACTGTAACATGTCATTTATGGGCCACACACAGTTATGTCTGTGTGGAACTGCAAGTTGAACATAGTGTGTGAGCAGTTAAACCCTGAAAGGTTTCTGTCAAGATCCAACTTTGATAAAACGTGAAGTTTGGTTGGTTTGAGTGTAAGACTGTAATTGTGTCACAAACAGCAGCTCCAGACAGTTGTTCTGCCAGAGGTGTTTGCTAAAATTCCTCTTTCTAAATTTTTTCTTTTTTGTCCTGTCTGACCCCCACCCCACCCCAACCGTTAGATTCGGGAGCAAGAGCAAAGCCTCATCTGCCTCTAACCGCCAGGGCATCTTCTTCGCTTCTCCGCAGCTGAAGTAAGGGCAAAGGAGGAAAAAATCTTTATCCATATTGTACTTCTGGGTTACTTCTTGCAATAACTGAATATATATATTCACATAATCATGTGGGAAAACTACTGTGCAATTTTAGCATGTAACTCGTTTTTTTATTGAAGTATTTTATGCAAGACTTTCTAACCAGATAATTTCTTTGAAAAGATTTCTGCACACAAGTGTTTTAAGTTTTTATATCTTTCATTACTAATGATTTATTATTGACCAAAACTGTGGTGACATCTGTGTGATTGTAAGAGGTTTGAGGGCTTTAATGACCAAGCAACCATTTGAAACCAAGTCAAGGATTATTATCTCCTGCTTTATTTTTAACATGTGGGTGTAATGTTCAGAAGCTACGCACTCACTGGTGTTGGTCCATCTTTGTGCCTGTGGTTGTAACTGCAGTGACAGGGCGGCTCCAGCACACGTGAAACGCACGGCTGCTTTGAGCAAAGAGAAAACAAGTTGTGTTATTGGCCAGTGTCTCTTTGTCTTTTGGCTTCGGTTACTTCGTCATTGTCCTGAAACTGACAGCTTCTTTGTTTTCATGATTTAACATTTTTGTTTCATATTTATGTTGATCGTGCTCTATATTATACACCAATCATGGCAAATTATATACTTTAACAACACGACAATGTAAACACTGATACTAAATGGGAATAATGTTGCATTTTGCACTGTATCAATCTGAGTAAATGTGTTTTCTACCTGGGAGTATCCACCACTAGAGGCTGCTGTTACACCACTTTTGATGTGCAGGCCTTAACCAATGAAGATGATCTACTATATTATGCACACAGCCAGTCAGTATTACTGAGACTGACTGCACTGATATATCAACACATCATTTAAAATACTGTAGATACAGACGGTTCAGCCTGTATTTTCTCTCACGAGACTCGCATCTGTGTGGTCGTCACAAAATAATATCTGGAGCTTCTTTAATTTATCAATGTGAAAACTGATTTGCATGCACACTTAGGCTTTTAAGTATTTGTATCCACAGGAGCTTTCTTGTACAGTCACATCACCAGTAATGCACAAGAAGTGATTCTTCCTCTGAGGAAATTTCTCCTCTCTGCTGCTCTCTCACTGTCACCTTTTTTCAGCTCCAGATTTTAGCGTGATGATGACACTGCTGCTTCAAGTAGTAGCTAGTTATTTAAGAGAAATGTCAACAAATGCAAATTCACAGTATTTAGGCATTTAATCCAAATCAAGCCATGTTTTGCCTGCCGATGAAGAAATGTTTGAGGTTGTAAGACTCCAGTTGTTCTACATTATATTTTATACATTATTTTACATTTATTCCTTTATATGGTTCTATTTCTCTAATGAAATATTGTCTAACTGATGTAGTGACTTTCACCTAAGATTCTGTGGACTAAATGTTAACGATCATTCCTTTGTCTTAGCTCAAATAAGATCCCATAAGAAGTCCATGCTTGAGCTGAAAATAAAACATCAAAGACTGATTCTTTTGTCTTGGTGGGTGTTGTTCATGCATGAGACTGGGATGTGGGGCGAGGAACCTGCTGAAATGAGACCCTAGAGCATGTGAGGCTTCATGTAGGATGTGTGGGTTTTGTTGCCAACAGTTCACCCTCTTCCACCTGGACATGGATTAGTATCGCCTTATTAACTGTGAGTGTGTTGTTAATGTCCAATTCATGCAGCCTAAAACCTCCATTCATGTTTAACACTCTTCATCTTCATTTTCCTGCTGTAAATTGAATGTTGGCCATTGTTATTCAAGATCTTCAGTGAAAGAGCAAAAGCATGGCGCCAGTTATTCCAAAGCGGACGTGGCACTGAATGATAATGCAATTTGGCTCATTGTTCCAATAGTCATTACAGCTATTTCCATAATCTATTGGGCTGAGTGGGCAGGCGATGAGGTCTAACATTATTATGAATTAAAGCAGGGATCATTTATACATCTTATAGTTATTCCATTAACAGTTGCAGTGCAGAGCGCTAAGCCAGGCTGAGCTCATTGACATACATTTTATATGGCCTCATTCAATTCACTCAATTCAAAAACAGAGCTTCAACAACGCGTGAGGCCCTTTGAGATCCAACGGCCAACTGTTTAGGGGAGAAATGAAAATACGGTGTGCAGAGTTCATCCCAATGAGTTTGTTCTCGCCTCCTCTCTTCCCTTCTCGCTCGCACACACACACACACACAAAGAGCCATGAATGACTGCAGAGAAGACCCTCCAAAAATGTTTGAATTTCAAATCAGCATTAATAGTTCATTAGCCTGAAATAAGGTCTCCTGTGTGTCGATCTGTCCTCTCATCGGGGGATTGTGTGTTTTATTTATGCTGCACGGTGCGGCATGCGCTCGGCGGCTGCAGACATCAAACAGCTGGCTGTGTACAGTGTGTCTCTGTAGCTCCATATTCCAGCATGCCCCAGTGTGCAGTGATAGAGCTTCACTCTGCTCTGGGACCGGCGAGGGCCAAATGAGTAACTAGTCCAATTAAGAGCTCTTAAATAAATTACAATGTAAGCTGGTAAACACACAGCAACAACAGCACTATTTAATTCCTCTATTTATACAGAGAACTGCAGGCAGCGATGCCAAAGGAGACAATAGAACTATTACTATCTGCACAAGCTGAATACAATCAATGCATTCTTTAATTCAGTTATCGCCGTTATTGACTGATTGAAAATACAGTCTATACGTGTCAAGCTCTGGCCGTGCCGCATGTACGAGAAGGTGTGTGCAGCAGTGCCTGCCTGAGGTCAGGGTCAATAATGTCAACACCTAATAGATGTTCACTCAATAACCGCCAGTTAAATCCGCCCATCTGATCACGAATGCACTCAAAGCTGTGTTAACCACTGCAAATGTTTGACTATTTGTGTATCTATATTTGTAACATAAACAAATGTTTTACAGATTTTGTCACTAGCTCAGTACCGTTTCTATGTTCCTGCTGTGTCGTAGAACCTGTTCAGTAGTCTGGATGGTTTACTGAGGTATTGCACAGAGAGATGAAAACGTCCAGGGGAGAGAGCAGTTTGTAACATAATGCTGCTTATGCATAAACATGAAGGCCAAAGTAGCGCCTCCTTAGCAGGGTAAGCATGTGTTTGAAAAGGGGCTCTCCAGATTTGCTCCTGACACTGTTTTCAGTGAATGGCGTGACAGATTGTGTGATCAATATGCCTTCCATTTTGGTGAATTAAACATACAACTGTGAAATATCAAACTATGTTCTGCACTCGGAGCTTTATAAAAGTCCTGAAAAACAATACAGGAGTCATTGTCCAGTCTGCTCCCACCTAAAGCCAGTGAGTTTTTTAACTGCGAATAATTGTCTGCCTTGTTGGCTTTCAATGCTCTCTCTCTCTTCTTTCAGCTTCATCCCTCCTTCCCTCTCCCCTCTGCTCCCTCTCCACCTCCTCCTTTGAATCGAAGCGCCGTCTTAGCCGGCTACCATCCGTGGTCGATACCTTGTTACCACAGAGAAATCAATTATCTCGACCAAGCAGCAGGGGAAAGAGGCAATAATGAAAGAATGCTCCTCCTTCCCAGACGATAGCCGCGGCCATTAAATATGAATTTATCATTGGCTGAGGAGATTTATGGAGCGAGATGTGGGCCCCCGAGTTCACGCTCTCTTTACAGCATAAGTTGCAAGTCTGGTTACAAGTGTAAATGAAATGGTAACAGGTTGTCGGGCTGGAGATGGTACGCGTCCGACATCTTGAATAGGGACTTGATTATTTCAGTGGATGGAACTGAGACAGTGATGAAACTGAATAAACACCAGACGCACAACACGAGCTGTCTGCACATGACAAGACTGTCTCCTTCACTCAGGTGACACACCTTTCCACCCACTGATGCCCCTTGAGCGAGAAAAGTGCTTTGGCATGTGTAAGGTGAGCGGTGGCCGTGTGAGACGCCACCACGGCCACGGACAGTGCAGGCTGTCGTCAGTGTGACGCTGTGAGCAGTCACTCCTCAGGTGAGCGTGGAGATGGCACTGATGCGCTGACAGGTAGGTGGGCATGCCAACCATACCTGGCTCTGTAATGAGCTGCTCTGACGACTTGTCTGACAGCTGCTGCTAGACGTGGGAAAAAAAACACAGCCCGCACTACTACCATCACCACAGGCCGGGAAACAGAAAACGTGTAAATGAGAGAGAGAGAGAGAGAGAGAGAGAGAGAGAGAGAGAGAGAGGAGGGCGGCGTGCAGAGGGAAAAATGTGTAATTCGGGCTTGCTCTTAAGGCAGCAATAAATTCCATTTTAATGGGGCACCACAAGCAGTAGCAAGCACTCAGCAGTCTGTTGTGTTTGATGCCAAATTGTGCAGAATAAACAGATTTGCTGTGCAGCTGGTCCAAACACACACTTTCTCCCTGTCTCTCTCCGGCTTGCTCTCTTCCCACCACCATCACACACACACACACACACACGCACACGCACACACCACCTCCTCATTCCCCAACTCGCTCTTCATCTCTCACCGTCCCTGCCCCTGCCCCTCCCCCCCCCCCTCCCAGACATACAAGACAAGAATTAGACAAATCATCACAAAAAAGATGGCAAGTGATTTGATTTGTTTTCTTCCACTTAACTGAGTACTCGTCTCCAGCTGTCACACACGCAGCCACCGCGGCGTATTTGTTTTAACGGGCAAAAGAGTGAGCTGCATGTCACTAATGAGAAACAACATCAGCCACATCTGGCTCATTTCCTCCCCACAAGATGAATCTTTGGTCATCCTGTTCATCCTACACAGAACTGCATTCAATATGATATACTGCAATAAAAAAGGATGTTGCTGGTTGTCAAAAATCCCAATACTACTTATAACAAACTGTGAAAACAGTTGAGGGCAGTGTTTACTGTTCGTGTGAAGTTCACAGTGTAAGTACAACCACGTTAGCAGCTGAGGCTATATATATATATATATATATATAT
>JBBMOC010000145.1:463279-485767 GCA_037975185.1 Centropyge bicolor
CAGCTCCATGCAGCTCCATCCAGCTCCATGCAGCTCCATGCAGCTCCATGCAGCTCTGCAGCGTCTTTCAGCTCAGTTATTTCTGGATTTAAATGCCACAACTCTTGCTTCACCGTCATGGCTCTCATCAGCAGGCGGCGGTTGTCGGTGAAAAAGATTTGCACCAAACAACCGACAAAGTTAGAGACTGGCTGGTTAACATGGAACTAGAGCTAAAAACCATATGTTTCCCCCAGGAGTTATCGTAAACCAGAGCAGAAGCAGAGTGAAAACTGGACTTGGATCAGATGGACCCAGACAGAACTCCAAATAAACGCTGATGTTCCATCTTGACTTGATGTGTAAATAAGCAACTGTTTGCTCCCACATTTGCCATATGTCATTTTTTTTTGTTCAAAGTTGCCAAAAACAACAATGAATTCAGGTTTAAATAAACATTTTTGCAAGGCTGTAATCTTACCGTGGAGCTGTGTGTATTTAAGTCTAATTTCTGTTTGGTTTTTGAATGAATGAAATCTGACAATATAAATGATCTTTCCTCTTAATGTGAGGATGATTTTTTTTTTACATCATGAGCTATGAGGATTTTCTAACTTTAAACGAAGTCCTTGGCTGTCTCTCTCTGCTCCACAAGCGTCTTGGCACGTCAGTCTTTGTGGCAGCAGAGAGAAGTGAAACCTGACTAAGATATGTTTGAAGATATTTTTGGAGGTTTTGACTGGACTCACATCCTCTTAAGATATGTCCAGTCAATTTTGATGTTTAACCCATGGAGCAGATTTCAGTATTGTTTTTAAAAAAGAAACACCACGTTGGTGTGAAAGGTACAATGTAAAAAAAAAAAAAAAAAAAAAAAATCTCATTAATGTCTGGAAGGTGGAACTCATCAGAGCGTAATGAAGTGATCCTCTGCACCAGAGGTAACTTTAGTCTTGGTCCTCATGAGAGCCAGCTTCATCATAGCTTTCCATTCATTCAAAGTTGTTGAAAATGTTCCAGACTGACTGACCTTCATGTCGTTTCTCTTCTTTTTTCTCTCCTTAGTTGAGCAGTTCTTGCCATCATACAGATGAGTGCAGCAGTTGAACAGGGCCCCTGCATGCATACATCCAGAACGCTTGTTATTGATCGAACCATAATTGCTTAATTTGAACTATAAAATGAGGTTTTTATATTCTCTTCCTATGTATCAAAGGCAACTTGCATCACACGGTTGGTGAGTTATTCAGGATGTTCTCTGTTGACGTTGTCCAGAGTTTGCAGCCATGATCAGTGGTTATGCTGTCAGAGCGAGGAGAGCGCTATCCTGAGTCAATTCATTCTCCTCTGTCCATGAACTTTGTTGAGATCAGCGAGTCTTTCTCTGCTGATAAGTTTGTCAAAGTTAAAGTGACAGAAAATGAGAGCTGCAGCACATTCACTCATCATTTCTCATTAACACTGCTGCCTTTGTTTTAATTAGCCGTTGTGACTGACACCTGTGTTCCTGTGACTCTGTGTTTCCAGCCTGCCGTTATCCTCCTTCCCAGCTGCTGCTTGTCAGTCATCCTGAAGTTGTCTGTTGTCTCTATCTCTGGAAAATAGAAGCAGGCGTGTGAAGCCTGTGCTGCTCGGTGTCCCTCAGTGGCAGCAGTGGATCAATGCTCTTCTCTCTTTCTCTGGCCTAATGACTTCACCTCACAGAACATGTATAATACGTCCAGTGAGTTTTGTCTTTATGTGCTCGCCACTGTCAGTTGAAATATAGTCCAATGTAACAAACAGCAGTTTAGCTGGGCAGCTTTCAGCTTCAGCTCAAGCAACTTAAGTGAAATGTTGTATTTAGAGAATCAAGTGAATGTGGAAGACAAACACCATGAAAACACACTAAGAATAACTGAGCATCAAATGGCTGTTGCAACATATCTATTTTCAAATGTGTCACTTGCCATAAGCCCCACAATAATTTTCTATTTGCAGTTGAAGTTCAAATGATTTGTTCATTTTGAGAGTTCCTGTCATGCTTCTGTTTCTGTGCATGCTTCCCAGTTCTGTGGGCTCAGTGAGACACAGGGTGGTGTGAGGGTTGGTGGCTGCTCCACCTGGTTCCACTGCAGCTGCTTTGGTCCAGTAAACACCTGATTCCCTTCACTAATATGGCTGCAGCTAAATCCTCCTGGAGGTGCTTAACTTGTAGTTAAATGTGATATCCTAAGTACAACTGGACATGCAGATGATGACACAATGTTTTTCAGTTTTTTATTACAATACAATGTCTGCATATGGCAACGAAAGCAAGTTTAGGTATGATTAATGTTGTCCAATTAGCAGGTGCCTAATCTGTTATCAGGGGGTATATTATGGACATTGCTGACCAACAAAGCTGGAAGATGGTGGCCCCATGGTCTCTCTGTGTGGCCCCATGGTCTCTCTGTGTGGCCCCATGGTCTCTCTGTGTGATTACAATGATTAAATAGTTAATAGGTCCCTCTGTGTTTTTATTGCAGAAGTGTACACTTTCACAATATATGAGTGTGAGTATGTTTGTGCCCATACATATGTCCCTTTACAAATCACACAGTCTGAGCACAGACCTGCCCCTCAATAAACCCCATCACCACTTCAGCACCCTAATGTTCTCCTGCCTCCCCTCGTGGAGACGTGATCATGAACATACAATAACTTGTAGGAAACAGAGCTGAGATGATCGTTTTACCACTCTTTGCAAAGTTTGCTCAATTGGTGGGATTTCAAATTCAACTGAATTTTTGTATTTCTATTTTCTATTCTATTTATATATTCTATTTTCTCCTTATAATATTATTTACAGAGACCCAACAATTGCCATCATGAGCAAGCTGCCACATTTCTGTTCAGCTGTAAATTCTCTTCAGACTCGTCAGTCCTGTCCTGTTCATGCATCAGTCCTGTCCTGTTCATGCATCGGTCCTGTCCTGTTCATGCATCAGTCCTGTCCTGTTCATGCATCAGTCCTGTCCTGTTCATGCATCAGTCCTGCCTGTCTTTGTCCTGTCACACTTCTGTCAGCCACGTTTCTGTTCAGCCTTAGTTTATGTTCAACCTGGTCTTGTCTAATTTCTGGTCGTAGTTCAGCTTTGCCTTAGTTCAGTCCCTGTGCCTTTCTGTCTTAGTTCATTGTCTCTGCTGTCATGTCATGTCTTAGTTCTGTGTCTTAGTTCTGTGTCTTAGTTCTCTGTCTGTATTCTATGTCATGTTTCTGTCTTAGTTTCTGTTCAGCCTTAGTCACAGTTAAGATCTGTCTTAGTTCTCAGTCTCTGTTCTGTCATAGTCTCTGTTATACCATACTCTGTTATGTTGCAGTCCATTCCTTTCATCTATAAGTTCTGTCTGTTTTAGGTCTATGTTCTGCTCTCTGTGTTGTCACTCCCACCTCATCATGTCACCTGTGGACCCAGCTGTTTTCTGTTGCCAGTCAGGACTCCACTGCACTCTCACTGTGTTGAACTGTCATTCTCTGATTCTCTCTCTTGCTTGTCTGTCTTCTGTTAGTAATTCAGGGTTTTTTGGTTTCTGTCTGCCTGTCCCCGGACTCGACCCCTTCTGAGAGTTTTGTGTTTCCCTCGATTTCTCTGCTGGTCATAAAGGACATTAATGACATAATGAAAAATATGCTTTTAACAGGCAGAAACCTTGAACAGACCCAGGGTCACCAGGTGGGTCACCAGGTGGGCGACCGTCTGCCTCGAGTGGTTGAGTT
The DNA here is from genome assembly GCA_037975185.1 of Centropyge bicolor. Classification (NCBI taxonomy): domain Eukaryota; kingdom Metazoa; phylum Chordata; class Actinopteri; family Pomacanthidae; genus Centropyge; species Centropyge bicolor. Next base: position 466,998 of record JBBMOC010000145.1, read on the forward strand.
GAGAGAGACAGAGAACTCTAAGCTTTATCAAAGAGAATTGTTCTATTTTATTTTCATACATTTGACGAGCAATCATTTGCAATTTATTACAAGATACTTTCTAAAGTATTTGTGCCCGTCTCTGGTTTAAGGCCTAACAGTTATTTAATTTATTGAAGGACAACAACGCCACAGAAACACTATTTCACCATAAAGAAACGTCCACACGAGAGGAGCAGGCCCACTCCAGACTGAGACCCTCACTCGTCAGCAGGGTGAGACACGAAGCAGAGCCTAAGTATAAACAGAGGCCGTGACAGATTTCAGACTGTGTTCCTGTGCAAACACAGTGGGCTGACTGTTAGCCACTGCCGTGCTGTCCAAGTCCCTGTGAGCGCGGAGAGAGCGCCTGCAGATGGTCAAGCATTTTCATATGACGCAAGAGAGGCCTAATTTAAATAGCCATGACAGGATTGTGCATATCCTTGTGTGCTCAGTTCATGCACATGCAAACACAGAGCCACACGTGTGCTGAACAAACAAGTAAGACTCTGCTGCATATAAGATGTGAAATGCCAAATCAAACAGGCAGCGGAGCTCCACGTGCTGAAGATAAGGTGCGCTGTCGAGCGACGACAGCTCTCATCATTATAGACAACGTAATGACATGGAAATGAACGTCTAATGAAACACTTTCATGTCAGTTATCTTTTCATGATAACATAATGCAATAACTCAGAGACTGATTGATCAAGATTGACTGTTCAGTAAACCCCGGCCCCGAGGAGCAACTGTCTGTTTAAGCAACATACAAGCACAGCTTCACATGACTGTGAGCACGAGGTCCAAATAAGAGCATTACTCTGATAACTGTGAGTTTATTTGCTCTAACACAGGCTGCAAATGTTAGCATGCCAAGCTAATCACATTATTATTTTGCAGGGCAAATGCCATTACCTAACTATGTTATTATGAGGGATTACAGGTTGCATTAAAAAAACACCTGTGACCTCCACGTGGTGAGTGCTGAGGTTCAGTTAATGTCAAATCATCATCTCAAACAATGTCAGCTTTACACTGAAAACTAGAAAAGTGCTCAGAGACCTCGGCCAAGCAGCACAGTCCCCCCAGCTGTTTGTGACTTACACCCCCAAGTATTAGTCCTACCTTTGACTGATCCATTTCAATGGATTCCTGGACCATAAAAACAGACCCTTAGCAACTGGAATCACACTGATATCATTATTAGTTTAATAGTTATACCCGAAAATCCACATTTCCATAATGGTGGTTTTCTGGTGGTGGATCACCTCCAAATCATTTGTTCCTTGTCCCAGAAAGGACATTTCCTGAAAATTTCATCAAAATCTGTCCATAACTTTTTGAGTTATGATGCAAACAAACAAACAAATAAACAGACAGACAAACAAACAAACAGACAAACCAACACCAGCAATAACATAACCTCCTTGGCCGAGGTAATGACATAATTGTCTGTTTTAATGTCAATGGTCATAAACATGTATCTAATCTCCTTCGTGTTCATGACAGGTTTCATATCAGCTTGATCCACGCCCCTTCAAATGCAGCGGTACTCATAAATCTGACCAATATGCAGCCAACATGTGAAGACCTTTTTTCTTGCTTCTTGTTTTAAAAGAATACACTTGAAATGTTAAAAAGTAAAAGCTAGAGATTTGAACAGTTGATGAGCAGTGAATTTAATCTTCACATGAATATTTCATGAATATTTATTAATGCTGTAACATGGACAACAGTAAATGTTTCATAATGTCACAAATGTCTATAATAAAGTAGAGAGTAGAGTTATCATGTCTCTGCAGAGGTCAGAACACAACATGTTCTTGTTCCACAGAAAGAACTCAACTCAATTAACGGACATATTCTCAAACTGCATGTCAGGGGATGGAGATAATTAGGAATTCAAGAAGCAGCTTACAGTACTGGAATTTGCCTCAGTGTGTTTATTTACTAAATAGCAGAAGTTATTTAAGATGGGAGGTGGTGCTTTGATTTTTTTTCTTGGTGGGAGCAGAGGCAGACAGCTTAGGGTTTTCAGGTTTTTTTTAATTGACACACATGCAGAATGCGATCCCTCCAAAACAGGCTAAAGGCAGCTGAGCAGGATTTAATTATAAATGAGGGCTGGCTGTTTGCATCTTTGGAGTAAAAGTTTTTCTAAAGCCTTTGAAATCTAATCCCAACACCAGAACATTCCACATCCTGTACAGACCTAAAACAGTTCAGTCCACAACACGTCTCAGACTTTGGCTCCTGGAGGTGAAAAGTTCACGACAGGTCAGAGAGGTGTGTGAATATTTTATCTCTAAGAGAATGTACAATCATATTTTTCCTTCTACAAAAACTCTCCTCTCCTCTCTCTCTCTTCTAAATGTCAGAATGCTGAAGTGAAATTGTAATTGGACCGTTTGTGGCCTTGCCCTGCCTGTGATGCTGCTGTAATTGTGAGCTGTAGACAGCAGAGAATCTGCCACACCGCGCCTAATGAACAAAATGAGATCTCTCTGTAGAATGAAAGTACAGCAGGCGGGGTCAGAGTTCAACAGCAGCCTTTCAGCAGCTAATTGGCTGAGCTTGTGATCTCTCCCAGAAGGTCCCGTCGTCAGAGCCTTCAACTTCCTGCTTTTAGCCCTCTTCCTGTGACAGCTCAGAGCCGCACTGACCCACATCTCCTGTACCGCTGCTCACAACTCAACACAGTCCCTGTCTGAAGCTTTACTGGAGCCAGGCATCAGGACTCTCTATGAAATATACATTAGGGATGGTCTGAGCTCAGCCCCAGAGGAAGGGATAATAAGTGCAGATATATGGGGTCTATAAGATGGTGTGGTATCTTTCCATGTGTAATTACTGTGTAAAAGTCAAGGCTTAAAGTAAACTTGCCTGACCTTTACCCGAGCCACCGCCGCTCCAGAAGACCTCCAGAAAAGCCTTGGTTAGCGCAGCCACAGCGCAGGCTCAATCTGGGCTTATGTTGGCTCCTTTGTCTTCACTGAAGGGAAAATCAGGAGCTGACGAGAGGGGCACAGCTAATCTTCCTGCAGTCAGGTTGCAGGGACAAGCGAGAGATAAGACGGGGCTGCGGATAAGGCCGAAGACCCCTACAGCACAACCACGAGTTGCAAAGGGGGGAGGGGGGGGATCCTTGGACCTGATAAAAAATGAAAGGAAGAGGCTCTGGAGCCCAGAAAATTAATTACACCAGCGCCGCCATCTTCAGCACCTGATGACATTCTGCTGCCTGCATGGCGTGCCCCGGCTGGACAGCACAACAAGCTGGGGGGGGGGGGGGGGGGTGAAGCAGAAATCTCACGTCAGAGAGGAAACAACTGCACAATGTGAATATGAAAAACCTCAGTGAATCTCTCTCATGTTCTTTCACAGCTCTTCTCTCAATCTTATTCAAAAATAACTATTTGTTAATCATGTTTACTTTGTTTGTACACTGTTTACAGTATCAGCCATTTTAGCTCCAGAGTGAACAAGGCAGAGTCCGGCAGCTCTGTCCAGCTCCTGAGAACTGAGTGATCGAACCTCAGAAACCCCAGCAGCTGAACAAAGTTGTGTACTACACCAGTGTCTTTACCAGTATCCTTATGTCACACACCTTGACACACACAGTCTCACCAGTCCGGCTCTCGTGCACGGAAACATTTTGTGCAGCACTGAGTACCGAACCCTAATTGAATGTGACGTCTTATTGTATCCCGCCGCACTTGGCAAAACCTGTCAGGGAGCGGAGAGCGATATTAGGTCATTATTCTATAACCGTGAATGTTCACACTTGCCTTGTTAAGCCCCCCCCCTCTCATTTTGCAGACGGCTTGCGAGTACTTGCAGCAGTGTTCATGCAGGTCCCACAGGGGCTTATTAGAGGGAACGGCCGGGCTTCTCGCTCGCCGCCTCCTCTTACAACAGCCAGCGAGGAAAGAGGAGAGAGGTTCACAATTACCAGGCTCCCGTCACCTGACTTCAGACACATCCTCGCTGCAGTGGCTCTGCGGCGTCGAGCAGAAAGGTCACTGGCTGGTTTGAAAGCGTGGTTCCAAAGATTCTAATCATAATAATAATCCACATTCACGAGCATCATGAGGCCGTGTGAAGAGAGAGCAACCTGTCAGCATGTTCACTTAACTGATGGGAAAATCTCTGCATGTCAGAGTTGTCACAGCTGACAAAGAAACGGAATTATTGAGGAGCTGATTTCTGCGGGAATTTTTGCCATTATTTGACAAATGACAGTAAAGATTGACAGGAAAGGATTGACAGCACGAGAACAAATGGGATGACGTACAACAAAGGTCCCGAGGCCACAGAGATACCCCAAGTCCTGACTGACTGGAAGTGTAGGGAGCTGACGCCGCTCAGCACATGGTGAATGCACATCATGCACATCCTCTTTGTTGCATAGAATGCATATACATATACAATGCATATACATAGAATGTATAAGAGGGCTATTGGGAAGTCATTTCCAGCTGAGGCTTATCCCCAGCTGGCCATGAGTGGAATCTGCAGTCAGACATATCATCCATCGTGCCACTAACACCACAGACATCAGCCAAATTTTACTCACTGCTTGTTTGAACTTCTGTCATATTCACCTGATGACTGAGTGCAGTCTGTTGAGTATTACAGAAGATAGTGGATGTGAAAGGCCTGAGACCGGATCACTGAGACTGAGATCACTGAGACTGGGATCACTGAGACTGAGATCACTGAGACTGGGATCACTGAGACTGAGATCACTGAGACTGGGATCACTGAGACTGAGATCACTGAGACTGGGATCACTGAGACTGAGATCACTGAGACTGGGATCACTGAGACTGAGATCACTGAGACTGGGATCACTGAGACTGAGATCACTGAGACTGGGATCACTGAGACTGAGATCACTGAGACTGGGATCACTGAGACTGAGATCACTGAGACTGGGATCACTGAGACTGAGATCACTGAGACTGGGATCACTGAGACTGAGATCACTGAGACTGGGATCACTGAGACTGAGATCACTGAGACTGGGATCACTGAGACTGAGATCACTGAGACTGGGATCACTGAGACTGAGATCACTGAGACTGGGATCACTGAGACTGAGATCACTGAGACTGGGATCACTGAGACTGAGATCACTGAGACTGGGATCACTGAGACTGAGATCACTGAGACTGAGATCACTGAGACTGAGATCACTGAGACTGGGATCACTGAATGCTAAATGCTACTTCAGAACCTTAAGTTCTTCGATTCTGGAAGGTGCAATGTCCAAATGCACTCAAGTTAATCTCTAGGGCCAAACTATGTGTTTCACCATTGTGGCAAAATAGCTGTGAGCACATGTGCTGGTAAAACAAGATGTGCTCACAAAGTCAGCAGTATGAGCCCAAGTGATCGGATTTATTAAATTCTAAAATGGGCACCCAATTATTTTGCACTTACAAAACGCAGTGTAAAAGAGCTGTGAGCACAAAATTCAGTTTGTTTGAGTTGCTATTTTTTTTTATGTAAATCTTTAACAGCCAGCACTATTTCCTCTCCCAACTACTCTCCTTTATCCCGTCTTTAAGTCTGGAAAGAGCTGGCATCATTGGAAATGCAGATCATGGGCATTTTGACAAGGAAGCACTGAGGTAGCTGTGAGCATTTCCCTTGTCTAGATAATGGGGTTTAAATGGGATATTCAGTTGTGTGCATTCTGGTTAATTGGACATCAAACACTGCATGTACGTGAGAGATTAGACTTCTGAGGATGTGTCAGAATAGAGGAGACTACCGTATTTGCTCTCTATCAGATACTTTGTTCTAAATCTGTATTATTGGACAAGAAAAGCTTCTAATTCAATTTCTCACTTTAATTTACTCGGGGAGGATTAAAAGGAACTCCTGAGAGATGTTGCAGGATTATGCTATGGCACTTTTTCACTTGTTCTAGGACTGGGCCAGGCGGATGGTTTTAATAGCTGGAGGAAGGTGTGGAGGAGACTCGGGATCGATGCTGACTCCCAGAGAATGCCTTTGCTTTTTATTTCTGTACTTGTATAAAACTTAACAAAAGCCTAATGTGAGCTCGTGTGTTCATTAGAAAGTGGTGGAGCTTTATTCATGGATCAGTTGGCCGAACTAGAGGAAAGGTCAGGTGTCACTAAAAATGTGACTTGTCCCCTCAGGACCAGAAATATTCCAAATAGTCCACAGTTATTTAGACGTCTTGTTAAGCAGCAAAAAGCTGGAGGGATGGTCAGACTGAATGAGCAGCATCCATGGATTCTGCCACATTGGAGCAAAAGCAGCGTCATGTCAGGTGCATCTGAATGTTACTGTGAACCAGTGAACATATACAATCATGATAAATGTATTGAAAATGCATTGTTTTAAAATATATTAGGAACTGGGAGACAAATTTGGTGATATGTGCATCATGGTGTGTTGATTATTTCAGTCCGAACCAAAATATGTCAAAAGCTATTGGATGGATTGCCAAGTTACCAAATTGACTGTGATGATCCCTTCACTTTTATATTAGTGCCACCAAAAGGACTTTTGTCCAAGAATTTGGTTTATGTCCTGTATTCCTAAATATACTGCAAAACTAGTACAGCTATCTGTAAAACTGAAACATACATACATGTTTACAAACATACATACATGTTTACAAACATACATACATGTTTACAAACATACATACATGTTTACAAACATACATACATACATGTTTACAAACATACATACATACATACACACAATAATAAAGAAATAATAGGAACACATTGATGATGTGGCACTACCTCCAAAAAACACCACTGAGTAGAATCAGCACAGCTCAAAGCACAAGTCTCAACAAATATGACAAACATAAAAATATACAATATATGTGCTTCTGGTGTGGTGGTAGGATTTTTGCAGAGCTATTGCATTGAGTTGCAATATTATAAAGGTTTTCATATTATTGTGTCCACCCCCTGTAGATGCTTCTTTATTTGATAGAAACACTGTGCAGCACTGCACACACACACACACACACACACACACACACACACTCCCTCACCTCTATACAGTATATTGTTCAGTCTTCCATAACAAGCAGATACAAACACAAACACACACACACACACACACACACACACACCTTTCTTCGCTGATCCTTTCTAGAAAAGTGTCTAAACTTTCCCCATTCCTATTTCCACAGGGCCCCATATCTCACTGTGGGGAGGGAGGAAAATAAGCAGCGGCGTGCAGCCTCTGCCAGCCTGTCGGATTTGAAGTTTATTAAGTATATCAAACCAGGGCCGGCCCCCTCAGGGAACATTTGCAATCCAAAGCTCTGCTTGCTGTTGCTTCCGCCAGCATCAAGCTGTCACAAACACTCCACTTAATTTGCAAAGCAGCGCACAGAGGGGGGAGAAATAAGAAAATAGGAAACAAGTGTCATTTTCCACCATGTGTGAGTACAACATTTGCATCTAAATCAATCTGATGAAAGTTGTTGGTTTTTTGCTCTTGGGGAGAGGTGATGCATTGGCTTGTTAAACAGTGCTAGGTTTTACAGTTTGTTGTGCTGTATAGCTTCAGTGTGACGACTCCACATTTCTCAAAGAGCTACATTTACTTTTCATTACATTTACCAGCTAAAACGTGCAGCAGACACAACACACATGTCCGATATATGTTACTGATACCCAGCCATAAAAAAGCTTATCTTAGTGGTTAGGCTGTATTTATTTCCTGCTACCACATTGAGCTTTATTGATTGATTGATTGATTCTGAGCCACTCGTGGCCGGCCAAGCAAACACCAGTGAATTTTCAGCTGACGCCTCCACAGCCACCAGTAGCTTCACCGCCAGCCTACACACTCACAAGCTGAGCGCTCCTCGACTCAAAAACCTGACGGACCGTCCCGGCTCCACACTCCCAGACCAGATATGCAATTTATCAGGTGGAAAACATGCAGGAGGGCTAAAGGTGGAGGAGCCTTCTATCTGGCCTGGCTGAACCAGCCGCTGCTCAGTGTGCTCTGCCTGGGCTCATTTCACCCTCCAGCACACAGGAGAGTCTATATGGGCCCCCCAGTGAAAGTCCTGAGGCAGAGTCCCCCCACCTCTGCCCCCCTCATCACCTGAAGGGGAAACCAGTCTGACGGGGGCCAACAGGACGGGGAGTTATGATGCTCCTGGCTCGTGTGTGTATGTGCATGATTGTACCTGTTATTATGGTGCGTTCAAGTGTTCATGCAGGATTAGTCCATCCCATCCTGGGCTACATACGCTGACAGTGTTCAACAAGCAGGTCCAACATCTCCTCTCAGAGAGGATGTGTTACAGTGAGATAATAGAACTTTTAAGCAGGAAAACGGATTACTCTCGCTCCAGAATTAAACAATTCATTACCGCCTTTCTTTTTATAACTATAGACTAATTACATTAGCCGTGATGGTTCTGCCATAAGTCTGTCGCGCTGCTTGCACAGTGCAAATGAATGGACTTGCAGGGGAAGGTTTGAGCCATTTTTAAATTGGTTCTGGGAACCTATAAGGCAAATGTATAAGCTCACAGAGCGTAAGTCATGCCGTGGCTGCAGGTTACGGGAGCGACACAAGTGATGATGGTACAGGTTGGCCCCCCCTGCCAGGACATTAGTCATGTGAGAGAATGAATGTCTTACAAGCTCATCTCTGGTGTCTTTTATCAAATGCTAATTTAACCTCTGTCGCTCCCTTTTTTCTCCTCACTGATATTGCTTCCCCCCCCCCAATCCTTTCAGTGAGACACTCTCTCTGTGAGCCACACGAGGACCCGGTGTGTTGTTACACAGCCTGGTCCTCAGCTGCGACAGCTTTCATCTCCAGGACTGACAAAGTGTGTGTGTTCTGCCTCTAATGCTGCACAACACTAACACATAGCATGAGTTCATTTCTCACGGTGTTCTCTCACAGTGAGCACTATTGTAACACGGTGCGAGCAGTGAGGCTCTGGGGATGGCCGGTTCGCTACCTGGTGCTGATATATCTCAACTATTAGATCCATTTTGTGCACATTCACAAGTCATTCGCAATCTCTAAAGGAATGAATTCTATTGGCTTTGCTGATCCCCAGTTTTTTTGGTGCTAACGTGAGGCTGCTATTTGTTGACAACTATTGCATAGACGACCATGAAATTAGATAAAGACACTCTTATTCTCCACAGATGAATTTTAACAACTGCGATGAAGATGATAAACTAACGACATCATCATCAGCCTAAACTACTCTGTGTTAAGTATTAAATCCAAGCACACTGACATGTTTAACTAAGATGATGAACACAGTAAGTTATATCTGCTAAATATCACCATATGAGCATCGCACGTTGCCGTACTAGAATTAGCATTTTTCTCAAAGTGCTGCTGTGTTTATGTCCAACCTCACAGAGACATTTGCATGGCTGAAGACCGTTTCTGATTTGTTACAGAGCAAATGCAACTAATGGGTTATAATCTCCATTCACAATTGTTCATTTCATTACAGGGTAGCAGCCAGTGCTTGAGCCATAAACCAGACTAATTACATACGTATATAGACTATGTGTATTGTCCCCATTCTGACTTTGTCAGTGGTCGTCTGCTTGTTTTAAATAAACCGGATGGAGCTGTGTTGGTGGAGGTAGAATTTTGGAACTGGGTGATGAATATAAACCTTTGCTTTTTGGAGGATCCTGCGGATGATTCCTCCTTCTTTGGCTGTCTGTCTCTGTTACACACATAAAACACACAATTTCTTGCAAAGCTCAAAGTAGCATTCAACAAACCGCAGCTTCAGTCTGCCTATTGGCTCCAGTCGCCAAAGAGATGTAAGAATTCACAATGACATGCCTCCCTTTGAACTCTCAATAACACGAGTGTATTCTGCCTGTCTTACAATGTCAGACCCTTAGCCAGGTTCTGAAACACACACACACACACACACACACACAAAAGATCTGTCTTCTGAAAATGTACAAAGTCTCATTGGAGCTGTGCATGTAATGAAGAGAGCGTGTGCCTGAAGCCAGCACTGGATAAAAACAGAAAAAGGAAACTGTCAACTTCACTCGATGTTCCTTTGGCTTTATTTTATTTCAGAAATGTTGAATGGAAAACGGCAATGTGGAAAATCTGGCATTATATCAAAGGGAGCGCCGTAGTATGCATCTACATTTAAACATGGTGAATTATGGTTCGCCATATGGTTTCGGAGCGTTTGCACGCTTTAGGGGTAAAACAGGGTTCAGGGTCATCAAAGAAGATGAAAACAGGTGAAGTGCAATGATTTTCTGTGCTTAAAGCTCGGATGTGGCTCCCGGAGATGTTTTTAGGTCACGCCATGCCAACACACATATATAATACATTTCTTGTATAATGTGATACGCATGTTAAACATTTTTAAATTCACATATTAGCTGTGCTTTTCCAACTGATGTACACAGCAAGATGAGAGGAGTTATTTGCATAAAGCAAAATCTGTGTACAGCTCTCATACATAAGTAAGTGTAAGATGTGTCTGTTGCTTTTCTTTGAGTTAGCAACCTAAGGCAAGGGTTAGCCCCTTAGCAGCTTTATGCATGCAGATGAATGCTAATGCTTTTGAAGCAAAATTATGCATTGCTTTAAAATGTTAACACCTGCAGAGCTGGAGCAACAACATACGGTCTGCAGCAACATGTGGTGGAGGGGTTCAGATCGAGGAGAGTTTTTGTACACAGCTGGGACTGGCATCGGTTAATTAACCTCCAGTGAGCAACATTCACTTAGTGACACATTTATTTTCATATTTTTCACAGCAGTTAAAAATAGAATCGCTACACATCTGTTTTCGATTCTGTGTTTTATATTTAATGAAGGTTTTCTCTAATAACTGTATAAACAATAATGGTCATTGACATGAAACATATCATGAATTTATATACAGTTTATACATATACTATAGGTAATTATATACTGTATGTAAGTACGCATTTGAAGTATTGTATTTTACATTGCATTTCTTTTTCATTACTTTACACAGACAGACAAGCAGATTACAGATTGACAGGTAAAACATATGACGAGCATATAAAATACATTGCACTGTTATAGTTAAACTACCCAACAGCTGATCTTCACTGACTTTTTCAATGTAGCACTTTTACCTTTAATGGCGTATTTTTATGTTGCAGTATTGTTATTTTAAGGACCTGAATACAGTCTTGCATGTTTGACATTAATATGATGATGTACATGTACTGTGTTTACTCTACAGGAGATATAAGGGGGGAAGAGACATGCAGAGCCTGGAAGAGTCACTTCAGGTGGAGGTCAGTGTTTAGCTGCGGTGGCCATCACTACCACAAAAGCATGTTCTTACACTACACGAAGAACCATACATTTTATATGTATAGTTTATAGGTTCAATCCAATCAATAATTTCTATCAGTATCAGTACTGCTCCACATTACACTGTTGGTAATATCCCCATGTTTTGGCCTGAACAGATGTTAGTCCAGGACCTTCATTCCATGGTGCCATTATCAAGCCATCAGATTTCAACAAAACACTCAACCATCACGCACCCCTGGAAAACCCTCGACCCCTCCTTTGGGGGGGTGGACTGTGTAGACTTGAGAGACGAGACACGTCTCACCACCATGCTGTTTGGAGTGGCGAGTGGAGCCGGCTGCTTGGAGCCGAGGCTTGCATTGGCAACACCACCACTTGTATTAATGCGCAACCATCACTCTCCCCTGCATCTAAATGTTTCATTACAGCCCAGGCGCAGACACAATTTCGCGGCCTATATGGGGCCGCTCACCAGCAAGCGTGCTCTCTTAAGGGAAAAGTAAAGCATGACAAATTGAAATAAATGAGAGAGAGGGAGAGAGGAGAAGAGACGTGGAGGAGGAGGAGGAGGCCTTCTCTCCATATGGCTTTGCAGGGAGGATAACTTGTGTATTTTTCTAATATCACGTCTGTTTCTGTCTCAAGTCAATGAAAAATCATCTTCTGTCTCCTTATTCCCTTGTTGAGTAGAATAATCCTTTTGATAGAAGGGCACTACTGACAATCATGGAGGAACAAAAGTGAAAATGGTTAAAAAAAAATGTGTGCACTCAAGATCCTTCTTAAGATGCTTGATATCAAAATGTGACCATTTTCTAGTATTTCCATTTTCACCACAGATGGAACCCGTCTACCAAGGTTATCTCCCACCACGCAGTCACTATAATACTACATTCCTATGACGGGCGATTTTATCTCTTCATACACTACATATGATGCTAGTGTGCTGGCAAATTGAAAAATGGCTGCCGTAAAAAGCCAAACAAATATATCACGTCCTTATCAGCTGCAAAGCGTATGGGATTTACAATATGATAAGTTGTATGATTTAATCAGCGCTATCTGTGTTTCTTTATCAGCCAAAGGGCCGCGACCCTTTCGAGCACCGAGAAAATGACCAGTCAATTCCTGTAATCTGACCAGTTATTTTGCAGACTCGGGATGACGTGTTCAGCCCTCAGGTCAGTCTTAAGAGACGGTCTGATAAAAGTGGATCCACAATGTTTTTCTGATGCATCATAAACTGGAGACTTATGTCAAATCTTATGATTGATAATATTGGAGCTTTAAAAAGCCAGATATTTTATAGCCAGACAAAATGCAGAAACATGAACTGAATAAGAGGAAGATAAAAACAAAATGTAATTCTAAATGTGGCTCATGAAGCTTTGGAGTTTGGCTCGTATCATCTGGAGCAGAGACACTGACAGAGGCAGCGTTTTCACAGGTGCAGTTCAAGTCAGTGTGTGGCAGCTTGTTTGCACACATGTGTGAGAGCACGGGTATGTGATCAACACACACACACACACACACACACACACACACACACACACACACACACACACACACACACATACACGCACACACAAAGGAGCTTGAGCTTTCCACCCAACCTCACTCAAACCCCCATGGCCTGAAACCCCGTAGCCCTCATATCAATGAAGCCACACCGATATTCCACCACGGCAGGTGTGTTGCCGTAGCAACAAGGCCCCTTTCATCTCCTGATTCCTCATTGGGTATGCATATTCTGTTTGGCACCCTCATGCCCCCCTTTGCCCCTCCTACTCCCCCCCGACTCCCCGAGCCAGTCAATCACACTTTGGTCTCATCTCTCCCCTCTGATTGGCTTGTTCCTCTCATGCCCTCCTTCAAAGTATTGACCTTCATACACGGCTGACTGCCGAATGACAATGAGGAGAGAATCACCTGTACCGCTGCCGCTGCAGGAGAGAGAGAAAACACACCTGTTGCATGATTGAGTACCAAAGCACGGAGGCTCAGGAGGCACTCGAAGCCAGCGCTGCCTGGAAATAATGCCTCGGTTGAGAACGGGGATCAGAGACAGAGAGGCTTATGGATTTTTCTCTACGCCTCTCTTTCCATCCTCTCTTACAGAAAGAGAAGGAAAAAAATAATATACATTTTTTCTGCACCTGAAAAGCACAGTATGGAGACAGGGGATAGTTTGTTTGAGTACTTGTGTAAACCACCGGATCTCAGACGGCTGCCTCTCGTACACAACTGATCCTGAGCTGAACAGTTATCAGATGCAGTATTTGATCAAAGAGCACATCTGCACTCTGACTATCACCGGGTCTGTTTTTGTGTTTTGTGGGGGGGGGTCCCAGGGCAGTCAGAGCTATTGACTCTCTCTTCTCTCCTCTCCTAACCTGCGAGCTCAGGTTCAGGCTCCGCTGAGCTCCAGAGGCCGACGGAGGCGGAGTGGGAGGGGGTGTGGGAGGGGACACGAAGTCCTGATTATCTGGTCAGTTAGCTCCTCTTATCTGCCCTCGTCTCATCACTTCCAGGAACCTTGGTGTGTGGATAGAGCTGAGAACTCTGAGCTGTGAAGGCAGCAGGTTTGTCAGGAAGCTGCCTGTTCGTTCAGTCAGCTGCTGTTCGGCAGGTAGCGATTCGACTGGTCGAAGATGCAGGACAAGTCAACGACTCTAAAGCTACAGCAGGTTAGTAGCTGCTTTCTTTTCCCCAAAATAATAGGTTCATGTTTACGTCCACACGAGTCCTTGTTGAATAAATAAATAAAATAAAAACACAATGCAATTATTTGAACTTTTCATCTTTGGTCTGGAGGACAAGACATCCATGATTTCCCAAACCAATCTGAGATGAAGACACCTCTAACCTCGAACTGATCCAGGTTGTTTTCTCCTGACCAGATCCTGGCTTGTGTTGGATTTGCTCTCAGATCTACGTCGCTCTGGACAAACGTGTCTGCTCAATGAAACTGTAGAATCACAGCGCACTTTTCCACTTATGTCAATTTATCACAGATGAGCTCGGGTTCAGAGACGTCAATGTCGTTTCTTAACTGCATGCAGCAACAGACAGTAGTTTTGTGAAGTGTTCCTGAGCCTGTGTCATAATATCATTCACACAGTTGTGTCTGTTTTGACTGCAGTGACACTGGACGTGTGAATCTGTCGTCAGTGCTGTGTTTACAGCTCGTTGCACTGCCCTCTAGTGGTCAAGAAAAAATCCACTTATGCGTATTTAAAGTTCTGTGGATTTCAATGGTTACGGTCAAAAGCAAGGTACGTATATACAGTTCTAAACACAGTGGCTGACGTTTGTTAAATGTCCAGCAGAGGGTCCACAGAGGAGACCCCCCCACTGTCTACAGGTACAAGCTTTAATCAAGCCCATCGTTCGTCTTCAACACTGGTGTAAATATAAAGTCATTAGTCTGTGTAAATAATAAGACTCGAAGTATTACACATTTGGAAAGGTTGATGCTTCAGTGAGTTGGAAAAACAAAACAACTCTCTAAATCCCAGTTTGCCATATGCAACAGGTTGAAGTCACTGTTGTCTGTTCAGTGTGCTCGTCTGTAGTTATTGCACCAATGAAGAACGATAATGTATTTAATGCATTTCATCTCATTTGTCTCTGTGTAACTTTCGGATTACTTTGCAAACTTACCCCATTGCAACAGAATTCAATTAGCGGGGAAGTATTTATCAGGAAGCTTATGTTGCCTTTCATATTGAGGCTAATAAACTTTGTATTTACACCATGAGTCAACTTGCTTTGGTTACTGATGTTGGACTGTTTGAGGCCGACGTTTCCTCACATCTGTCTTCATAAAACCTGAACAACAGCTCTGTTATCTCTGTCCACATTCCCTTCATCTCCACCCAACTCATTACCACAAGAGAAGCCTCAAATACGTCTCTGTACCCACAATCCCCTGCTCTCACTCATCTGACTACAGATGTATCTGGTTTGGATCACAAAGAGAAGAAACGCGCTGGCTCTGGCATTCTGAGACAACAAGAGACAAAGATACATGAGAGATTGAAAGAGTGGCTTTGTTTCATCCGTCTCTGGTCCGAGTAATGTGATCAGAAGTGCACGAGAGAAGAGGAGCCTGTTGGTTCTGTCATAGACGAGCTACATTTGATTCACAGCAGGGTTCCTAAGACTGGGGGGGGGGTATGTGTATGTGTGTATCTGCACCAGAAATGTAGACTCAAACTGAAACTGTTTAAAGGTTTGAAAGTTTTAAAAATGATTCTTTTTCACGTTTAATTTTGAACTTTGCATTTGTGCATTTCCTCAAACTGTCTCTGTCTTTTGTTTTTTCTTTCCCCTTTTCACTCTCTTTCCTCCCCCCCCCCCACTCTCTGCACCACCTGGCTGCTTGTTGATGGATGGGTCAATTTGGCCAGAACCGAGTAGATCATAACATGTTAGTCCATGTGATGTGACATGATCTCCAGTGTCACACACACACACACACACACACACACACACACACACAGACACACAGACACACACACACACACACACACACTTGCTAGTTTGCTGAAGGATTTGTCAGCTGCAGAAATGCTGTCCCTCTCTCCCCACCTCCAGTGGCATTTCTTCTAAACCGATCACGAGTTTTCACAACACAATGTTCATACATTTTCAAATATTTTCTGTTTGGTGCAGCATGTAAATCCGAATGTCCAGAGGCAGAGTGGAATTGGTTGTGTTGTCATCTCCCTGATTTGCTGGGAGAGATGTGGAATTATTCCTTGTCCCCGAGCACAGAATCAGTTCCCATGGTCTAAACGCACAGCAGAATGTCTCCCCCCCCCGTCTGCTGTGTGCCTGAGAGCTCCGGTGGAGAGCGTCCAGCGGAGCCCAATGAATGCAGGCCTCGTAACGGTTTTCTAAATGTCATTTTGGGGAACACGCTTGTTCACTTTCTTGAGTGAGATGAGAGGATGGATATCACCCCCATGTGTGTCATGTATGGAGCTCGAGCCAGGAGGCGATTGGCTTAGCAACTGAACGCGAGGGAAACCAAGCAGCCTCGCTCGGTCCAAAGTTAAAAAATAGGCCTATCAGCACTAAAGCTGACTAATTAAGACATCTCATTCTTTTTCTGTTTACAACCTGTGGTTTAACAGGAAGTTAGGTGCTGTACTTAGACAGGAAATCATGGTGCCCAGTCTCCAGAAATACTGCCAGCAAGTAACTCTCCAAACCAAGCTTTTTAATGAGTCACATTAGACAGTTCAACTCGTGAGCTGCAGGTGTTTGTTCAAGTGTTTGTGTGTTTGTTCAAGTGTTTGTGTGTTTGTTTTGTTAAAGAATATGTTAAGGTCATAACTTACAATCTTATTTTATTTAGACGTCTTTTCAACTGCAAATGTTAAATACAGGTGAATTAATATATTTCTCTGCTTTCCCAGTAAATTTTAACGACAATGCCTGATGTTGCTGTTTCTCAGATGCCAGTTGTGTCATTTTAAAAGTGTAATTTGACGGTATTGTACATTGATGCTTTGCCACATTAACCAGCGCCTCCTGTTCTCCGTCCCCCTCTCCAACTCCATTTCTGCCCTTTTGTGGAAAAAGTGCTCCTTTTATTACCGACACCTTTGAACTTCCCTCTTCCTCTCCGGCTGTAATTATTAGGATGCTCCTAAAAAAAGCCTCCGAGATGCAAAGAAAGAGGAGAGAGATTTGAAACATTTACTCACACAGGTTGCCATGGTAACCATTTGGTTATAATTTAATGTCTCTTTGTTGTGCAGCTGCTGAATAGAAAGAGGAACTCGCCGCTGAAAGGCTGTTCATTGCACCGCTGGATGGATTCTAATAATCTGTCGTCTCTTTCTCTCTGTTCTTTCTCCGGCATCCTTCAAACCCCCTCGTACTCGGCTCTCCCTCATTCACCCGTCTTTGTAAAACGGGTCAAAGAGCAGCCTCATCAAAGGGTCATTTGTGAGTCTCAATGGGAAGTAGGCCTGCTCCTTTCCTTAATGGGACTCGGCTCAACAGAAGCATTTTGGCGGGACCGTGGAAAGGGTTTTGTTCCTACATGGAGCTTCATGAAAGGGAATTATGAAATCAAGGAACTTTGTTTCCTGTTGGTGGGAGGCGCCGGCTGAGGTGACTGAATGGAGACCGTTAGCACAAGAGTGTGAGAGAGCCACTTCAGAGCAGAGACGTGCTCCATCACTTATGGAAATAAGATAAAAATGAACAACAGGACGGGAATTATTTACAAGATCAAAATACTGAAAATATTTGATGAAAATAGTAGTTTAATATCACACACCTATTATGAAGAGCTATTGAAAGGAGGCTGCTCTAACATTGTTGTACATGGCTGCATGGCTGTAACAATCACCACAGTGATAAAGTTTCCTTCCTTATATCATTACCACAAAGTCATTTATTCATTTACAAGAATAGACACGCACACACGGGCACATCCACACACGCCTGCAGCACCTCAGGCAACAATAATCAATTAGAATATCCTGGCAAAGGCTGGCTGCACCATGTAAATGATTTGATACAAATGAGCTTTTCCTAATTAAACGCTCTAATTTGCTAAAAGGGGTGTGAGAGGGGGGCTGGCGCCGGAGCCGGCTGAAACGCACAGCAGCAACAACAGAATGCCGCAGGTGCTGCTGAAGATGATAAATGTGAGTAAAACTGTGTGTTTTTGAAATGAGCTGTTACGGAGAACATGACATGTGCGTTTGTGTTTTATAGGAGTGATTTATTTCCTGCAAACTCTTTGCTTTTCATGAGTCTGTAGAGAAGCAGCGACAGACAGTTCAAACATGGCTCCTGTCTGAGGTCAGGAAGATCTGCTGAAGCTCCTGCTCAGCAAACACATGAAGACTTAAGGTTCTATATTTCAAATGGTAGTTGTTCGAAGTGTTTACGTTTGCATCCTAAAAATGAGTTACCTGCTTCATGGGAGACGTTTTGACATGATGACACGAAGGACTTCCATTTCACTGCTTCAGTTTCCTGGTCCTGTTCCAGGTTCATGACACCTGCTGGTAAAAGAAGAGTTAGAAAGTTTGACAAGCCAAAACCACAATACATTCAGTTACACAGAGAACACAGTGAGAAGTACATGACACGTTTAATCAAAGGAACATGTTCAGATTCAGAGGATGTAAATATCACATCAGGATCTTGCATGTTGTGTTTTGGTTGAAACGGGCAGATCACAGCTACCTCAGGTCCAAACCAGGTGAACAGAGGCCACCACTCTTGAAGGTAATTAATATCCTGCCAGTGAGCTTTTAGCAGCAGTGTGTTTCAGCATATCAATCAGCAGGAGATACACAGCAGCAACAGAGCAAAGGCTACACACACTGTATCCAGCTGCCCAACACAGAGAAAGTGTGTGTGTGTGTGTGTGTGTGTGTGTG
>JBBMOC010000145.1:490754-498254 GCA_037975185.1 Centropyge bicolor
GGGGGGAGTGCTACGGCTTCATCAGTCAGAAGACAAAAACCTGGAAGTGGGAGGAATTTGGGGCTCTGGAGAACAGCTTTGAGCTAAGATCGATCAATATATTCTGTGCATAACTTGGCATTTGTACATGTGTAGCAAGACTTCTTCCACCTCGTTCTGTGAGTGCGTACAGTGATATGAGAGCGTGTACCAAGATCTAATGAGAGTTCACTGTGTTCTGGCTCTGCACACCAGACGGACCGTTCTGGGCAGAGGTCATGAGAGAGCTGTCCAAGATCCCCAACCTCAGCACCCCCCCTCCTTTTCTCTTTTTTCTCCTCACTTTCAATCCCACAGTATCTCCAGACCTTTCATCTTAACAGTATTAACTGTGGAAGAAAACAATGTTACTCACATGGAATGACAGAGCAAAACTATTAATAAACATGCAGCACGCAAACACGGAAAAGCTCCATCAGAACAGTTTTATCCCAGTCCACCACTTCATCCAGAGCTGAGTCCTCTCTACACACCCTCACTCACTCAGACCTTATGACCACTGAAAACAACTAAATATCACTGCTCGTCATGACTGGTGCCCCCCCTGCACCCTTTTCTTTCTGTTCCTGTTGTTGCTTTGTAAATAGACCTCTGTGGTTTTCCTGTGGTAACGAGAATAAAGAGAAAAACGAGTATTCACAAACAGCTGAATGTTGATTTCAGAGTGTGTGAGAGCCTGGAAACTGGAAGATGCTTTCGTGAATCTCATCATACATCTGTCTCAAATGTCAGGTTATGTTCAGATTTGTCAGTATTAAAGTCCTGATTAATGTTCAAGTGAAACACACTGGAAGGATGCGGCTCTGCAGATTCATATGACACATGACGTCTCCACCTCTGCTGTTATTNAAGGATGCGGCTCTGCAGATTCATATGACACATGACGTCTCCACCTCTGCTGTTATTTTCTCTCATCTCATTTTCCAGTTTCTCTGACCGTGACTGGAAACTCCATCTGAGTCTTAATTAAAAGCCAAACCACCCTGATGATTGTCCTTGATTCATGTACCGAAGAAAATCAATGAGTCATCATTGCTTTTTGTTGTAGCGGGTGACTCATAAAGGGTATTGATGAGCACATTTGTGTCTGGCCGTCACAGTAACCACAGCTGAGTAAAGTGCTGTTGAAACACCCATTAACCTATCTGTCACTCAGTCCTGCTCCAAACTTCCCTAACTTTGACTTCCTGTGGAGCTTTCACACACACACACACACACACACACACACACACACACACACACACACACACACACACACACACACACACACACTTCCATCACCTCAGAAGACATTATATTGACTTACATTAATTTCTTACCCTGACTCATCCACTAACCTGAACCCCAGGTCTTCACCCTGAAATGTCATGATTTTTTTTGGAGACTTGAGTCCTCACTATGACTGTGTCAACACATTTATGTCCCTACAATACACACACACATAAGAGTTGCGCAGCCATTGTTAGGACGTTGCACTTCCATTCATGGAGCCAGCCTAACCTAAATCCTGATCCTGACCTTGACCAGGAGCTCAGAAAAGACATCCTCATGTGAACTGGTCGAATTTTTTTTTTTTTTTTTTTACCCGAAAAGGTCCCAGTGATGTGATCTCTCTGTCTCTCTCTCTCTTTCTCTCTCTCTCTCTCTCTTTCTCTGTCTCTCTGTCTCTCTCTCTCTCTCTCTCTGTCTCTCTCTGTCTCTCTCTCTCTCTCTCTCTGTCTCTCTCTCTCTCTGCTCTCTCTCTCTCTGTCTCTCTCTGTCTCTCTCTCTCTCTCTCTCTCTGTGTCTCTCTCTCTCTCTCTGTCCCTCTCTCTCTCTCTCTCTCACCGGTGTATTTTCTCTTTGATGAAAGCAGCTAAATGATGAATGGCGCAGCATTCCTGCGTCTCTCAGTGCCACTCCAGCTGACAAAACATCAAGTGGCTCGTCCTGCTCCTTTCTGTCACCGCACATCTTTTGATTAGTACACACAGCTAGACACCTGAGTGCATAAAGGATTTCTGCTTTTTCCATAAATTACACATCAGGGGTTGCGACACCAGTTTTGCGTGTCACCCAATCACAGCACCCCAGGACTGGAGCTGAGGAAAGAGTCATGTTTGAGAGAACATTGCTGTGCTTTTCATTAGGCAGAAAGTTTCACAGACAGACATTTGTTCTGTGGAGACAGAGAGACGGTTATCACAAAACTCATTACTGTAGTTTTAATCTCAAATCACTTGACACTCAGTAGTTGGAGCTGACATGTTTTCATTCTGAAATGTTTTCATTGTGTGATTCCTTCAGGAGTTAGTTCGGCAACACAAACCCCTCAGAGGTTTGACTGGTTTCTTTCTTATACTTTTTCATAATGTTACTGCCACAACAGGAAATAGCTGAAAAAGCTTGACAACTGATGACAATTACAAGAACAAGGTGACTATTTAAACTGCTTTGCCTTTGGAGGAACTCCTGCTCTGCAGCACACGTAGGATTAAATGATTCTGACGAACCAGTGCTGCCTGTGCAGTGTCTGAAACCAGCATATGTGTGATACATGTGGCCATGATAGACAATACTGGATGTAAGGTGACACCAGATCTAGTTAGAGGGTAAACCTGTGAGATAAGATGGTGAGGAAGGAGTGTGGGATTTACTCCTGTAATTTCTCCCTGAGGGTCAGGCTGTTTAAAGCTTCTCCTCCTCCAATATGTTCGAGTGACATTGGAACCTCAGTGGGTTTTTGCTTAGGACAGAAGGAATTTAATATATCACCTCTAAAATCATGGTAAGATATGACCACTGTTAAACAGCCAGGGGAAACAGCCACAGTTTGAATCTAACTGACCTGCCTTTGTCTCAGTGTTCGTAGTTTCAATTTCATTTCATTTTATTTGGTTACTGGTTATTTGGTGACAAATGATCCAAATCAACATAAAGGGTGATATTATGTTGGTGCTGTTTCTGCTGCCTCCTAGTGGTCAAAACATCACACGCAGCCATGGCTGAGCATGAGGCTGAACCTTGAAAAGCCAGTGCAGGTTCTACATTGTGTCAGTTATACGATCGGCATCACGTGCTGCCGAGGTGAACAGCTGCTCTCCTCCAACATTAACACAGACATAAATAACAGTATAAACATAAATGAATATTAATGCGTGTCCATTAGCATTAGCTTTGTTGCTGGGGTCCCTGTGGGCAGCCCTATTAGCCTGAGCTGCACACTGGGCTTCAGGATGAAGACTCATCGTGGCAGCTTCGGCAGACGCAGGTGAATGTTTTCTTCTGAGGAAAAAAGGAAACAGTCTTTTCTGTGTGAGCCGTGACAACAGCTTGCGAGTCCTGACGGAACAGCTTGTGCATGTTCAACGCTTTGTAGATGTGGTTTCTGTGCACGGTGCCACTTTACTAAAGAGGGCGGATGAAAAGCAGCACTTGTTGGAAATGAGGATGTAAAGCGTGTTTTTTTTGTTTTTTTTTACATTGGTTTGCAATTTTGCCGAATGAGTAGAAGTCAAAGCAGTAAGTTCTTGACGTTTCACACTAACAAAGTTTGACCTCTTATGCTCTAATGTATCTGAGTTTTCAGTGGATAGATGATAAAGTGCAATCAGGCAGAAGAGATAGATTTATTGCTTATTAACTCATTTTGCCGCGTTGTTTTGTTTCTTTGATTACAGCAGCCAATCTATTGCTCGTACCATTCCCCAAACTGTTCTTCACTGCACTCAATCATTGGTGGTAAGTTTCTTAAATGCCTTGTGATTAATTCAAATCATTATGAGTGTGCTTTATGTACACGATTTGATTGAAACATGCATTGCATTTGCATAATTACAGCGCTGTAGAGTACAGCTTATTGTTGCGATCCAATCTAAACCACTCAGACTTGGAGCTTTGTGTATTCAAGGGGACTAATATGAAATCACACAAATGCATTGTGTACAGTGTTCTCAATTATGCACAATTACAGACTGGCCTTTCACAGACACAAAAGCCTATTTCAGGCTAACATTGTTCAGCAGAAATGGTTTGTGGTTGTTTTATAGAGCTAAATGGGAGAGTGATGATGAGGGGACAGAGATAAACAAGGGGGGGGATAGAAAACGTCTTGCTACACTAAAACTTCTCAACATAAGTTTAGACAGTGTTTTAGTATATATTTGAGGTGGTTTAAAGAAAATGCATGTCTCTGCAGGAAAGTAAGCTGTTAGTTTGTATGACACGCTCCAGATGCTCTTAAAGGACCATTCCAGCAATGTTACATGTTTAAGTAATACAAAAATGTATAATACATCATGTGGTGCAAACCATATTTCTGAGAAAATTTGAAAGAATTTTCCTAGCATCTCATGCAGCCACTGGTTTCCATTAATTTTCATACAGTATAGAAATTAATTAGCAGACTCTCGAAGCCTGCTTTAGGTGGGTAATCCATTACATTTAACATCAGGTTTTAATTATTGCTGTAAGGTAATGGAGGGCATTACAGGACTCTTCAAATCAATCTGCACTTTAACTGCACTACAATGTAGAGATGAGTGATGTGTACAGAAGTCTTTATCACAGTGTATGTAATTATATATCACAACATCAACACATATATCGTGAAACAATATGTTGTCTGAAAAATCAATGAACGAGTGTATAAAAAGGCTTATCCAGAAAATACCTCAGAATCAAAGCACTTTGTTACATCAATGCAGAAATCCAGTATTACCTTGATACCTTGATTGGAGAGAGAGGTCAACAAGACAGCCATCATATAAACAACATGGTAAAATCCCTGGTGGTTCACAAATGTATATTTTGTATATTTACTGTATATTTGCAAATTTCCTGACTGAGGGATGAATAAAGGTTGATCTTATCTTATCTTATCTTATCTTATAGTTTCATGGTATATTCTATATATAATAATATCATATAACCACTTTCCATGCAATGACCTTGTTAACTAATACACAGAAATACATGGAGACCAGTGGCTTCCCAGAACAAGACAAATACATCCATAATTAAAATGTGTAGCGTGTATTTGAAACTGAAAAATGATGAGTGTACATTATGTTTTTGTTACAGAGCTAAAACACACAAACTATAGGTTTCACATTGTCTGATCAGGCTGTCAGTGTAAAAACTCTTAAATAGTAAGGAATCTCAAATAATGAAACCCTAAAACGAATTCTGATGCTTCCAGTTTAACTGGCCCCTTTAACAGCCGCCAAACCGTCTCCACATCCTCTGATCGACGGCCGACAGATGCAGCACGCACTGATAACATGTTTTTGAAGTCCTTATCTAGTCTGCACACCGTCAAACCAGCGTCCTGCTTCAATGTGAGCTGCAGCTCAGGTGAGTCCCAGAGTTACCTGCTGAGCAACAACCAGTCTGCCAGAACACTCCCCATCCTGAATCTGTCCCACTAATGTACCATGACTGTTCACCCATGTGCCAATCAGTGACAATACTCGAGAAGCAACTGGACAAGCAACAGATTTCTCAACAGACGCTCTGACAATCCTTTGAATGCAGCTTGTTTCTAGCGACCCCCTCCACCTTTCCTTCCCTCTTTCCTGGCTCGTAGCAAAGAAAGCAAGATGAGGGCAATGGTTGTAAAAACAGACACAGACAACGTTGCCCCCGAGGTGGAAATGCAAAGGTTTATCTAAAGGCAGCTCATCAAAAACAACCTTTTAATCATCCCGATCAGCTGCAGAGGATATCAGCCCAGCTTATCTTTCATTTGAGACAGGATATCAGATGAGGCCGATACACAGCCTTTTTCTCATCATGCTCAGTGTCTCCGGGTCTCTCCGATCCCACAGAGCCCCAGCTGAGGTCAGAGATAACTCAAGCTCTCCAGAAGCATGAAGACTGATAATAGGGACAATTTTGTTTTGTAGTAAATTCAGTTACAAGCAGGCACTCAGCCGCCTCTTCTTCTTTTTAATTCCTACCAGACCCTCCTGACCCTCATGTCCCTGTGCTTTGTAATTTGTGACTGACACTGCTCCTCTTTGTAAATTATTTCGTTCACTCTCTCTATTTTCCTCTTTCTTTTTATCATTGTCTGCTCTCGCTTGTAATACTCCCTCTCTCATTTGTCTCTCTCTCTCTCTTTTTTTTTTACAAAACAAATGGCATCTTCAGCCTACATAGATGGATTCCTCCATTATTTTCAAAACAATCTCTGGCATCCAACATCATGTGTGAGCACAAACAGCCTATTCTTCTTCTCCTCTCTCTCTCTGTCTCTCTCTCTCTCTCTCTCTCTGTGTTACTTCTCATCTGTGCTCTCTCCTCTTTCCCTCTAATGCTGTTGAATAATGGAGAGACTGCATGCAGTAGTCATGCTGTCACTCAGCCAGTGAGAAGCAGGGGGCCTGCGGTGAATACATATGTGTGTGTGTGTGTGTGTGTGTGTGTGTGTGTGTGTGTGTGTGTGTGTGTGTGTGTCGGCCTATCTGTCTGCGTGCTGAAGATTAGCCTGAGGGCACGGCCTTCCTCCCCGCAGCCACACACACAGTTGCACATACAGTACATACACTGGTTTAAATGTGCGTAGATCATGCAACCAGCTGTAACAACGCGGCCTCGAATATCTTCAGTATCTGAGTGTTGTGTTTTCTCTATTTCATTTCTGAAATGTTAGACGAGCCTATGATGCAACAAACCCACTGCCTGATTGGCAAAACCCATTGAATAGTAATGTAAGTATTGCATAGGGTAACACTACATAATGTATGAGTGTCTCCCTATAGCAGGAACACAAAGATCATGAATCAGGGTCAGAACAGATGATAGAAAGAGAAAGAACACGGAGCTAACAGGACGGTGGAATCCTTGGCACTGCAGGGCAGACATGCAATTATTTTGCATCCGATACTCTGCCATCCTCGTGGCAAGGCCAGGGGGACCCCTGCTGCTAAAACCAGCTGGTAGGTGGACTTGAGATATCCAATCCCTGTCTTTAAATTGAGCGACTGGCAGAACTACATTCTCCACACAGCCCTCTTATTTAGCTGGCCAGATTGCCTGGTTGTCGATCGTCTCCAGACATCGCTTTTAACTCAGAGAGAGCAAGCCGGCGAACGCAACATCTGGGCTTCCCCAGCAGCTGAGCCAACAGAGGAGGGTGTGCATGCAGAATAGAGGGAATGTCAGAAAGGGAAGAATACAAAATACTATTGATCCAGTGGGGCCTCATGTAAATGGATGGAGGAGGAAAAAGTCTCCGCCTCTGCTCTCTCCTTCCTTCTCTCCATCCCTCTCTTTTCCCAGTCCAGTGCCCGTCACAGCTGGGAGGGGGCTTCTGCTTGCCTTTGGCCCAATTACCCAGGGCTTAAAGCGCAAAGCATGTTGAGCGGAGTAGGTCCAAGCTTGGTTTAGTCGAGTTCAGCATGGCTTGGCTTGGGCTTGGCTCGAGTTCCTGCTTTGAGCTGCTATGCAATTATAATTAAGGCTGTCCTCTGACACGTA
>JBBMOC010000145.1:500754-507932 GCA_037975185.1 Centropyge bicolor
ATATGAAGATGGTGCAGCCCTGCGCAGCCAGCTCCATGCAGACGTCAGCTGCTCGTACACACCGAGCACAGCCAGCAGCAGCTTGCAGCAGCATCAGTGCTAGCTAATGTCCACAGATTACAGAACCTGCTCCACTTTAATTAATACTGGAACAGTCCATCCAGCCATGGTGAGCCACCACCCTCACCCTCTGTCGCCTCCAGCTGCCTTTAAAGCCCACGCCGCTGCTCCATCCTGCCGGCCCGCTAGATGGAGGCAGACTCAGGCTCGGGTGGATGAGAGCACGTCATTGAGGTTTTAATGTGCTGCAGAAGGAGATCAATCTGGGACAGGCGGGAAATGAATGGAGACGCCTGTGTGCTGGGACTGTGGCGCTCAGGCTGGGCGGCGTGTGACGGAGCAGAGGCTGTGTGTTTGATTGTAATTACAGTAGTGCTTTGAGCCCTCCCCCAGAGTGAGAGGGTGGAAGTGGGAGGGGCGGGGGGTTTGATTGAGGATGGGCTGGAATGAGGCATGATGGGAGAGGTGGAGTGTGAGCGTGTGTCCATATGCTGCTGGGACGGAGGGAATCTCCAAAAGGAATTTTCACCTTGGCCCAGTCTCCCCGACGCCTCAGGATGTTGTCCAAGGTTGAGCCGAGCGACGCCGACCCACACAGACGCAGAGGAACAGTGGAGGAGGCGGCACGGCTGCCTGACTCTGTTTGCCAGAAAACTAAATCGGAAATTAAGCAGTTATGAGCGCTGACAAATATGTGACATCCTAATCAACCACCCAATGATACATGCTGCTGGGTGGAGATGGAGTAACTTTGGAAATCTCTCCTCTGTATTCACTTCCTCCCACGGTGGAAATGGAGTAAAGATCTTGACACTGCGCCACTCAGCGGCGCCACTCATAATCATAACTTCAATCGAATGACGTTAGGATATATGGACAGTTATATATAAGCATCCTGACATTCAAAAACACAGCTGACATTTCCGCCAGGTGACGAGCTGCTGTATGTGATGAGTCAATGTCCTTTCAGAGACATTAGAGACAGAAACACACAGGAGTTCAAAGGTGCCACTACGATAGTTTCAGAGCTCTCATCAGCTCGAGGCTCCAGGTTTAAACAGACTACTGTCAGAGCTGGAAACAGCTTCACACCTAAAATGAGTTCAGCTTCAGTTTGTTGCTTCTCAAACTGTTGAGTTCAGTACAAAACTAGATGTCTGCTCAAGTACCCTGTTTATAAGAGTGAAAGCCCTGCACACCCACACAGGTGTCTTCACTTCATCATGGCTGATTAGACTCAGAGCTGGGCGGAGCTGTGCTGGGAATGATGCGAGGCCACCAACGTCCATATCCTGATAAAAGTGGTGGAGGTGTTGTCCCGCCCCGACAGGTGCCCGAACACTAACAGGGGAGTGAGGGAGCTGTCAGTCAAGTGAACCGTCCTGAGGAGAGGACTAATCAGGCATCATAAGTGAAAACACCTGTGTGGGTGGACCAAAGGTGCGTGGGGCCTTTACTGGCTGAGAAAGCAGCTGTCTGCAACAGTTGTAGCATCATGACTGTTTCTGTCTGCCTCTCAGAAACCAGGGACTCAACATGCTGTTTGTAATGATGGTGCCGGCCGTGACACCATGAGAGGAGCGATTAACTCTGTCTGTTTACCAGTGGATGTAATGTAATATTAATGTAAGGTCAGTGATTATTCAGTAGAGTTTAACTTGCAGGTTCAGCAGTATATGATGTTTTTTTGGCTGCTTGTGGACAGAACATCAACCTCTCAACACATCGACATATTATCAGTCGTTAGGACTAACATTATGACATACAGTCATGCATCAGTATTTAAAAATCTAATGGAACATATGTGATGATTCCAGCACTTTATCATCCATTAAGGAAAGTCAAGTCTGATGAATGATGAATGAGTGGACCATGCTGAATAAAATGGAATAGTTTTAACTTATTAACTCATTTCTCTGCTCCTGTTTTTTATGAGAAAAACTGTGCAGGACAGTGAGTGTGCAGTGGGATGATCGTGTTGTAAACAGCCACGCTGAGATCCATTGTGTGTTTTCTGAGAGAGGCTGGTTTAATTTTAATCTGTGAACTGAACGTCGTTGTGAATCATTTGCCTATAGTCCTGAAACCAGCTTGGAGTAAGCTCACCTGGAAAACACAGCTTTGGAGCATCACACCAAACCTCTCCAACCATAATGAGGCTGGGGTTTGAGTGGGTCAAGCAGTCAGACACAATCAGTGGCACACAGAGGTAACGATGTTATTATATTATTACACATCGTTTATGAATAGCTACCGTAGTCGAGACTAGTACAAAGAAAACAAAGAGAAGTAGGAGTTGAATAAACGTGAATAAATGTTGCTGGGGAACTCTGCAAAAATAGATGGAGCTCTTCTGCAGAAGAAGCCTGATAATAACAGCAAAAGTAAATAGAGACATTGTTCTGCCAATGGCCGTCCAATCTGTTATTAATGCCTAATGCCCAGTGAAAGGCATTCTAGCCAATCCCAACACGGCTGGCTCGATACAGTACAAACACAGTCGTCCTGTCGGCAATGCTGAGAGCAACAGAAGGGACAACACAGGACAGGTGGTGGCTACATGTGATTCATTGTTCCTGTAAGAAAGCACAAGTCCCACTGGTCGCCAGTCTCTCTCTCTCTCTCTCTCTCTCTCTCTCGCTCTATTCTATCTATCTCCTCTTCCTCTCTCATCTGTCTCTCCTCCTTCTCCTTCTCAGATTAGGTGTGAAGAATAATTAGCGGGTACTGAAGAGCCCCGGGTGGACTGGAGGCTCATGGGAGCCTGGTCACTTTCTCCACCACCAACTGTCCCTGGCAACACAGCTGACAGTGGTGTGTGTGTGTGTGTGTGTGTGTGTGTGTGTGTGTGTGTGTGTGTGTGTGTGTGTGTGTGTGTGGTCACCGTATGGAACAGGTCGGATCTGTTTGTTCTCTGCCATCGTTCAGAAACATGCAAAGCTGCATTGGAAAAACATTGGTTGACTGATAAATGCATACAGGAGTTTGACATAAAGGGGCTCGCAGATATGGCTGTGTCCTCAAAGGGAAACACGCTCAATAAGAGGAGTCAATTAGTGCTATGAAAAAAGACAGATGCTTCATAATAGTGGCAATTAGCTTGCTCATCTCCCTTAAGCTTCTTTCAACTTTCTGCTGTTCGATATAGTAATTATTTTTGATGTGGCTGTCAAAACAATTTGATGACAAACTCATCAGCAGGA
Source organism: Centropyge bicolor (assembly GCA_037975185.1). Classification (NCBI taxonomy): domain Eukaryota; kingdom Metazoa; phylum Chordata; class Actinopteri; family Pomacanthidae; genus Centropyge; species Centropyge bicolor. The sequence goes on from JBBMOC010000145.1 coordinate 504,018, forward strand.
AATGGCGGGAAGGACTAACAATGTCTCCTCATTTCAAACCTTTATTTTCATTGTTTGAGCTGAACACATTATAAACTGAGGCGTATATGCAGAGTACAAACTTTACCTGACTGGTGTCTTCTACAGTTTTAACAGAGTGAGCTCCTTCTATGAAACAAACAGAAACTAACCTCTTCATGTAACAGTGACTTTACTGGACAATGATGAGATTGTGGAATCACATGTTCCTCATGCATGAAGGCGTCTTTCAGGGATCCATCTAGTCTGTATATACATGTCTGTCCTGACCCAGTCTTCTGCTGGGATCAGTCACAACATTCATGTCTTTCAAAAAGTTACTGCTGTGAGGTGGAAAAGATCATTGTGAAACTACATGTTGAAGCTCTGCTGATCAGAGTTTGAGGCCTTTTACAACTTGCATGATGAGTAAATTTGATAGTGTCAGAGAGATATTTCCAGGATCAGGGATGTCAACAAAACATCCTCAGTGTTGTCTGACCAGGTGAGAGAGGGAGGAAGAGTCTCCATCCACGCTAGCAGCTGAATGTTTAGCAGCTGAATGTTTAGCAGCTGAATGTTTAGCAGCTGAATGTTTAGCAGCTGAATGTTTAGCAGCTATAATGTTTACCGTGTTCATCATCGTTAGCTTGTAGCATGGCCACATTTGATAATTAACACTCAACACAAAGTCCACCTGACTGACCTGATGATGACGCTGTGTGAAAGGTAAGGGAATTAACACGGTTCATCCTCTGAGGAACATTCATGTCGTGTATTTCCACTCATTTCCCTCAACTACAAATGTCTGCCATGTGGTGGCGCTGGACAAAAAGTCAGGGAATCACCGGAGTCAGTGGGATACATCTGCTGTGGACCATGAATATTTGTACTTCATGTCAACCTCATAATATCATCAAAGACTTTAAGATTCATCCGCTGGCGATCATTAACTCATCACATTGCAAATCTTTCCATTAGCATAGAGACAGTTGTCTTTCTCTAACGCCATCATATCTTTTTGTTTTTTTCAAGCTCAACTCTGATTCTTTTCATGGCCCCAGGTGTGTTGTCATCACACTGTCATCATCCAGCTGATGTCATGAAGTGTGATTCAGCTTCATAATCGAACCCAAGAGAGACCAATGGTGATTTTAGTAAACCCACTTCCCGCCTGTCGGGGTCTCATTCAGACTGAAACACAGCAAACATTGGTAAAGCAGGCTATAAAAACTGTCTAATTTCATCTCAAGCTGAGGAGGAAGCACCGGGTCTCCAGATGGCAGGAGGAAGCAGGAGAGACGGCACTTTGCAGTCGCATCCATACAGATGAGTGGAAAGCTGTGAGTCTGTATCATGTTGGTGGGGGGTGTTCCTGACACCCTGGCATGTCCCATAATCGGCTTTCCTCACTGACAGCAGGGGGCCATAGGAGAGTCCTGTCTGTCTGTCTGTCTCTCCCTCTCTCTCTCTCTCTCACACACACACACACACACACACACACACACACACACACACACACACACGAACATGTACACACGCACACCTGGCTGGAAGCGGGGGGGGTCTCACACTGCCAGCTGTAGATCAGGATACACACTGAGCCCAAGAGGAACACACACACAAACACAGGCAAAATGTGAACAAATGAAACAGCTTCTAATCCACGTGAGAAGCTGTCATTTTTACAGCAGGTAGGATATTTTACACACACGCAGAGTTCTCCAGCCGGAATGTGAGAGTCATCATATACACACACGTGTTTGAGGACTGAAGGCTCGAAAAACAAAAACACACATTCCCAGGCTCACACTGAGGCTTCATTACACCACCTGCACACGGACGGCGGCGAGCAGCACTCAAAGCTATGAAGGGGGGGTCACGTACACAGATCCACATTCAGCTCACACACTGTCACACACACATGGGGGCGGAGCCAGCTGCAGCAGACAGGGGGGCCTGCAGTCACACAGCCATGGGCACAGACCTGCAGCCACGCAGTGAAGAGATATTGAACAGAACAGTGAGGAGTGAGAGCTCCTGACCTGTCCCCCCAGCTTACACCCCCAGAGGCCCCCCCCTCACCTGCAGCAGCAGGATCAGCTCTGCAGCGTCACACTGCTGCTACAGCACTGACAATAAACACACAGACCTCATTACTAACATACAGATACAGATGTGATCTGATGTTACATGAACAAAGAGAAGGATTTTCTCATCTTTCCGTGAGCTGCTCGGATCCTCCTGCTCTGTGAAAGTGGCAGAGCCTGTGTGTTTCCTGTGGCGACCTGTGGAAGTCACCCGTCACCGTGTGTGACAGCACCATGAATAACTGAGGAGCGCGATCTGTCCCAGCTCTCCCCAGGACACCGCAGGAAGGAAACAAATGTGAAGGCCAGCCTGCATCAATACAGGCCCAACATTTCAAAGACTTTTGGGAGGAGGCAGAGGTGAAAGTACTTTGGCACAGATAAAGCCGGCGATGGTCTGAAGCATTTATTTTATTACTGTCCTCACTGGATGATTAACGACTCTGTCATCCTGCAAGTTTCTTATCCATCATGGACAACAAGATATTTTCACTTCTACCAGCAGTTTGCATTAATGAATAAAACCTGCAGTCTCTCAGTCTGACATCAAGTGAAACATATTCACAGCCAGGTTCCTCCAGCAACAGTTTACTAACTCATCTCTTACTCCAGTTAAAGAAAACACCAGGAGCTGTAAACGTCCTGGACGTGAAGTGACCACAACGTTACACTGAACTGAAAATACACAATACTGAATGTCTGTAAATTGTTGGTCTGAGCAAAAAGTTGTGTGTGACACACACACACACACACACACACACATTTTGGCGTGTCTGTCGTGCTTTGTTCTTCATTTTTTTAAATACTTCAAATCCTAAAGTAGCCTCTACATGTACGACAGGTGGAGGAGCCACATTCACTGTACCTGTACATGCAGACTGTCTGCCCTTTTATATATATATATATATATATATATATATAGTTCAGCAGTCACAGCCGGTGCATGTGTTGTGTATCTGTATGTGTGGATGTGCATGTGTGTTAAGTCCATCCATCCTGACTGAGTTTGCTCTGTCAGGTCTGTATTCTTAATGAACCGTGGGGGGGACCATGTCGCAGGCTCTCGCTCGTACTCCAGTCACCGCTGTGCTGCCGCCCATGACTCACGGCAGAACCCAAACACGGGCCGGCTCGTACTCGTACCTGCTCTACATGATGTGTGTGTGTGTGTTGGTGTGTCTGTTGATGATTGGCCCTCGGAGCCGTCTGTACATCCACATTTACAGTCTCTCTCTCCAGGGGTAATTGCCTGCCTGCTGCTGACACTGGAATCCCTCAATCCTGGCCGTGATCAATCTGAGAGAAGTAGGTAAACAAAGCTGTTCCTCTGTCCTTTAAAGCAGTCTACTCGCCCTTGTTAAGAAGAGCAGCTCCTTTAAATGGACAAATGAGGAGAAAGAAACGGCAGCAGACGTGGGAATAGATTCGTGTTGACCGAAAGCAGAAGGCTCTTTCCTCCTGCTTTAGCCATCCACGGCTAACTAATGCATCATACATCAGGCCGATCATGTCTGACTGGAGATTGCTTGTTACAGATATGATGAAGTGTTGCAGCGTATCCACATTAATTAGGCCCCCATCTCTGGCAAACTCTGAGCATTGAATCAGCGAGGTGGTGTTTTTTTTGTACTTCCCTGTGTGTGTGTGTGTGTGTGGTTGTGTGTGTGTGTGGTTGTGTGTGTGTGTGTGTGTGTGTGTGTGTGTGTGCGTGTGTGTGTGTGTGTGTGTGCGTGTGTGTGTGTGTGTGTGGTTGTGTGTGTGTGTGTGCGTGTGTGTGTGTGTGTGGTTGTGTGTGTGTGTGTGTGTGTGTGTGTGTGTGTGTGTGTGT
>JBBMOC010000146.1:7500-20000 GCA_037975185.1 Centropyge bicolor
AACATCATCAGCTGGTCTGAGCTGTGTCACATCGCCGAGTCGATGGCGTGCGGCCTGGCGTATCTTCACGAAGACGTCCCCCGACAGAAGGGGGAGGGACCCAAACCGGCCATCGCTCACAGGTCTGCCTGCAGCGCCACCTTTAGCCCACTGAGGCCGCTTCACGCTCACGTAGCTTCACCTGCTCAGACAGTGAAGGGCTGTAGAAATTCACATCAATTCTTTTGGATAATGAGAGCGAACCGAGCTCTGATTGGTTCCCTCATTCTCCGTCAAGATGCCTGGAAGCGTCTGAGGTGATGAAGGGTTTCAACAAATCCATATTCATCTTTGTATTGAAGTGAGGAAGCCACATTATTTAAACAGAGGCTGATTTTAAAAAGCTGTCTGTAAGATTGCAGGAAAAAAGTTTGTACAAACACAAATATCAATTCATCATATTAGACAGAACTGAACTTTTCATTGTTTCTCAAGTCAAACTACAACAGACACACAAACAAAAGAACAAGAACACAATTAAACATTTGTCTGCAGTAACAGCTTTTGGCCACATAGTGGAGCCAGTGAGTCGTTTACCACTCGCCGCCTCACAAGGGAGAGAAGGAGGTTTTAAGGGTAACTGCTAACAGGAGCCGCTAACAGGAGCCGGTAACAGGAGCCGCTAACAGGGTCTGCTAACAGGAGCTAACAGGAGCTGCTAACAGGGGCCGCTAACAGAGGCCGGTAACAGGAGCCGCTAACAGGAGCTGCTAACAGGAGCTAACAGGAGCTGCTAACAGGAGCCGCTAACAGGAGCCGCTAACAGGAGCTAACAAGAGCCGTAGATTAGACTTATTAATTGGGAAGTTGAGGGCTTCGATCTTCAGTGATGATTGAAGAGTTCAGAGTCACGCAGCATAATATGTTTTGTCTGAGGGTAACCGGTCTGATGTCCTCGACTCTCTGTGTCTTTCAGGGACTTTAAGAGTAAGAACGTCATGTTGCGTTCAGACCTCGCAGCTGTGATCGGCGACTTCGGTCTTGCCGTTTGTTTCGAGCCAGGAAAATCACCTGGAGAGACGCACGGACAGGTGAGCTGCTCTGACTGCAGGTGGCAGCACGTCACAGACACACTGACTGTTACCTCATGTGTGTGTGTGTGTGTGTGTGTGTGTGTGTGTGTGTAGGTGGGGACCAGGCGTTACATGGCTCCAGAAGTTTTAGAAGGAGCCATCAACTTCCAGCGAGATGCCTTCCTCCGAATCGACATGTACGCCATGGGCCTGGTGCTGTGGGAGCTGGTGTCCCGCTGCAAGGCTGCTGACGGTAACACACACACACACACACACACACACACACACAGTAGAGCTGCTGCTGTGAAGGAGCTGAAGTTGTCAACAAAGGAAAACTTTGAGTTCAGAATGAATCCTGATTCTTTTCAATGTAGAAGACAGAAGCTTGTTTTACTGTAACCTGCCTTCGTAAACACAGGCACGCCCTGACCGTGTGTGTGTGTGTGTGTGTGTGTGTGTGTGTGTGTGTGTGTGCCACAGGTCCAGTGGATGAGTACATGCTGCCGTTTGAAGAGGAGGCCGGTCAACATCCGTCCCTGGAGGACCTACAGGAAGTCGTCGTCCACAAAAAGATGAGACCGGCCTTCAAAGACCTCTGGCTCAAACACAGCGTGAGTACACACACACACACACACACACACACACACACACACACGGTGCAGTGATTAATCCTTCTTTGTGAAGGTTTTAATGTTCAGTCTGTGTTTTGTTGATTCACCTTCGTCTCTGATGCTGAATGTGTTTTCCTGATTTGTACAGTGAGCCTGAAGTTGCAGCCCCCCACTCTACACACACACACACACACACACACACACACACACACACACGCACACACACACGGTCATATATGTACAAATACTTCAGTTAGAATCCGATAAAACGACAGTGATCCTCTGGAGGAGACTCGACCTGACAGCTGACTCAAAATGAGCCTAAAAGCTGTGAAGCTTGTCTGGTCATGTGGCCTCACACATGTTGGGGGCGCTCCTGCTGTCGTAGCCTGTGGTGGTCTGGATCCCCTGCCCCGTGTCGTGGTCTGGTCTGTCTCCAGGTGGCAGGTTCAGTCCTGACTTCTTCGTTCGTCCAGGCTTTCTGCTTGTGGAACGACGAGGTGTTTCTATTATTCTGTCCACTCCTAACTCCTAACAGTCCCAGTCCAACTCAGAGACCAGAGACATCAGGTCTGGGGCCGGGGCACCAGGACACCAGGAGTCCCCACAGACCCTGCAGTCAAATCAGTCAAACCCAGCAGTGAATCCTTCAGGACCAAATGTGCTGACAGAGTGTGTGTGTGTGTGTGTGTGTGGATATGTACAATATTATACAATATTTACAGATTAAAACAGCAGGAACCAACAATAACAGAAGAGTACGAATAAATCAGTCGAGGGCTTTTGCAAACGTTTCCTCAAATGTGAACAACAAGCTGATGTTCTGTCGTGTGTGACAGTGAACTGAACTGAACCCACAGACTGTTTTTATTTCAGTCGCCTTTAGAAAGGAAGCTGCTGTGTGTGTGTTCACATCAGCTGAGCCTGACTTGTTTCCTTGTGCGGCTGCAGGGTCTGGCTCAGATCTGCGAGACGGTGGAGGAGTGCTGGGATCACGACGCCGAGGCCCGACTGTCGGCCGGCTGCGTGGAGGAGAGGATCTCCCAGGTCCGCCGCCTCACCGCCACCATCGCCCCGCCTACCTCCGACCACCTCGCACCCGTTCCCATGGTAACCAATGTGGACCTGCCGCCCAAAGAGTCCAGTATATGAGGCAGTCGACAGAAATCAAAGAAGTGAACTCGTTAGCCGCCGGTGTTAGCCGCCGGCGTTAGCTGCCGGCGTTAGCGGCGCTTTCCCTGAAGTTCCGTTCAACTTCCTGTGAAAACGACTGAATGACACTAAAACACACACACGTGCGCACACACACAAACACGCATCATCTTTTCTCAGTGGAGTTTTACAACCTAAACCAGAAACACGGCGTCAAAGCAGCTGCTATTTGATCTCTGGACTTTTCGAAATCTTTCCTTCTTTGATTCTGTCTCTTCGTCCTTTTGGACAAATATTACCAGCACACGTCCTTATTTTTCTCAAGTTTTCCTCTCAGTCTTGAGTCATTTGTGTCTTTTTTTAACCGTGTGTGTGTGTGTGTGCGTGTGTGAGAAACGACACACACACACAGGAAACCCGACACTGAAGCGCATTCAGGTCCCGACTCAGTGAATGCTTCTCTCCAGTACCTCAGCGACCGCTCTCCTCACGCTTGCAGATTTTTCACCATTTTCCTCGTGCGTTCTTCCCTCTGCTGTCCGCTTCTACTCCGCCTCCACATCTGGACTGATCCACCTACCTGCCACCTGACAACACCTTGAGCTGTTTTTTTACTACAATGCTGCAGAACTCTTGTCGGAGCGCGACGACTGTTAAACAACCAACGACAGCAACATTTGTTTTTCTACCGTTTCTGGAAATCGTTTTCTATTTTTTTCCTGCGACCACATGCTACTACTCACACACGACAAACCTTCGGATCCAACGGGTTGTATCCAAACAGACAGGAAACAGGAAGTGAGGTCATAGGAGGAAGCAGACAGACTGGAAAGCGTGAAGGTTTCCTTTATTTCTCCTTTTCTCTCTTCTCTCTCGCTCTTTGTGTTAAACTGTTCAATTCAACGTTGAAGACTGAGAGAAGTCGGACAGGATCGCTTTTCAGGAACCAGGAGGCAAACGTCTTGCATGCAGAGATTTGATTGGCTAACTGCGTTCAACCACAGCATTTTGGTTGGCTCAGAAATAAAACTTCTCAGGTAACCAGGTCCACAGGGGTCGGGGGGGGTCGGGGGACGGGATTCGACGTGGTGTGACGCCGGCCACAAGTTTCCACTGTCGGACGGCGACAACCACAAGTGGGAGGGGCTTATCTGAGGGTGCTCAAAGCCTATTGGCTGTCCTGAATATGTAAATTTGCAAGGTGCCCAAACAGGGAAAACGTGTTACCCTGAAAACGGTGCAAGACCTCATGATGCATAGAGCTGTTTATGCATTCAGGTCAGTGTGTCTGCGTGAGAGTGTGTGAGCGTGTGTGTATGGGAGAAAGTGTGTGTGTGTGTGTGTGTGTGTGTGTGTGTGGATGGTACAATGTGAACACAACAGTCACGTGATATGACACGTGATGAGTTTTCTTTTTTCTAATTTTGATTTTTTTTTTTTTTTACTGTGCGTGTTGATCGTTTCATGGTTTCAGTCTCTGTTACCTAGAGGTCAGTGAAGGACCTGTGACCTTTGACCTCCTCAGCTCTGATACCATTCAACATCGCCTCCTTCTGGTTGAGCTGCAGCACTTCAGAAATCACACACACTGTCTTTTATCTGGACTCAGTCCCACAAACACAAAGACTCACTAGAGACCAAATGTGGATTCATCCGCCGCTGAAAATAGTCCCCAACACGTGAACTGTTTCCTGCTGTTTGTCTGAAACAAACCACAGTGAGCAGCTGTTGGAGGAAACTACTGAAGCTTTTTAAACATGAAACTTGTGAGATGAAAGATTTATGTGTTCAGTTTGAACCAATGAGCCTGAAGCTGAGAGACGCAGACAGGAAGTGAGACAGTGGGTTGGAGTCAGAACATCAGATGTGATGACACGAGACTGATGCTTTAAATTCATCTCACTGATGATGGAAGTCTCTCAGTCATATATAAACCTTGATGCTGTGCTGTTGCAGGTTTTTCAAAGTCTGCGGAGGTTAAAGGTCATCAGTCCCCTCACTCGCCTCCCTGTTCTCGTTTGTTTTTCCTTCAACCGGGACCAAACGTTGGCGTTGGTCTGCCGCGGCGGAGACCGGCCACAGAGTCCAGAGGCCTGTGCTACGAAGCCAGTTTAACCTGCTCCCATTGAACTCAGGTCACCAAGGCCAGTCGGGGTCGACAAACTCAGCCTCAGCTGGAGTTAATCTGTGATGAAGATGATGCTTTGTTCGTCCGTGTTAACTTCATCTGAGTCTGTGTGTGTTGGTGTAAAAGAGGCAGTTTCTGTGTGAGGATTCCTGCTCCGTGATTTTTCACAGAAGAAAGCACTTTGATCATGTCAGGACATGAAGAGTCTAAAGAACTTACTGTGGCTGCAGACACAGTTAATTCATTAGCTCAGTGTTCGGTGTCTTTTTGTCTGATGGACTCTTCTGTTATTTGTTATATGATCCAGACGTCAGGACACGTGAAACAGTCTCAATCTGAATCATGTGAATATGAAGTGAGGATAATCCAGCTGCAGCCTCCACCTGGCTCCACCTGCTGCAGCCTCCACCTGCTGCAGCCTCCACCTGCCTCAGCCTCCACCTGCTGCAGCCTCCACCTGGCTCCACCTGCTGCAGCCTCCACCTGGCTCCACCTGTGAGCCGGAGCCCTTCCTCTGTGTTCATGAATGAAGCTCCTCGGCTGCAGACCCACCTGGATGAATGTGCAGCTTCATTCTAACAGTCGTCTCAGCTGCATCAGGAGGAAACATACAGATGTTCTCTCCAGCTGTGATCACTGACACTGAGGACAGATGTGCAGCCACTGACACACTGTGTGTCCAACAGTGAGGCTTGACTCCGCCCACTGGCTGTGGAGACGTCTGGACCCAGAAGCCGGCAGAGACACTGAAATCCCCAGCTTCCATAGAGACCATCATCGGGCTGAGCTCCGGCCTCTGAACACCGCCGCCCTGCAGACTGAGACGCTCAGAATCCACCGATATCGACCGGGCTTACACAGTCTAACCTCCAGTTAACCACGAACATAAAGTCAGAGCAGTTTAGAAAATCACCATGACAACACACCTCACCTTCGTAGTACGTCTTAATGAGGAAGTTACTCCTGAACGGATCCCGATCCGCCGGTTAGCTCGCTCCGTAGCACAGGCCTCCGTCCCGACACTGGCTCCACCCTTTACGTTCAGACACACGTCGTTACTGACGGTGAGAAGTGGAAACAAAAACAAGCAACTCTGTTGTTTTTGGTTGTTGTATTTGTATATTTCTGTTTCTGTTCTTCTTGTGATGCCATACATGTAACAGTGAATGTCTACGATGCTGCTGCTGCTGAGGATGATGAAGATGACTCAAACTCAAAGATGAATATATTTCTGTATATTCCTTTTTACTGTTCCTTTGATTTCCGGTGCATTGAACACATGCAACTCTCTGTACGAAGTCAGCGGGGCGAGACGAGGCGTTCGAGGAGCCTCGGGCGTTTGGCCGCGGGAACGACCACGACGAGGCGCTAAAGAAACGGTGTCGAGTAATAAACGAGTGGAAAAGATAGAAAAGCTGGGAAAAACTCAAAAAAACATCAAAACAATACTGCTCATGAACCACAGATCACCTCAATACACCAGAAATACCTCAGAAGACTTTTCTACGTGTTAAAGTTCTGTTTCTATATTTTATTAGTTGCTTTGACGACTTGTAGTCACATAATATTTTATTGTGAGCTTTTTATTCTTTGTTGCTTTCTTTGGATTTTACTCTTTGATGAGAGAGATTCATTGTTGTTTATACATAAAATCTACAAACGGACGGAAGAAGAAAATCCACCAGGTTTCAGCGAGACTCAAATGGCCACGTTGTAAATAGTTAGTGAAGTGTTTTGTTTTGATTTCAGCCTGAACTGAACTGCCGATCTCATTAAAGCACCTGGACTGAGCTGGACTCCTTCTGTCATCCTGTCTCCTCATGAGCCTCCTTCACGCTCTCATTTCTGATCTCACCTCCTCCTTTCCTTGTGCATCTTCCTCTTCACTTGTTGCCTTCCCTCCTGTCCTGACTCCTTTCCTTGCTTGTCTCCTTACTTCTTGTCTTTTTGTCTCGACGGCCTTTTGTCTCCTTTCCTCTCATTTGTCTCCTTCCTGTCTTCACGTCGTTTCCTCTTCTCTCGTCTTCCAGTTCCATCGAATGATTCCTCACTTTCTCTCCTTTTCTTTCCTCCTCACCTTCTTCCATTCCTCCGCTTTTTCGTCTTTTTCACTTTTCATCTCGCTCACTTTCTCAAATGTCTTGTGCCTTTATTTGACTTCATCTCTGGAGCTTCCTTCTTCACGTCCATTCTCTCACATTCTGTCCTTCCTGTGACTAAAAGCTCACGTTTTCCCAAATCTCACACCAGAGTATATTTGTACCAGATTACATTTGGAATAACTGATTCAAACTGAAGGACACCGCTGACGATGAACACGGCTCACTGATCCATAACTGAAACAGTCTTCCAAATGTACTTCTGTACCTTCAGCCAGGTGTGACCTCGACGTGACAAATAACTGCTGGGACGGTGCCGACAAACCAAGGCCTGATGGACTGACTCAGGTCCAGGTGCCTCCAGGTGTTTTCAGGAACATGTTACCTCATTAAAGCCACACGGGCAGAAACAGAGTTGTGGGAACGGTGGACGACTCGGGCAACGTTGTCGTCTGGGTTTCGAGATGAGAAACACGGGCTCATTTTCACCTGCATGGATTAGAAACCAAACGACACAAGTGTCGGAGCTGTCTTTACGTCGGAATTGAAACATTAATGAGAAATGCGTCACACGGGGGGAAACGAGTCGACGTTCAGATTTTACAGATCAGAGAAACCGTTAGCGTTGTTAGCGTCCACAGCGAAACCGGTCAGGCCAAATGAAAAAGGGAGACCAGCCTGTCGAATGCTAACAATGCTAATGTGCTGGTTTTAACTGACCCAAGTGCCAACACAGCAGATCTGTCCAATCACAAGGTGACGTCCAGACTGAAGCAGGAATCACTTCACAGATACACGGACAATAAAACTGCTCAAAGGTTTTTCACCCCGTGTTCGAGACAGTGTGCGGAAACTACTTTAACTCAGAGTTAGCTTGTACCATTAGCATTGAGCTGGCTATCATATCACACCTGTATATGGAACGCTTGGAAGAACAACCACTACCTTAGTAACTTTCTGGTTTTTTGGATGACGAGAAGAGACGACGGAGAGTCGGGGACGTCTGCTCCGCCTCGCTGTCACACACTGGACGTCTGAGCCGACGGCGTTCGGTCAGTCATACAGAGACTGTCCTTTAAACCTTTGAGACAGTGATTAAAACCAGGCCGATTGATTCTGGAACATGAGATGGTGATGAATTGAAAGTGATCATAGCATTTTGAGTAAAACCTGATGCGGCTGATCTGAAGGTGAGACTCCGGCGGCAGCGTCCAGGATGTGACGGTGGACTTGTTCAACCAGTTTTCCAACATTTCAAACAAAAAGGCTCGTTTTGGCTTCATGTGCGAGTGATGCTTCCATTTCTGTGGCCAGTCAAGTGCCTGAAGGAGAAATCCAGAAGTGGCCACTGGTTGATTCTTCTGAACACCTGAAAGTCTTTGTTGTTGCAGTAAACCTGAGCCGTAGTCTCAGACAGAGGAGGTGGTTGAACATGTTCTGTGGTACGAAAGAGACCTGTGTGACACCTGTGGCGCCTCCACAGGTAAGAAACCGTCAAGGACCCCTCGACTTTGTGAAGCCTTCGTCCTCCTCAGAGCTTCCTGCCTCTTCAGTCTCTTGCTGTTCAGTTTCTTTGGCTCCAGTTCTTCAGAGATTTGATCAGAAAGTGGAACTTTTATGTGCCGTTTGATCAAACGTTCACAGGTCAACAACAGACTTGAGATCAGTGTTACAGGCCTCGTGCTTCCACACGTTAAAAACCTCTTACTCTTGTGTGAGGACTTTTACGTCAACAGCGTCTCGTTCCACGTCCCCCTGAGGAGGCGGGAGACTCTCAGAGGGTCTGCAAGGTTTCAGAAGTTAAACAAAGGGGTTTGTCATGTTTGCTCTGATTCAGGGTGTTCATTGGCCAGAGGAGCTGCAGGGGTTTCCCAGGCATGTTGTCAAGGGGTCAACGCGAACAAATTGCAGCTGTTTTCCCCCAGGATGAAGGGAGGAGGAGTCACATGACACAGATCAGGTGTGTAAAGATGGCTGCCTCCTGTGTGAACTGACTGTCCTCTGTGCTCATTAACAATAAAACTGGAGGAGGAATCTCTGCTCCTTTATTGCACTCAAGTCTGAAACATCAGCATTTAGCTCCAGTGACTTGTTCCTCTGACCTGAGCCGAGCACCAGCTGCTAAATCATCACACAAAACACCGAGAAAATCCAATTTATGTATTTAATAGAAGATCAGAGTAATCATGAGAAAACGTTCTCATTCATATCAAATCTTTTCTCACTTATGAGATCCAGATTGTTTGTTCTGATACCAAACCTAAAGTTAGGATCCAAATTAGGATCCGACTGTTTCCTTCTTAATATTTGTCTCATATTTTCTCTTCAGCTGATTTCGTTGTTGTTCGGTTCATAGTGACAGATGTGAAAGAGGCAGCCATCTTTACAAACCCCACCTTCACCTGAGTGATGATGATGATGATGATGATGAAGGTGTGAAATGTAAATCTTGTACCTTATGTTTCACTGTTGTAGCTCAACTGTAGAACACAGAGACAAACTTGTACTACTGATTTAACAAATATGCTATAAAAAAGAAAAGAACCTGTCTGTCTGTCACAGGCTGAGTTCTGCTTTTCATTCCTGTAAAAACAAACCGATCCTGTCGTTTGGACTGAAGAAATGTGGGAAAAGGTGATTTTGAGTTTGTCTTTAAAATGTATAAATATAGATGTGCGTGCTCGGCAGGTGGAAGAAATCTGTCCAGGCCGGAAGAGATGACGTTAAAAATGCCCCCCCCCCCCTCCAGGTTCTGTCCATCCTGTTGTAAAGCTGTTCAAAGGTTCCAGTGCGTGTTTTTATTTTCTTATCTTAATTTGAAGGAGCAACGATCACTGTAACATAGATGTTTAATTTACAGTCCTGAAGAAAAAGCTGTTAGGAATTATCTTTTTTAACTGTGGTGGTTTGTAGAGAAGAACTCAACATCCAGACATGGAGCTAGTGTGTGTGTGTGTGTGTGTGTGTGTGTGAGTGTGTGAGGCCTCTCTCTCTCTCTCGCCTTTCTATTTTCATATCTCTATTGTAAATCTGTCTGTGTGTATCTTCTGCTCACGCAGTGCCAGGATCATTATTGTATGAATGTAGGTCAAGCCCTCACACACACACACACACACACACACACACACACACACAACCTGTTACTGAAAAATAAAATTCACTGTAGAAAAAGGGTTATTTCAGTTTTATCTTTTTGTAATTGAAAATAAACAATAAATACTACAAATCATTTTACACAGACGTCTGTTGTGTTTACTTCTTTTGAATAAAAACGCTCTTGGATCATTCCCTTGGTGTCTTTAGACGCCAAGCACAAGGGATGATGGGAGATGAGTGTGGGCGGTTTCATGTCCTGGTTGTTACTGTGAATTGGAGCTGAGGACTGTTTTCTTGGACTGGTCCAGGTTGTGGCTCCGTCTCAGAGGCCAGACCAGCACAAACAGCTGAAGTTCAGTGGCTGGATGAGCTCTGGATCGGAGCCGGCAGTCAGGAGATGAATGGTGTCTTCGTCTGTCTCAGGGCCAAATTCATTCAATATTATTGTGGATGAAAGTAACAGAACTCTGTTGAAATAGAATTTGATGTAACTGTTCTGCCTGGAAACACAATGAATGATACTGAGCTCAAACATTACAAAGAAAAATCCAGATGTTTTATTCATTGTCTTCAACAACAGCAGAGTAACTGGATACAGAACGTGTGTAAAAACAAGCAGTGAAGTTTTTCTGTCACCTGCTGAAACAGATGGTTTAAAGTTCACACTGTTCAGTTTGGAAGCGTCGACGATCGGCTGACCACGAAGCTCCTGAACCCACCACATTCAAATCCAGATCTGCAGAAGACAGTGGGCAAGGCACGAATCACCGGAGGCTTCATCCCACTTCTCATTTCACATTTTGCTTCATGTCCACTTCAACAGCGTCTCTGGTGGTTTCATGTTTCATCGCCACCTACTGGCCTGAAGGAGCACAGCAACAGACTGTGCAGAGCGTGAAGAAAAGGCTCTGTGACAATAATCATCCACTCACAGAGACGAACGAACACGTGATCAGCAGAAGCACTTTTCACTGGATTATTTCATTCGTCGACACATTTAGATGACAGGACGTGCAAAGTGTTGCAACTTTCAAACACCGTTTCAAACGGCTCTCAGAATATACACAGTAGTTTAACCTCATAGATTCAATTGTGCTTTAACTGTCTGAGTGTTTTCTGCTTTCAGACTCGTTGACTGGCCTAATTTAAACTTACATTTAAACATCAGGGAAATCAGGACCATCCCCGCCCAACACTGCCAACAGCTGGACAGGTGTGGAGCAGCAGGTCGTGGTGACACTGAGCTCTGAGGAAGTGTGTGTCAGCTGCACACTGTGTTGTGTTAAGACCATAGACTGTATAAAATATGGACGTAGTGTCCGTGACATCACCCATAGGTTTCTGAAGAGCAAAAATGAAGCAAATCGTAGTGTGTAGCCATCTTGGTAGCCTACCTCCGGTTACTCCAAATATGGACAAAGAGGTGGAGCAAGGGCGGAGCTGAGGCGGGTCGAATGAACGCTATTGGCTGAAAAAAGCTGCTTTATTCGAAATAATCAAACTAGCTACGGCTAACCAGCTAGGTTAAATGCTAAATATCGTTGCTAGCCGGCTAACCCCACGACGATCTCTTTCCCAAACTCAGTGACTAGAATTAGCCGGGGTGACGCCCTTTAGACCGTCAGTCCATAGCTGTCAATCAAAGTGGCGCCACTTAGATTGACAGCTATGAATTGTGCATAATGATGTATGCTGTATATTTTAAACCAACGCCTTATAAAAAAATTCGCCCCCCCCCAGAGTTGTCATGGAGTAGAAAAACAGCTTATGAGACTAGAGCCATGTTTTGAACCAGGCTGTAAAGATGTTTTTTCTGTGGTAAAATCGGACATTTTAACATGGGGCTCAAATGTAATTGACTCCCTTCTGCAGCCTGCTCTAGTGGTTATTCGAGGAACTGCAGCTTTTTTGCACTTCCGCATTGGCTTCATTTTTCAGCGGCGGAGGTTGCCGCTTGGTTAAGAGAAGTGTTGAGGAGGTGATGGGGTTCAGGCTGACAGTGACAACACATCTGACTTATTATTGAAATAAATCTCCACATCGATGGTCCAAACTGTCCAGTGTGAGCGCCCCCTACAGCCTCAGTCTGACTTACAAAATCTCTGTGTGAATTCATCTCTGAACACAACTAGAAACTATGGACACATTAATTTAACAATAAAATCTATTTTTGTACAGATTCATTTAAAATTTTACACCAAAATAACAAAACAGATTTTTGATTTTTCCATCTCTCTATAGAACAATATACAAACAGTCTTTACATATGCAGTGAGTAATAATATTATATATGAGAATCACTACGATCTCAAAACAGACAAATAGTGTTTCAGTCACATCTGGAATAAATAAAAACTAATAA
>JBBMOC010000146.1:39048-121897 GCA_037975185.1 Centropyge bicolor
CCCCGGCTCTCCGTCCCCGGCTCTCCGTCCCCGGCTCTCCGTCCCCGGCTCTCTGTCCCCGGCTCTCCGTCCCCGGCTCTCCGTCCCCGGCTCTCTGTCCCCGGCTCTCCGTCCTTGACTCTCCGTCCCCGGCTCTCTGTCCCCGGCTCTCTGTCCCCGGCTCTCTGTCCCCGGCTCTCCGTCCCCGGCTCTCTGTCCCTGGCTCTCCGTCCCTGGCTCTCCGTCCCCGGCTCTCCGTCCCCGGCTCTCTGTCCCTGGCTCTCCGTCCCCGGCTCTCTGTCCTTGACTCTCCGTCCCTGTTGCTCGGTGCTTCACTCTGTGGGTGCAGCAGCTTCAGTACTCTGGTCCAGTGTCAGACCCAGACCTGGACCCAGACCTCGACCCGGTGAGTCCGTCAGTCCTCCGGAGCTCAGAGCTGCTCCATGTTGGAGCTTCGAGCAGCGAAGAGACCCGGATGAGACCAGAAGGAAAACAGCATCCAGATCCGGAGGAGAGAGAGACACCTGTTACTATGACAACTGATACTGTACTACTTTGATACTGCACTACTGTGATACTGTACTACTGTGATACTGTACTACTGTGATACTGCACTACTGTGATACTGTACTACTGTGATACTGCACTACTGTGATACTGCACTACTGTGATACTACTGATACCGAAAATAAGTACATTTTGGAGGTACTTGTACTTTGCTGGAGTATTTCCATTTTATTCTACTTACTCCATCACACTGGAAGTACTGCTGTGTTTACTGCAGTACTAATACCTGACAGCCCAGCAGTTTCTCTGACAAACACGTGGACGTGAAATTTAACGTGAAATTTGATTTTTACAGAACCAGCTACATTAAAATACTCCTGACATCTGCAGAATGAAAAGTTTTACTGTCAGTAAAAGTCAGTAAGTAAGTTTAAATACTTCAGAACTTTAAACTGACAAAAGGGAAAAAGGCTCCACAAGTAAACAGAAAATACAAAATACCACAGCTGGTATTTCTACTACTACATTACTGATACTATGACCACTATTAAAAACACAGTACTCCTACTTCAAGCCTCCAGAGGAACGAGTGACTGTGGTTGAAGTGTGTTGTATCAAACAGTAGGTGGCACTGCTCCTTCCTCTTTAGTACTGCTTGTGTATTTCTGTGTATTTGTCTGGTTTCGTTTCATCCATGAGCTTGATTCAACTATTTTCTTTCACTGTGACCTCAGGCTCGTGCTGTGTGGGCGATGGGGCAGGTGAGGGTCTGAACACAGGTGAGTCCAACAGGAGGTCTGACATTAGAGTCTGTGTTTTCATAAATAACATGAAGAGCGGAGAAAAAGGAAAACAGGACAAAAGGTCGGCAGCTCAGAGTGATGAGCTCAGCTTCAGCCACTAGATGGAGGCAGAACTTCACCATTGAAAAGAAGCAAATTCTACAGTTTCATTTATCAGGTGCTTTCATGAGAGTAAACACAACACAACAAGGATCCTGTCAGGAGGAAACAAGCTGGATCAGAGCCATCAAACAACGCTCAAGTCAGACAGGGCCTGTGCCTGTGTAGCTGAGTCAATATGTTATTTTTATAATTTTATATTTTTATGAACATTCTCAAAACTTGTGTATAATATCCTCTGCCATGATGAAAAATCAGTTAAAATATGTTTTGTAATATTAATTCTAATGTTGTATTATTTTTTTATACCGAATTAATGATTTAGATGTTTTTATAGTTCCGCGTTACCTGTTGTAGCAGGGGGGCTCTAATTGTTGACGGACAATAGACGCATTGGCGGTGCAGCGGGAAATTCCAGGCAAAACGGGGATGAGTTTTACACTGGTAAGACGTGTTGTTATCCTCTCCCTCCTTTGCTTAAGCTAGCATGTTTAACAGTAATTTTTCCAGTTTAAACTGTATGAAATGTTTTGATAAATCGTTGTTAATGTGTTCCTGAGTTTCCCTTGTTGGTTTTACATGTTGAAAAATGTACTTTATTTCTGTTAAATCCGTCGGAGTTATTTTTTCTCATTTGCATATGTTCTCACGTGCTGCAAAGGACTGAGGGAGAGCTGCCATTGTGTGTATGTTAACTGTGCCCCATGCTGCTGTTTGTAGATTAAACCTGATCCTGATCCCTGATTGAGTCCTTCCATGAACAACCATTCTGCAGCTGCTACACCTGCAGGCAGCGAGGAGGGAACACTTTACCCCACACTATTAGACCTCAATACTTTTTTTGTCTGAGTTTATCAGGAGCCGAGGTTCAGAGCAGAGCTGGTCTTCAGTCTCTTCTTACAGCCTGAGAGCCACTCTGCAGATGAACAGAGTTCTCTGACTCCTTCCTCCACCGGGAACCACAGAGGAAGAGTCTGGCTCCACCTCGGCCCTGTGAGGCGGCCGAGCGCAGTGAGCCGGAGGGAGGTCAGACCTGGATGAGGAGCTCAGGTGGAGGGAGGTCAGACCTGGATGAGGAGTTCAGGTGGAGGGAGCTCTGTAGACAGGTGCTGCAGCAGCAGCTGGAGCCGGTGGAGCCGTCTGAACGGGGACAGGTGCTGCTGCATTCTGGGACATCTGCAGAGGGCTGAGCGTGCAGGGAGTCTGATATGACGAGAGCCTGGACCAGGAGCTGACAGGAAGGCTCTGATCCTCCTCATGTTGCACAGAGAGAATCCACCATGGAGCAACAGAGGCCACCTGAGACCTGAAGGTGAGCTGGTCCTCAGTCCAGGTCCAGGTTTCTGGTGGTCTTTGTGGGTTTGAGTTGAGCTGATTCCAGCTGGATGTCGATGTCTTGAAGCAACATTTTGTTCGAATCAGAGAAGACCTGAGGCTCCGTTTGGAGAAACAGTGAAGAGAGAAACACAGCTTTTGGCTCTGAATCCTCTTTTTACATTTTGTCTTTAACTTCAGCTTTTCATGAGTGAGATCAGTCTGCAGAGACAGGGTCGACTGAGCGTGGCCTCTGTCTGAGGCTGGATGTTTCAGTTGATCAGTGACTGATACCAGTTCTGTTGTGTTTTAAATTAGAGCTCCCGTTCTGAGGCTGAAGAAGCTCTGGGTTCAACAACATGAACGTCTGAACCACATCCCATAATATCCCATCCAACAGTTGTTCAGACATGAGCTGTCAGCCTCACGGTGGCGCTGCAGCTCAGCAGGTGTTGGGACGTGGACCTGGAGCCTGGAATGAACCAGTGAAGGAGTCCGAGTCACATGACGTCAGCTGGAAGCTTCAGACTCTGGGTCTCCCACACACACTGCTCCAGGTCAGGTGACAGGTTCAGGTGACAGGTTCTGATTGGATGTGATTGAGACCAGTCACAGTGAAAAAGTCTTCCAAGATAAACAACAACTTTATCATACAGATTCTTCATATTACAGTATATTACAATATTACATATTACAAGTCCACGATTCAAACCTGTTTTTATACTAAGTTTAAAGAAGTTGTAATAAACAGCTCTGATATAAACATTGTTTACAAGTTTGTCACTTTATTACTGAATCTTCTGCTTTTCAGCTCAGTCAAGTTGACGTTTTATAAGAAACAAACAGTACATAAAATGATCAGAAGAAACTTATTTTAAATGAAAAAAATGAAATGACAGACTTCAAATGTTTCCGAGAAGAAGAAGAACTCTATTTACACAAACAGGAGGAGAAGAGTCTTTGAAGGCAACATCTCGTCTGTTGGACTGGTCTCTGCTCTGCTCCCTCCTCCTCCTCTGGGGGGGCCCCAGGGGTCCTTATTCATACGGGACCCCTGGACGTGGCGTCGATTGTCGTCGTTCCAGTCATCACATGAGCGTGTGTGCGGTTGATTCATGTGGCTGCAGTGAAACGTTCTCGCTGCTCCTGCTGAAGAACCTGACAGCTGTTTGAACGTTCCTTCACGTTTAAAGCTGTCAGTGTTTCTTATGAGGCATCTCTGCTGACGTCGCACATTTAAAGCTACATTTTCACATTAGGTTCTGGAAGCAGGTGGAGGTGGTTTTAAAGCCTGAACCATCCCATCATATGTTCCAGGAAGCTGCGGTCAGATTCTGTCCAAACTGAGCCGCAGTGACTCTGAACCCAAACCTCAACGTCTCCTTCATGAGACTCTGGTTTGGAAAGTCCTCCTTCAGTGGGACGGAGGCAGACGCTCAGTGAATCTGCTGAACTGTCCTGTGTATTTGTCCAGAGAAGTCGGGGGTTTCCTCAGTCACTTCGATGCCGCTGCAGTTGGCTCACAGCGGCCCCTGGTGGACGTCAGAGGTTCTGCAGCTCCAGGGCTGCTGACCAGACCTTTACCTCTGTGAGAACCAGGCTCCTAGTGTGACCCCAGCTGCCCCCAGAACAGCCAGTCCAAGGACCGTCCTCCAGGACCAGGAGCCGGCGGCAGGCCTGGACTCGCCATACAGCTCCACAAAGGCATCCTGGGAAACGAGACAGAGGGATGGATAAAGTCCTGGGTCAGATGTTCAAACACACAGAAAACACTCAGGTCTTTGTTTAGGCTGAGTGTAACAAGGTGAATGTACATGAACCCTCAGGATGGACGATTGTTTTGGTCAGTGTGGTCACATGACTGAGAGCTACACACACACACACACACATTCCTCTGATCACAGCATGTGTGTGTGTTTGTATGTCAGTGATCTTTATGTTTTGTGCGTGCATGTGTGTCTGTGTGTGTGCGTGTGTCTGTGTGTGCGTCTGTGTGTGCATGTGTGTGTGCATGTGTGTCTGTGTGTGTGCGTGTGTCTGTGTGTGTGTGTGTCTGTGTGTGTGTGTGCGTGTGTGTGTGTCTGTGTCTGTGTGTGTCTGTCTGTGTGTGTGTGTGTGTGCGTGTGTGTGTCTGTCTGTGTGTGTGTGTGCGTGTGTCTGTGTGTGTGTGTGTCTGTCTGTCTGTCTGTGTGTGTGTGTGCGTGTGTCTGTGTGTGAGTGTGTCTGTCTGTGTGTGTGTGCGTCTGTCTGTCTGTCTGTCTGTCTGTGTGCGTGTGTCTGTGTGCGTGTGTCTGTGTGTGAGTGTGTGTGTGCGTGTGTCTGTGTGTGAGTGTGTCTGTGTGTGTGTCTGTGTGTGTGTGCGTGTGTCTGTGTGTGAGTGTGTCTGTGTGTGTGTGTGTGAGTGTGTGTGTGTAGAACAGTTGTATGATGATTAGGGGACAACCCTTGTGCGACATAGTTCCTCACACACGTCTGTCTTTGTGTTTGACACAACAAGTCTCTTTAAAGCTTCTCTCATAAATCCTTTTGTAACAGGATCTGACTGACAGTGTGTTGGTGTCTCCTCATGTGGAGTCTCAGCTCCTCTCTCCGACAGACTCAGAGAGCAGCAGCTGAGCAGGAGGAGCCGTCAGCAGCTGGAGGAGAACCAGCACTGACCCACTGAGTCATCAGGTGACAAACCAACAAACACAAGGTCACCCCCCCCACTGATCACACACACAGTGGGGGGGCGACTGACCTCAGGCTGCAGGAGACGCAGCCGGATTAGAAACAAGAGCAGATTCTGGTCATCGTGACTGGAATCGATTCGTAGTTCAACATCAGCCTGAGTCACATTTCTCTGAAACGGTGAAACGATGAATCATGAGGGGAATGTCTGTGTGTGTGTGTGTCTGTGTGTGTCTGTGTGTGTCTGTGTGTGTGTGTGTGTGTCTGTGTGTCTGTGTGTGTGTGTTCTTCTCTGTGTGCATGTGCAGATTGGACAGTAAAAACCTGTCATGTCTGCTGGAAAGTACATTTACTCCAATATTGCCCTCAAGTACACTTTTGAGGTACTAGTACTGAGGTACTAATATTCTACTTTTTACTGCTACAGTTCTTTAAAGCCTTCAGCTACGTTGCAGATTTTGCGATGGATAAATGATGATGTCTGGTAGCTGATGAAGCAGCAGGGTGTAGCTCCATCTTCACCAGCTGATCAAACTCAGGAATGATCAATAATCAGAGTTTTCTGCTGCCGTCTTCACTGTGACGCCACCGACAGGCGAGCAGGTGAAACTGCAGGTTTCTCTTCGTTCGTTGGAAACATTTGGGACGATTTACAGAAGCAGGTGGAGTCGATTGAAGGCAGAACTGTTTCCATGCTTTTACTGGAGTGAGCTCTGTATTTGTTACACAGTATTTCTACACTGTGGTAGTACTACTTTCACATCAGTAAGAGATTGGAGTACTTCTCTGTGACTCTCAGTTTAATTTAGAACTGACTTTAAATGAGTTTCATTAGTTCCAACTCTTCACAGCTGCACATGCAGCAGGCACACACTCTGACTTCAAGATACTGAGCTCAAGCTTAAAACAATCGAGACTAAAAATATGTGAGTGTTAGAAACACACACACACACATACACACACACACACACACACACACACACAGCTCACCTCTGTCTCTGTCTGAACGTCTTGGTGGAAAATTGTGTTAGTGAATTCTGAGAAAGCAGCTCAGCTCACCACTGCCTGTGTTCGTAGAGCTACACACACACACACACACACACACACACACACACACACAGTGTCAGCGCGTTGCTCAATAAGCTCTGAAAGGAGTTGAACCAGCAGCCATGAAAATGAACTGAAAACTGAAAGCACAGAAACACTTTGTGTGTGTGTGTGTGTTCGTGTGTGTGTGTGTGTGTGTGTGTGTGTCAAAGCTTGTATTGTTGTTATTACTTTAGATATTGATGTGTTATTTGAACATTTGAGTTTCTACAGAAACTGTCTGGCAGCAGATCTGAAGCCTGAGGCGGAAACTCAACCACACTGATTACCTGGAAAGATATTTCTAGGTAATACCACACACACACACACACACACACACACACACATCTTATCAGGCAGTAGATAAAACTGAAGGAAACCACTGAGACAGGAGAGAATATAAATAAATGTCTCTGTGTTCAGGGGTCTCACAAACACACACACACACACACACACACATACACACATACACACGATAACTTGAGGGTCACATGATGCGTTCATGGAGGCGGCCATGTTGCTACATCTGATCCCGTTTGGTTTGATGCCTTTAACCATGTTTTCTCTCTGAGAGTTGATTTTTAGTCTTAACATCTTTTCACATAAATTCTTTACTGAATAAAAACCTTGAGTTGAATAGTTTCACTCGTCACATTTGAATTGATCCTTTGTCAGAAACACAGCAGGTTCAGTTCAGAGTGAACTGAGCTCCGTGTTTCTGTCTCACTGTTTCTCTGTCTGTCTGCACATCTGTCGCTCTCTCCTCCATCCTCTCTCTCTCTCTCTCTCGCACACACACACACACACACACACACACACACACACACACAAAGCTTCTCTACAGAGTTTTAGGGATTTTCTGCACTTTGCATATAATTTGCATTCAAACCAAAATACTCTTCTCTGTCTTCAGCGTCACATCTGATCTCCTCACTGCACCATGCACGCACGCACACACACACGCACGCACGCACACACACACGCACGCACGCTCGCACACACGCGCTATTACTGATGATGGTTGAAACACTTTTTTTTAAACAGAGAAAATGGTCTAATATGAATCAGTTCTTTTGAGCACAGATTTGATTTGACATGTTGATCTCACAGAAGCTTCCTGCTGTCGCCTGGACCATCCTCAGAACCCCGCCGCTCTCTGCTGCCGGGGCCTGGAGGACGTCTGGAACCTTCAGTTTCCTTCTCATTTACTTTCCACACAGTGTCCCAACTCTTTGGACTCAGGGTTGTAACTTTGTGAACTCAGGTTTTATTGAGCTGCTGATTGTTGGAACAGTTTAAACCTGGAGTCTGGTTGGATGAACCGCTGCTTCAACAATCTGAGCCTCAGTGGAAAAACACACCGCCTCCACAGCAGCGTCTCCGATCCAGAGTCTGGTCTCACCATCAGCCACTCAGACACTAAACAAGCTAACCAGCTAGCATTAGCCGTGCTCACGTTAGCTGCTAATGCTACAGTCGCTCACCTTCATCACAACGATGACATCAGTTGTTTTTATTGTCTGTTTCTGTCTCCAGGAGCCACTTCCTGCTTCTCCCTCACCTGACCCCCCCTCCACCTGCTCACCTGTTCCTCATCCACCAGTCACCTGACCCCCCCTCCACCTGCTCACCTGTTCCTCATCCACCAGTCACCTGACCTTTAAATCCTCCAATCCTCAGTTTTCTTTCACAGTGTCTTGTTGTTGTTGTTCTCAGTCGTGTCAGCTCATGAGACGAGCACTGAGACGCCAGAGAACAAAGTCAACACTAGGAAGTGGACGAGGAAGGAAACAAGGACTCGACAGAAAACTCAGGTGAGACTCGGTTGACAGAGACAGAATGTGAAACAGGACCATGTGAGACAGACTGAAAGGAAAGGAGTCGTCCTCCTACCCAGCCTCCGTTGTCTTCTATCCATCCCCGGAGAGGCGCTGAGTCCAGGCTCTCCTCCATCCATCCAGCGATGTCATCCACCTGCCAAGCCCCGCCCACTTTCACCACTTCGCTGCACAGAGCTCCGCCCAGTTCCATCATGGCCACAATACGTCCCCAGTTCACCCCATCCCTGAACAGCTCCTCCCTCACCGCCGTCAGGCCTCGCCGCCGCCCTGCCGCGCCGCCGTCGCACAGCATCAGCACCGACACGTGAGCTTCCAGGTCGCCATGGTAACGACGCAGCAGCTCGTCACCGGCGCACCTCAGGACGGCCTGCAGGCGGGGTGGAGCTAAACCTACCAGGAGACCAGTGAGATCGTTTGACTGGAAGACGACAAGGTCATGTGACATCATAATACAGAGACAAAAGGTGGGAGGGGCTAATATCAGTAATTATAAACAACAGGAGCAGAGGTTTGGACTTGTTCTAGTAGTAGCACTAGGTTTTATACTAGAAATACTTTGTCATCGAAACAGGAGCAGCATGAACAGTAGTAACTGTTGTAAAAGCTTTATTCATAGTAGTATTCTTACTCCTAGTTTTTGTAGTACTTATGGTCGCAGCTTTAGCAGACGTCCATTAACATTATCGTCATGTTCTGGTCAATGACAGGCTGGTTGTCATGGAAACACAGACATAGAATTCCTCACCTTGCCGAGTCCCTTCTCGGTGTGATGTCACTGCTCGCTCAGCTCTCCACGACGGCGCTGACGCAGCAGTGTTGTTTCTGCGCATCACGCCTGTTTGGCGCCGCCCTGGTGGGACGTTCAGGTCCAGGCCGCTGTCTCGAAGCCTGTAGCGGAGAAAATCCTCCACGAGGCCCCGGCTGTCATTGGCCATCGCCCCCTACAGCCCACCGACCGTCACTGCCACACCTGCAAACTGCTGTTAGAGCAGCTCAACGTCATTGATCCTGATGACGTCAGCAGTCAGGTGTTACAGGTGAAGTCGAGATAAAAATCCTCAGTTTGAATCAGTTTCATTATGAAATATTATGAAGAAAATTCAAAGTTACCTGATACCAAAAGTTTTCATCTTAATGTTTGGGGAAAAAAAAACTCCGACGAGAAAGTTAAAACACGGAAGTTGGATGTCACGTGACAGTGAAGCTTCAGGCGATCGATCACAGGCGATGATCGATAAATCCACAGCTGAATTGATTATGGGTGTTACTGAAGCCCGCGTTGATCCGGATGAAGAAACCAAAGCTTAGAAACAAACTGAAGCGTGAAGATCAGCTGATCCGAGAGACGATGGATGATCGATAATCGATATGAAAATACAGAATCTGAGAGGCAGCGGAGAAAAACAGGATCAGCTCCGCACGTGCTGCACACACACACACACACACACACACGCAGCCGGTGACCACGCCCCCTCGGCGGGATTCCCCTGCAACAGCTTCAACAGACTGAAGTCAGAAAAAGTCCCGATGAAAACGTTCAGATGATGAAGAGGATAAAGAAGATGAAGATGTTCCGGATGTGTTCGGCTCTGCTGGCAATAAGATGATGATTGGTCACTTCCTGCTGCGTCACTTTTATTCATTAATTAAATCAATAAACTTTAGAATTACTGGAAATACTTGTAGAAAATGTATGAAGTATTTGTAACGCTTGATAATTAGTACTTGTTGTATAGTACTTGTAGTAGAAGCAGTAGTATCTAGTAGTCGCAGTTGTAGTAGTAGTACTAAGCTAAGAAGTATCTTTATTGTCGTTGTATATTGTTATGTGTTGTATGTTGTGTTCGTAGTACGCTAGATTAATATTAATAATACTTTAAGTAGTAGGAGTAGTATTGTAGCAGTAGCAGCAGTAGTTCATGTAGTAGAAGTAATAGTAGGATGGAGTAGTAGTATTGTAGCAGTAGCAGCAGTAGTTCATGTAGTAGAAGTGATAGTAGGATGGAGTGGTAGTTGTGTTTGAAGTATTATTAGTATTTGCAGTAGAAGTATTGCTATAATTAGTGGTAGTGTCAGTATCATTAGTACCAGCAGTAATATTTGTAGTAGTATAAGTGGAGTTACTGTCTGTTTCTGACTGTCACACCAGACAGAAAGATACTACTACACACTACTACTACCAACTACGACTGCGGTTTTTACTACTGGTAGTAATAGCATTAGTACCTGTCTTCCATGGTCGATATGATTCATCATGGCAGGCAGCAGGTGATTATTTATTTTTCTAGAAATAATCACTTATTTCTAGTTTTTTCAAAGTGAATTTGTTTATTAATGAATCAAATAGAAACTGTTTGAATGTAACACACTCAGTGTTAAATAAAGTTGGTTTGAATGAAGCCAGCAGCTGTGTTGTGTGTGTTTGCTGCCACCTGCTGGATGTGCTCCTCAGTCGCAACAGCACTTCCATCAGCTGTGAATGTTTATCAGGCTGTAACGTGTGAGTACATGTGTGTGTGAACACACATTCTATGTTAATGTGAACTGATACTCTAAGTTTGTATCCAGCCAGTATCAAAGCATCACAGTAACTAAGTGCAGTGACTCTGTACTGGACTGGACCCTGAGGGAACTGTACTGTACTGTAGCAGCAGTCGTGGTAGTAGTATTGTAGTTCCTGCTGTGAGCTGGAAACGTGTAGTAAAGTATCTGAAGACCTCCAGCTCTGACATCCAGACTCAAACTGTTTTCAAACTGTTTTCTAAAATAATGAATTATTATCATCATTGTTATTAGTGTTGTTGTTGTTGTATGTACTCGCCACCAGGCGGCGAAGGTGTTTCTCACAGGCACAGATATTTACGGAGTAGTTGGAATCACGTGAACGCAACATAAACACACACACACACGCACACACACACACACACCGGTTACCGGAGCCGAGGAGTCAGATGCGTTTCTATTTTCTCCATCTTTCCCTCCGACCCGGAAACAGTGAGACAGACAGACAGAGAGACAGACAGACAGACGCTCTGCTCCTCTCTCTCTCTCTCTCTCTCTCTCTCTCTCTCTCTCTCTCTCTCTCTCTCTCATCAAACTCAGCCTCGCGCTCCGCATTGATCCGGTCACAACAAGCGACCACCGACCTCCGTCCGGACCACAACGCGACCATGTCCCTGCAGCTGCCCCCGTGCGTGATAGACTGCGGGACTGGGTGAGGACACACACACACACACACTGCAACGACTGTGACGCCATATGATGAGATGTATGTCAGTTTGTGTGTGTCTGTGTGTTTGTGTGTGTTCTTGTAATGCCCGTGTTAAAAATGATGAAGTTTGAAGTGAACATGTGATCAGAGTCTCAGCAGGATGAACCTGAAAACATCAGATTTTCCTTCAGGATACAAAGAGGTCTGAACTGGTTATAACAGACTATAGCATGGTTACAAGACACGTTCCAGTGTTAATTAATGTTCAGCATCATATTTGATGTGATTCCAGCTGTTTGACAGTGTTTTCATTCATTCTGTGTTTGTACAGCAGCGCCCCCTTCTGTCCACAGAGCAAACTGCAGCTGCATGACAGTCTGTTATGAACCACTGGACACAACTTACTACAGCTTTATAGACTGATTATAGACTGGTTATTGACTGGTTATAGACCGATTATAGACTGATCATAGACTGGTTATAGACCGATTCTCGACTGATTCTCGACTGATTATAGACTGATTATAGACTGATTATAGACTGGTTATAGACTGATCATAGACTGGTTATAGACCGATTCTCGACTGATTATAGACTGATTACAGATTGATTATTGACTGGTTATAGACTGATTATTGACTGATTATAGACTGATTATAGACTGATTATTGACTGATTATAGACTGGTTATTGACTGATTATAGAATGGTTATAGACTGATTATTGACTGATTATTGACTGATTATAGACTGATTATTGACTGATTATAGACTGATTATTGACTGATTATAGACTGATTATAGAGTGGTTATTGACTGATTATAGAATGGTTATAGACTGAATATTGACTGATTATAGACTGATTATTGACTGATTATAGATTGATTATAGACTGATTATTGACTGATTATAGAATGGTTATAGACTGATTATTGACTGATTATAGACTGATTATAGAATGGTTATAGACTGATTATAGAATGGTTATAGACTGATTATTGACTGATTATAGATTGATTATTGACTGATTATAGAATGATTATTGACTGATTATAGACTGATTATAGATTGGTTATTGACTGATTATAGAATGGTTATAGACTGATTATTGACTGATTATAGACTGATTGTTGACTGGTTATAGACTGATTATTGACTATTGATTATTGAATCTATAATCAGATTGGCTAATGGTGGTAATTAAAGGCGGTTACAGTGACTTGCACTCGTCTGTGATCCTGTTGTCTCCACATGTCCTGTTCTGTGTTTGACGGACAGCGTTAGGAGCGCTGCTCTGAGATCAGTCTATTCTGGTCTGAATGTGTGTGAATGTAGGACAGCTGCAGGAATTAGAGCAGGAGCCACCTTCACATCAGCAGGAGGCAGAAAGTGACTCGAAAGTGTCCAGATCAGGTCGTCAGAGAAGATGGTTCGGAGACAGATGGAGCTGAAATGAGACATATTTCTGTGATACACACTCCTGCAGGACATTCTCTCTCTCTCTCTCTCTCTCTCTCTCTCTCTCACACACACACACACACACACACACACACACATACACACAGGTTCAGATGCAGTAACGTCTCACAAAACCAAGACCAATGTTTTTGTTTCTCTGTCTGCAGCTACACAAAGATCGGCTATGCAGGAAACACAGAGCCGCAGTTCATCATGCCGTCCTGTGAGCATCCGAGCATCTGAACACCCACACAACAGCAGAGAGACGACACTCACAACAATCAAACAGACAACAAACTCTAAACAACAACTGTCAGACAGTGTTTTTGTCCAAACTGCGACACCCTGTCTGTGTGAGCTTTGACACATGCTGCTCTCAATCTGATCTGGATCAGGTATCGCCATCAAGGAGTCGGCCGGTGTGGGAGAACAGGCTCAGAGGAGGCTGGTACGAGGAGTCGACGACCTGGACTTCTACATCGGAGACGAAGCCATAGACAAACCCAACTATGCAACCAAGGTAGGAGGAGGAGCACATCAGGGACGGTGCTGGTGTCTCCTCTCTTCTTTAGTTCTTCATCGCTGGTGTTGAGTCTGTCCTGGCCTTGACCCTGGACTGTCCTGGCCTTGACCCTGGACTGTCCTGGTCTTGACCCTGGACTGTCCTGGTCTTGACCCTGGACTGTCCTGGTCTTGACCCTGGTCTGTCCTGGTCTTGACCCTGGACTGTTCTGGTCTTGACCCTGGACTGTTCTGGTCTTGACCCTGGACTGTCCTGGTCTTGACCCTGGTCTATCCTGGTCTTGACCCTGGTCTGTCCTGGTCTTGACCCTGGTCTGTTCTGGTCTTGACCCTGGTCTATCCTGGTCTTGACCCTGGACTGTCCTGGTCTTGACCCTGGTCTGTCCTGGTCTTGACCCTGGACTGTCCTGGTCTTGACCCTGGTCTGTCTTGGTCTTGACCCTGGACTGTCCTGGTCTTGACCCTGGACTGTCCTGGTCTTGACCCTGGACTGTCCTGGTCTTGTGTCTGGTCTGTTCTGGTCTTGTGTCTGGTCTGTTCTGGTCTTGACCCTGGTCTGTCCTGGTCTTGACCCTGGACTGTCCTGGTCTTGACCCTGGACTGTTCTGGTCTTGACCCTGGACTGTCCTGGTCTTGACCCTGGTCTATCCTGGTCTTGACCCTGGACTGTCCTGGTCTTGACCCTGGTCTGTTCTGGTCTTGACCCTGGACTGTCCTGGTCTTGACCCTGAACTGTCCTGGTCTTGACCCTGGACTGTCCTGGTCTTGTGTCTGTTCTGTTCTGGTCTTGTGTCTGGTCTGTCCTGGTCTTGACCCTGGTCTGTCCTGGTCTTGTGTCTGGTGTGGTCAGTGGCCGATCCGTCACGGGATGGTGGAGGACTGGGATCTGATGGAGAAGTTTATGGAACAGATCATCTTTAAATACCTTCGAGCTGAACCTGAAGACCACAGCTTCCTCATGGTGGGTGAACATGGGACATCAGCCCAGTCTGTATGTGTAGTTTGATGTAGCCATCAGACAGCCAATCAGAGAGCAGCGTTCTCTGTGTTGTGGTGGGTGTCTGTGTGTGTGTGTGTTTTCAGACGGAGCCTCCTCTAAACACTCCAGAGAACAGAGAGTATCTGGCCGAGATCATGTTCGAGACCTTCAACATACCTGGACTCTACATTGCAGTGCAGGTGAGACAGACAGGTAGAGAGACAGACATGAGCAGCTGTATTATGGGCTGTTATGAATGGAATCGTCTCCCACCATCAGGCCGTGTTGGCGTTGGCGGCTTCCTGGACGTCTCGTCAGGTCGGACACAGAACTCTGACCGGCATCGTCATCGACAGCGGAGATGGAGTGACACACGCCATCCCTGTGGTGAGACACACACACACACACATTATGTCAAACATATCAGTGGTTGTTTGGAGCCTGATTGATCTGATTGGTCAGTGTGGTTGTCTGTCCCAGGCTGAGGGCTACGTGATTGGCAGCTGTATAAAGCACATCCCCATTGCTGGGCGGGACATCACCTTCTTCATCCAACAGCTGCTCAGAGACAGAGAGGTGGGGATTCCTCCAGAGCAGTCGCTGGAGACGGCCAAGGCTGTCAAGGTACCAGAGTCCTCCTCCTCTGCTCCTCCTCTACTCCTCGCCTGCTCCTCCTCTGCTCCTCATCTGCTCCTCCTCTGCTCCTCATCTGCTCCTCCTCTGCTCCTCCTCTGCTCCTCTTCTACTCCTCGCCTGCTCCTCCTCTGCTCCTCATCTGCTCCTCATCTGCTCCTCCTCTACTCCTCGCCTGCTCCTCCTCTGCTCCTCATCTGCTCCTCCTCTGCTCCTCCTCTTCTCCTCCTCTTCTCCTCCTCTGCTCCTTCTCTGCTCCTCCTCTTCTCCTCCTCTGCTCCTCCTCTTCTCCTCCTCTGCTCCTCGCCTGCTCCTCCTCTTCTCCTCCTCTGCTCCTCATCCTTTTCCTTCTCTTCTTCTTCTCCTCTACTCTCCACCCTCAACTGCTCCTCAGCCCTACTCCTCCTCTTCCTCTCCTTTTCTTCATCTCCTCCTCTTTCTCCTCTTTTTCTCCTCCTCTGTTCCTTCTGTTCTCCTCTCTCTGCTCGGCTGTGGCTCAGGTCACATGTTGTTCTTGGAAACATGCTGAGCTGCAGATGCTCCTGTTCCGTCAATGTGTGAGTGAATGGGTGAATTTCATCCTCTTTATGATTTGACTTTTGTTTAGCACTGAGCTGAGGTCTGGAGACTAAATATCTGTGAAACCACATTTTAACTTGGGTGTATATGTGTGTGTTTCTGTGTGTAGGAGCGTTACTGTTACATCTGTCCAGACATTGTGAAAGAGTTCACAAAGTACGACTCTGACCCAGCGAAATGGATCAAACAGTACCGCGGAGTCAACGCTGTCAGTAAGACCACCTTCCACATCGATGTGGGCTACGAGCGTTTCCTGGGCCCCGAGATCTTCTTCCACCCTGAGGTAACTTTACAAAGCCTTTTAGCCTCCTTTAGCAAGCTGAGAGAGAGAATATCAGACTCCGATTCATCGGTGACACCGAGACGACTCCAGATGAAGGATCCTGTTGCTCTGGACTGGTTGATGATGTGTTTTCAGTTTAATCTGCTGCCACAAAGTGGACAAACATAATAAAGTGCCTTGAACAAAATTGAAAGCTTCTGAGAATGGAACCCAGAGGAACCCCACAAGCCATTGTTCACATTGTCAGTGGCATTATCCTGTTGGTTGATCACGTTAGCTTCCACTCCTTTATAAAATGACAGTTTGTCAGCTGTTCACATTCGTTCCATGCCACCAAACAGATAATGACATCACTGCAGCTTCGACCTGCATAGTTGGTAGGTAGATACTTTATTCATGTTGCGATGATGCTGTTCCCATGCAGATCGACTGATGTGTGTTTTTCAGTTTGCTAACCCAGACTTCATGCAGCCTATCTCTGATGTCGTTGATGAGGTCATTCAGAGCTGTCCAATCGATGTGAGGAGACCGCTCTACAAGGTAACCCACCTGAGTCCACCTGAGTTCACGTGAGTTCACATGAGTCGACCTGAGTTCACCTGAGCCTGATTGTGTGCGTGTGTGTGTCAGAACATTGTGCTCTCTGGAGGATCGACCATGTTCAGAGATTTTGGGCGGCGGCTGCAGAGAGACCTGAAGAGAGTCGTGGACGCCCGACTGAAGCTGAGTGAAGAACTCAGTGGAGGACGGATAAAGGTCAGACAGACCACACACCTGACAGATGGCTGCGATTGACTGGATCGCTGTCTGCTTGGGGGGGCTAAACTCCTGAGAGAGACAGACAGGCAGACAGACGGTTGACTGATTTTCTGTCTTTGCAGCCGAAGCCAATGGAGGTTCAGGTCGTCACCCATCACATGCAGCGCTATGCCGTCTGGTTTGGAGGTTCCATGTTGGCATCTACGGTAACCACACACACACACAGCTGTACTTCTGTATTAGGGAGGACCCTCAGAAACAGACATCACTTCATTCCTAAACGTAAACCTGATTCTAACCTTATCCACAAAACCAGGTCAGAACCTCCAAACATCCCTTTGAAAAAGCCAGGAACAGACCAAATGTCTTTATTTTAAAAACATGTCAGTCTTTTCAGATCTAGAGCTCAAATCAGTCCGGTCCTCATAGAGGCTGTTTGTTTGTGTATTGACATCTGTGTCAATGTGTTTACAGCCGGAGTTTCTCCAGGTGTGTCACTCTAAGAAGGACTACGATGAGATTGGCCCCAGCATCTGTCGACACAACCCCGTGTTCGGCATCATGTCCTGAGGGCCGCGGCAGCTGCAGACGGTTAGCCTGTTAACAGGCTAGATTGTTAGCCTGTTGGCCTGCCCACTAGATAGCCAGCCAGCTGGCCTGTTAGCCTGTGGGCTTTGAAGCTTGCTGGCCTGTTTACTTGCTATCTGCTAGCCACCAGCCACTTAGCCAACAGCCTGTTAATCTCTTGCCCCCTTCAGTTTTAGCCTGCTAGGCTATTAGACTGTTAGCAGGCTAGCTCAGTCTCATCAGGCCCATGGAGGTCTGGAGAAACTGAAGCTCAAAAGTCAGTTTCAAAATAAAGTGTGATGTGGTATTATTTTTAACTTTCACCATAGAGAAGAAGGGACACTTGAAGGCTTCCTGAAGATTTCTCCAGACCTCGAGGTGAGGTCCAGCTACCTGACAGTCTGCTAGCCTGTTAGTCATCATCAAAAACGTAGCACTGCTGTGAGTGTTTGTGTTCAACTTTAAGCTGTTGGCCTGACTGAACAGACACAGATGTGACAGATAAAAGCTGAGGTTTCTTTTCTCATCCATCTGAATTTGGAGCTGAATCCTAGAAGGGGTGTTGGACTGGTGGGGACATGCGGGGACAGGTAGGGACTGGTGGGGAACTGATGGGATCCAGAATTTCATGGAAACCAGATTGACTTTTCTTGGGTTTTGATGCGAGTTTGTGTGGATCACAGATTCTGATCCAAAGATCTACACCTTTATCCAGAGCTGAGACACATCCAGCTCCAGAGAAGCTGTGAAGAGGTGGTTGAAGCTTCTGTCAACAGGACAGGAAGGTCCAGTCTGCTGCACACGAACCTCTGGATGAGGGCCGAAGAACCTGAGCTGTGAAGCTCTTTGTTTCATTTCCTCTCTTCCTCTTTACTTTCTGAATGAAAGTGACAAGCTGCTGTAAGACGGCGTGTTGATGTGTCAACGTGTCCTGACTGAGCCTGAACCATAAACCGTTCATTGATGTTACTGTGATGCCTGAAGTTGAGTCTCAGTCTGTTGTCTCTGAACTGACGGATGTCTGTTAGTTAATGTTTCTCACAGCTTTATTCACATGTCCACCAAAGTACAACTCACACTTTGCTCCATGTTAACTGAACATGAACTACAGGACAGAATCAGGTTAAGCAGAGTCAAAACGCAGGTCTGAACTCAGACATGAAACACACGTTGATCTCATTCAGTGTGACTGACACTTCTTGAGGATGTTACTATCTGTGAGGTCCATCTAGAACAAACCTCCATAAATCCCCTTTAAATCAGAACCAGAGAAAAAAGACTCTGCTAACAGGAGCCGCTAACAGCAACTAACAGGAGCTGCTAATAGAACTGCTAACAGGAGCCGCTAATAGCAACTAACAGGAGCTGCTAATAGAACTGCTAACAGGAGCCACTAACAGGAGCTGAATTCATGGCAATATTACAACTATTTTTTACATCCCCCAAAGCATTATGGGAACAGTAGTTCCAAAAAATTGTAGCAGGATTATTTCCCAAGTAGAAGTAAACAAAGAAAAATAACAGGAGCAGCAAAATCCCTTAATATGAAGTTTTTGCCATATTGACTTGACATTTTTTGACCTCACACAGGGAGCTTTGATTTGAATTTGTTTCATTCAATAACTTGATTAATTATGTTTTTGTTTAGATACAACAAAGACTGTGACTCAACATCAGGTGACAGGATCTGGTTTCATGTGGGTTTTTTAATTTACGTTTGAGGTCGGAGGTTTTCGATGTCCCTCTGAAACATAACGAAACCGGCTTGAAGGAGGCTACAGAGTCAAACAGAGCACAAACTCAAGTCTCAGTGATCAGAGCAAAAACACAACTACAATCCCTTTTCATTTCTTTTCAACCTCTGGCTGGCAGAGTTTGGGTTTATTGGGTTTATTTCTATTAAAGGGAAACTGTGTTCAGACTGAGCTGCGGATTGATTCCTGTCTGATTGTTTGTCTCTGTGTTCCTTCACATGCAGAGTCACATCAGTCTGCTCAGAGAGACATACTTCTTCATAGTTCAATAGAGAGTTTCAGTTGCTTTCAATAGTTGGAGTCGAACTCACGGTCAGAACTGGTGTCAACTGGTGTGACTCTGGATGATGAACTGTAACAGTGTGTGTTGGTGTTTCAGTGTTTTACAACCTGTATCATAAAGTTCTGCACTCAGAGTGTTTATATTTGTAACACACAGAGGAAACAGGTCATGTATATTATAAAGTTAAATATAGACACATTATATATAAAGGCTGTGCTGTCTGCTGAGAGTCCACTGAGGCATCATCTGATCCAGGAACAGGCCAAAGCTACAGGTGACATGTCATGCAAAGACAAAAGATTGGAGCTGTTTTATTGTAATTCTGAGTATCTGTCTTCAGTCATGACAGCAGGATCTTATCAACAGCTGGCAGGAAGTACAGCTGGATGCTGTTTCCATGGCAACCAGCGAAAGGCCAATCATGAGCAGCAGCATGAATGATTGCTTCACACTTTCGAACTGATCGCTGCAGGTTTGGACACAAGTTGTTCTTAGTCTTTAGCTAAAACTCTGTGTCCCTTCAACAGACCCCGGAGCGCCGCCGCGACCTCCAGCAGCAGCTCCTGCTTTTGTTAGATATCACGGGAACGATATCCTGTAATCATGAGATGCTGAGTCACGACCACAAGAAAATGAGTTTTTTGTGTGTTGAATGTGGTGCACGTTCATCCGCAGCCGCAGCTTGCAGGGTTTCACTCTGTTCACACCTTCACTTTGCATCATACTCGAGCACAATATTTAGGAACAACACCTGGATGAGCCCTGCAGGTGTGTGCTGGTTTGTTTGTGATGAGCAGTTATGAACTGTGTCGAACAGCTGACTGTGTTCTGAGGTGGTTTGGACATGAGTGTACAAAGACATAATAGATATTTAGTTTTATGATGCCGTTCACACAGCTGCAGTAAAATCCTATTTTTGTGCAGGAGCTGAACTTGAACATGTGGAGCTGAATGTTGATCTGTGGTTTGATACTGAGCTGCTGTCAATAAATACTCGCCTGCCACACTCTCGCTGGTCTCTGGTCTCTTTGACCCTTCTGCTAATGATGGATTCTGGCCAGTTTCACCTTTGTGAATTTCCCAGGGGGGTGGAGGTTTGACTAACTGCAACTTTTTAATAACATCACCACTGATATTGGCCTTTGGGAGGATATCAAGTCGTCCCAAATTAAAAGGGTGAAGTCTGAGTAAAGTCAGGCATCACTGATGTTAAACAGTTGGAGACTGACGTCAGACTAACTCCATGTAATTCAGTGGGAAATGAGAACAAGGACTGAATCTGGTTCATGTACTTTACTTCATGTTTTTGTTTAATCTGTTCATTGTAATGTGTCGCTGAGACGACGACGAAGAAAAGATCGTAAATGACCGTTAATGAAAAGGTTATAGCTCTGGTTGCTGGCTAACTGAAGTTACTTCATGAAGTCTGGAGACAGGAAACACTCGGGTGAGACGTCAGTTTGTTCCTCAGTAGCCTCGCACTCTCCTCATTTATCTCATTGAATCTCTACAATCTCACTTCTCCTCTTTGTCACTATTTTATTTTCCACATTAACTTGCGGTAATGTTCAGCGGCTTCATGGGTAACATGCGTGCGCACAGCAGACACCTTACGGTAACGTCCCGGCCTCCGTACATTACGGTAGAAGAAGAGAAACAGGAAGTGAACTCAAACGAGCGGTGGCGGCGCCTCGTTGTTTTCAAGATGAAGATGAAGATGAAGGTGGTGCAGTAATGACTGAAAGTGGGGCTCAGGTCAGAAAGTAAACACGTTGCTTTACATCTAGAAAGTAATCAGAGTATCTGTGTTGAACTTTAAGCGTCAGTAAGTTTGTTTCTGTAAAGCTGACGATATTAAACTGAACATGAACCATCACAGTTTCTGTCTTTATTTCAATCTGTAACACTTCAATGTTTTCATATTGTCACACTTAAATCCTTAAATGTTTTCTGCCGATTCCTGACCGGAACTACAAATGCACGTGTTTTTCAAAGTAAAAGTATTTTTAAACGGAAACAGTAGCCGGAAACCTGAGACGTTTTATGTTAATGTTGTCACGTGACCACAGGTGGACGAACCAGCAGGTGCTGGTAACCCCAACAGTCTACATACTGTCTACGTGTTGGTTCGGTCTACATGTTGGTTCAGTCTATGTGTTGGTTCGGTCTACGTGTTGGTTCGGTCTACGTGTTGGTTCAGTCTATGTGTTGGTTCAGTCTACGTGTTGGGTGATTCAGTGTGTGTCTTTGCAGCTGTTTGCTCGTCTGGAGGCTCGTCGCTGTCTGAAGGACATTGAACCTCGTCTGTTTCCTGAGGATGGAGGACCCGGCCATGGTGACATGACCTCATTGAAAAATAACCAGCAGGAGCCAGATTACTGATGACTCTGTTAATAACTGTTGAACTGAACTGTGTTTGACTGATCAGCTCACATGTGTTTGACTCTGCCAGGTGAGGTGGTGGAGCTGTATGGAACAGAGGGAACATGTGAGTTCACTTTACAGGAAGCAGCTGGGTTGAACTTCCTGTCAGCTGTGTGTGGGTCATGTGTGACGTGTGTGTCTCAGGTAAGACAGAGCTGCTCTACCACCTGCTGTGTCGCTGTGTGCTGCCGACGGCTTCTGGGGGTCTGGAGGTGGACGTTGTGTTTGTGGACACTGATTACAGTCTGGACATGTTACGACTGGTCAGCATCCTGGACAGCAGACTGAACGCAGGTACACATGTACACACACAAACACCAAAGAGGAAGTAGAGTGACCTGCATTTTTATGATATTTCAAACATAATATAAAAATGTAGTTACTGTAAATGTTGTTTTTGTTTAATTAAACACTGGCGCCCCCATCAGGACAGAATGTTTACTCTACTGTTGTTCAGACTGGTCAGAATAAAGAAATCATGAGGATTGTTGATTTAATGAACTCTGCAGCCTGTAGAGGGCGCTGACATCTGTCTTGTCTGTTTGTCAATGAATTACAGCAGACTATAATAATCCGTTTCTCTCTCTGTCTGTCTAGCTCATTCTGCCGGCTCGCCCTCAGCAGGTTCAGATGAGGGGGTGTTACGTTCGTGTCTGTCTCGCCTCCTGGTCATTCACTGTTCCTCCTCCTCCCAGCTCCTCCTCACCCTCCACTTCCTGGAGACCTCCTTGTCATCGCGGCCCGGCCTGGCACTCCTCCTCATCGACAGCATCTCTGCTTTCTATTGGCTGGATCGGTGTGAGGGCAGGGCCAGCATCGCCAAGCAGGAAGAGAAGCTCAGCAAGTGTGCAGAGCTGCTGGGTCGACTGCTCAGGTACCCATTCATCAATTTGGTGTTTCTGCTGGTACTTTGGGTGGTTGGAGGGGCATGGAGGAGGTTTTATTCCTCAGTGAGGAGGTTTTAGAGGTTCTTTATATGGTTGGGTGGTTCTTGTGGTTATTGAGAAAATTCTAATGGTCACTGCGGAGGTTCCAGGGTTCCTTCAGGGGTACTCGTGGTTGTTGTCTTTGTGAGGTTGGATGATTCTAGAGGTTATAGAGGTGCTCTTGAGGTTCTTTGGGGGGCATTAGTGGTGATTAATGAGGTTGTTGTTAACCACTGAGGTTCGAGATGTTCTTTGGGTGGTTGGGTGATTCTAGTCACCATTGAAAAGGTTCTAGGAATCCTTCCTGTTCCCATGGTCATTGGGGATTGTAGAGTTCCTTTAGGCAGTTGATGTGGTCACTGAGGAGATATTAGGGGTCCTGTGGGTGCTTCTTGGGTCTTTCAGGAGGTTTTAATAGGCCATGAGGTGATTTGGGATTTTGGATCGATGTGTTTGACGTCATTCTCCACCAACATCACTCAAACATCAAAGGTATGATTGTGTTTTTAAGAATACTCCTTATCTCTCCAGTTCCTCACATTTGGAGATCTGAAGCTGTTCTGGAGGAACGTGATGGAACACTCTGAGTGTTGGGTTCACTGTCATCTGCTCTGTAGAAATTTGTCAAGAGTTGACAGTTTGTTTTTTGAATCAGTCTCATCTGTGTCTTCTCCTCTCAGAGATTACAGAATCACCGTCTTTGCCACCTGCCATGCAATTAGGAGGAGCTCCAGTGGACCTTCCTCTGAGTATGACCGCCCATACCTCTGTCGCCCCTGGCAACGGCTGGTAAACCACCGGCTGCTGTGCTCCAGGCAGGAGGCTGCAAACAACATGGCAGCCACAGAGGGAAACAGCAAGGAGCCGAGAAGACGGCAGGTCTTCACCGTCCAGGCCACCTCGTCCTCCTCCACCTCCTCCTCCAGGAGGAGCTCCTTCTATGTGACAGATGGAGGGGTGGAGTTTATCTGAACTGTCACTCACCTGCTGCTCACAGGACTGTAGACATCAGTTCATTTACTGCAGGTGAAAGCAGCTGTGTACATGATGTTGCTTTTTTTGTCAAGTTTTGATTTTCTTATGTTTTTTTTTTTTAAATGAAAAGGTAGTTCTCTTTATATTTTGTTTAATGTATAAATGCAGTACATAGTCCAACAAAGCTTTGTCCTGGAGGTGTTTCCTGATGCTGAGATGCAGCTGTCACTGCTGCAGGCTGGATGAATGGATCAGTATTCATCCAGCAGCGAACCTCCACTTATCAATCAGGAGAAGATAAAACTGAAAACTGGCCTCTTGAAGATTCCCAGTAGAACGGCACCTGCAGTGGTTCTCTTGGTACCATCCATAATATTTGTCAATGGAAACACAAAAATAACTAAGAATCTCAAAATAAACGACTGAAATGAAGTGGTTTTAAACTTCCTGTCCATCAAGTAGCACTAAGACACTACAGTGTATGAGAGTTTTACTTTACACCCATCTATACCTGCCTGTAATGCTGGTGTTTAGACATGTTCAGCTCCATGTGGCCTGCGACTGACAGTCAGACAACTGATGTTGGTTTGATGAACATGTGTTAGTCTACAAGAGCATCTGGAAGGGCCCGGCCCCTCACCATGGCCCCTAAACCAGCTGACTGTATATAAAGTAGTTCAAACTAGCGCCACCTGGAGGAACTCAACAGTAAAATGCTGTATTGATGCATTACAAGAAAAATAAACATTGATGCTTCAGGATCAACAATCTAATGTTCTGATGATGATGTGTCCATCTACTTAAATAAAGGGTGTTAATGACAGCAGGGTGTGTTTTATACATGTGTCAGTGAGAAGTTGTGGTTGACCGCATTGATTCATTCGGACAATTTGATTCCTTATTGGTTATTTCTCTGCGTGTTTCTCAAATTTACAGTACTGGTGTTACATTTCAAAACTAACATGTTTAAAGGTTGTATGTTAATGAGTTCGTCCATGTTTGAGGCACGTGCCGTGGCGGTCCGGCTCCTCGCAGCTCCGGTCCGGGACTTCCAGTCTGATGACAGAGACCGCTTCACCAGCACGGCCCTCCTTCAGATCCCTCCGCGGGGTCAGACACACTTTTTACACAACACAAACAAATGAAGCCCATCGGATACAGACTCAGACACACCGACACGGTTTAAACTGTCAGTCTGGCTGAAGGTCGTCCTCGTCCAGCCGTAAACAATCAGCTCTGTCCCGTGAACGGTTCTTCTCAGGAACAGTCGTTCATGTTTGATGGGACCTACTTCTCCTGCTGTCGCTGACAGGCGGTGCTTCGGTCGCTCCCAAACATGGCCTCCATGACGGAGCGACCGTTTCAACTTTAATTTTTCGCCAATTTTCAGAGCAAACCGTCTATTTTTCCTTCCACGATGAACGGAAATGTTTGGTCTGAAAATCTCATCATGCCAGACTTGTGAAGCAGATGTGATCTTTTGGAGAAGTTCGCTGTTGGATTTGAACAGATCGGTTGAAGTTGGCTGTAAAGCTGGAGAGGAAAAAGAGAATTGCATCAAATCAGTAAGGAGGATTTTTCACCTCTTCTCTCGACACCTGTGCAGGTTTCTTCTCAGTTTTTTAGCTGCTTCCTGCTTTAACTTGACGCCAGTCGTTAACATTTAAAGTGGGACCATGAATAAACGCGCTGGATCCACTCGTTTCTAGTGTGCGCTAACAGCTAGCCTGCTAGCTAATGCTAAAGCTAACAGAGAAGTGATCAGTCAACTGGGCGGTCCGAGGAAGCTAACGGCTAACGGCTAACTGCTCTGTTTCTACTGTTCATTTTTAATAATACAGACGATTAATCACAGTCGACTGACACCTGGCGTCTGGACGAAGAGTCGGTTTGCAGTTAAACTCTGTTTACTTATGGTCCAGATAAATTATTCAGATAAGGGCTCATAATTACTCGAATGTTGGTTTGAACTCTTCTGGCAAATGGAAACTTCATCAGATAGTTTAACTAACAGACTCTTGATCATGTTGTAATCT
Organism: Centropyge bicolor; assembly: GCA_037975185.1. Taxonomy (NCBI): domain Eukaryota; kingdom Metazoa; phylum Chordata; class Actinopteri; family Pomacanthidae; genus Centropyge; species Centropyge bicolor. Next base: position 64,737 of record JBBMOC010000146.1, read on the forward strand.
CAGCGTTTGTTGTTTGGTCGACTGATAGCACATTAGTGAAATGAATTATCCATATAATGATGCATGTGTCATGTCAGCTGTGACATGTACATCTGTGTTCATGTGAAGCCACAGTGAAGCAATGTTGTTCTCTTGTCTCGTCAGACTTCTGTTTTCCACTAAAACAAACCCAAGTCATGTTTAGAAGAACAAGACATGCTCATTAGACCCCAGCAGATCAGCCTGTAATCAGGTGGAACACAGCAGCAGGAGACACTATAAACACATAATACAAACGCTAATGTGAGGCATGTTTTAACCCCTTTGTTCACGACAGATGTTAAAACCAAATCGTCCCCAGCATCACTCACCTGTAGTGAGTACTTACTATACTGTGGTGACGCGGTGCTGACTCTCGCTTAGCAATTTTACGTTTTCCAGATGAGCTTTTAACCTCAGGAGTAGCAACGAAGAGCTGAGATCCTGAAAATGTGACAGCAGCACTTCTGGAGCAGGTCCCATCCTCTAGTGGGCCACAGGCTGCCTTTGGTCTGGGCTCTGTAGTAGCAGGTCACTGTTGCTGGACTTGTACAAGTGTCTGGGTTTAATTTAATTTAATTGTTCAATTAACAACTGAACTCAGCTGCAGGGTTTTAGCTGGTGTTTTGGTGAGTAGTTCTCACATTTATTAGATTCATAATCATCCACTGAGCGTTTCTTGGGTTGTATTAGTGGCGATAACATAAATATTTTCAAGGTCAATTAGAAAGTACAATTAAGACAAACAGACACACAGCAAAGCAAGTCATTACACAATTTCAATAATATAAATAGCACATTTCAATAATAAAAGTTATGTGACAGTCTCAAAAATAAGCAGCTTTTGAATGGCAGTAGTCAGTGAGAGGAGAGATACAGAGTCATACAGTCAGATCACAGAACAGAAACAGTAAACCATCCTTCACTCTCACTGCCTGGTCGATTGTTCCTTCCCTTCACACAAGGCAAGCGATTAAGTTATTAATTAATTGTAATTATAAGCTATTGTTAATTTCTCCTTGCTGTGAGATTTTGACAACAGGCTTTTGCTTTTGTGATTGGCTCCGTCCCAGCAGCAGCACATACCCATCACAAGTTGTAACTTACACCTGTGACTCTTAAACTGCTCTGCAAACCATAAACTGAGCTAAAATACAATATAGTGATATAAGCATGTATAAAACTGCCTCACTTTTGATCACAGGTTCTCTTTAGCCAGCAGCAGTACACGTCCATCAGATTTCATGTCAGAAACACAGGTGAAGACGAGGGGAAAAAACAAACTCTGAAGCAACAAAGATGTTTCTGCAAAGAAATTCAACTGAGTTTATGTGTTGGGAGATTTGTTCTGTCTTCATAAAGAACTGAAACAGACACGATGACAGGGAGCAAACGTTAGCCTGTTTATATACTCTTTGAATGTTTCGGAAGAAGGAACACTTGCAAGTTTCAAAATAAATTTCCATCTTGAAGATGATATGTGTCGATGTTGATGATGAGGACATGCAGTACTACAATCCACAGGCGTGACAATAATGATAATAACAGTATTGAACAGAGACACGTGTGCAGTGGGAGTCTTGTAAACACGGGTCCAGACTCTGCAGCTCCAGTGACACACGAACCTGCAGAAAATGACAGGAGAGAAGAACACAGAACGAGGAGAGAGGGAAGAAATGGCTTTAGTAAGATGAATGGATGGGTTATGAATGGATACAGGAAGAGGAGAGAGAGAAGGAGAGATAAGCTCAGTGCATCATGGGAAGTCCCCCGGCAGTCTAGGCCTATAGCAGCAGAACTATGGGATGCTACAGGATGTCTCAGGGCTCACCTGGACCAACCCAAACTATGAGCCTAGAATCTCTGTCTGTCTGTCTGTCTGTCTGTCTGCCTGCCTGCCTGTCTGCCTGTCTGTCTGTCTGTCTGTCTGTCTGTCTGTCTGTCTCCCTCCCCCTCCTTCCCTCTGAGTCTCTGTCTCCCTCCCTCTGTCTCTTCCTCTGTCTCGCTGTCTCTGGGGAGGAGGGACCACCTCTGAATAGTAGTCTATAGTGTACTTTTAAAGGGAGCAATGTCCATTCCCGTCATATTGGGCTTCAGATGAAGTTAGTTTGGCAGTAGATGTTGGCCTGGTATAGTATTAGCAGTAGGTTTGTTCTCACCACCTCCACTAATCAGTTTCCTGAGGAAACCCTGCAGGTGTTGAACATTTCTATGTGACCTGATAGCAGCTCAGTATCAACTTTAACACTGCAGAGACATTTTATACAATGAATTCAATAAAACTAAGCAAGTCAAGGCTTTTTAGCACAAAGCAGCGTCCTTTATTATCAACTACTACTATAAAGTTTATCATCTTAAATTATCAATCTGCTATGAATGAAAGTTGGACTGCACAAAGTGAATCCTGAAACTGATGTGAGATCATTTGGAGAGAGGATGTCTCACTCTGTTGAACTGCAGAGACACAGTTATACAGTCATGTTACAGAGTGGAGCTTCTTCCCTCACAGATGATCTTTGACGGAGAGAGAGACACATAGACAAGTTTAAATGTGTTAAATAACATTGATTGGTCACAGCTGATATGAGACATTTGTCATTTGAACCCTTGGATGTGTTACTGAGACCTGGATAGTTCAAAGATGGTGTCCCATTGGTTTCTGTAAAAGTTGCGCAGCAGGAAACTCATCAGCCCATAATGGACAAGTGAAGAATTTATCAAAAACTTCATAAATGAACTTTAACATGTGTCGCTTTGAAGTGGTCAAACCACACACCTGTTCTGCTGCTTGTACAGCTTCAGGCCACGTTAATCATGAGTCAGATTGTCTCTTTAAATGTCCATCAAGAGACAGTAGCACTGTAGGTTCTACCTCACCACTTGCTGTACATGACAGTTAACTTGTTTTAAACCTGATGGATACACAAAGGTAGTTCCCAGAATTCCAACTCTGTAGCTCTTCCAGTGGACCAAACCTGAACCCCCCCTTTTTCTTTTTTACCCAGAATGCCATCTGAGGCTCAGTCTCAGGAGCCTCGCGACAGAGGACCAGCCCCTCCTGTCACTCGGGCGGGACGCAGCGCTCAGCTGGCCAAAGCTGCTGTCACTTGCTCCGCCCCCGAGAGGCGGCCTCGTGGGCGACCTCGGAAAGATGGGAGCAGTAGCCGCTCTGCACCTCCCGCCCCTGCTCCTCCTCCACCTCCTCCACCTCCCAAATCAAGGAAGAAGTAAGTGTGACTGTCTGAAGTGTTGTGATGTTTCAGTGTTGAGTGGCTGAAAGTCTGTAAGACACACTCCTCCACACGCCTCCTCCAGGTCTGTGTGCTCACCTGCTACGCCGAGGCCTTCAGCATCACATAAACTGTAAACCTGCTCTCTGTAAACACAGCAGCCAAGAAGAGAAACCGGATTTCTTCCTCATGTTTATGTGTAGCAGACTTTCTAAACATCTTTGTCCATGTGAGCTTGTGCCATACTTCAGTAGAGTCGAAACATGAGCTGGATTTGTGGTCAACACAAGACAGTAACAGGAGTGTGACTGTAGATACAGTGAACTTGTCATATGTGTCAATAAGTCAGTTATAAATTCACCGCAGATATCTGCCCTGCATAAGTTTATAAGTTGATTCATTGGTCTCTATTAATATTATTGATATTTAATGTTTAGAGGGAATAATGTGAAAACAAACACACACTGATCTGCAGGTGTGTGTGACAACTATCAGTATTGTGGGGACATAAGTGGCATGCTGGGTAATGAGCAGCGAGGAGGAGGTGTATGGTGGAGTCTACTCCAGGTTTTACCTCCTGACGCACACACACACACACACACACACACACACACACACACACACACACACACACACACACTGGATTTGTCACTGGTGTTGCTCAGGTTGTGATCTCTGCTGTGATGTCATCATGTTTACCTGAACACCTGGTCAAAGTTCAGGTGAAAGTGTTTCAGCCACTGAACAGGTCAATAACTGATCATCTGTTCATCGCTTTCTGCATTTATCAATTCATTCACAGCTCCAAGTCCAATTTGACATCTTCCCGTGTTTGTTTTTTTGTGTGTAGATATGGGACTGCTGAAGGTCAGAGACTTCTGAATGTGGAAAACTCAGAATCTGATCTGCTGAACTGATGACTGTGTTTTTGTTTTGTGTGTGCGCGTGCACGTGTGCAGGGGGCGGAGTCGAGGCCGAGCCCAGGTAGAGGACGAAGAGAGCATGGATGCCACGGAGAAGAAACACCCCCAGAAGACGGGTGTGTATGATGGAGAGTGTTTCAGCCTGCGGCTCGTCTCTGTTGGCTGGGTGTGGGGGGGTGGGGGGGTGGGGGTGCATGAACTTGTGTGTGTGTATGTTTCTGTTTTGTTGGTCAAAAGGTCAACACAGTTCAGTCTGCTGAGTGTGTGTGAACTCGGTCATGGTAGGACCTCTCCTGTCTCACCACTGTCTCAAGCTCTCTTTGTTTTGTCCAGCTTCATTGAAACCGTAAGAGCTTTGGCTGAATTTTGGGGAAATGCGTCCAGAGTCTGTCTGTTTTCTGGGATGATGTAGCTGTCGGAGCAGCTGTAGTTGCCCCTGCTCACTCGTGCTGATGTTTGCATGTTTCCAGCGCTGGGCGTCATTTGAAAACTTTTTTTGATCCATCACGTTGAGCAATTCAGAGACATTTTGTACAAACCCATTTTACATTGAAGACAAAAAGTTAATGTTACATACATGAGGAGCATCAGTGCAGGAAGTCGACTTCACACCTGCTTAAATGAAACTCGCTTTGGGGACGCACTTTGGTCTAAAGGGAAATGTCTCAACATTCATTCGATGGATTGCATCAAAATCTTGTACAGACATTCGAGGGGATGACTCCGAATGACTTTGGTGATCCTCAGACTCTTCTGTTCCTTTGGTTTCTGTCCAAATGCCTGAAAACTGCGAACAGTCCTGTCAAGCTAGAGTTTGTCTTCTCCAGGCTGCACATGCTGACCAGCATAAACGGATGTTACTGGACAAACTGCTGTGTGTTTCTTCAGTCTTTGTACAGATTGCAGGTTTACTGCAAGTGTCCAATAGGCAGCAGTGTCACCTTTGTCAAACCACAAAATAAAGAAGAAATCAGAAAATCACTTTTTTCACTGCATCTGTGAAACAAATGTGTCTTGAAGAGGATTCAGCTTCCTGCTCCGATCGAAGATTGCTACGGCAGAATTCTGCTGAAATGTAACTACGTCCTAACTGACAGAAAGCAGAGAAAAAAACGTCCCTACCGGATGTTGGATCAGCAAACCAGCTTGCTTGACGTGCTACTTATTGTTGAGATTTGGGAGGTGTGACCCACAGTTACCCATAACCCCCTCCTCTGTGACGGTCCACACAGACTTTATGTGGTTCTCGCAGGAGCAAAATTCCAGCTTCAGTCTCAGTTGTACTTTGGGCTTTGTGCTAACTTACATGTTAGTAAAACGTAGCGTGCAAATGTAGTAGTTAACAGGGTGAATAATGTAACTGTTAAACATGTTAGCATGTGAGCATCCTGAAGAGTTGATGTGCATCATATTGGTCTAAAACAGGTGTTGCTGTGACGCCCCTTAGTCTTGTTTGTCATCACACTTGCTGTTCTATCGTGGATGACCACCTCTGAGGGGACCTTTTTTACCTTGTGACCCAGTATATATGTTCCAGGTTTAAGGGGATGCGGGATTTTAGTTTTTGTATTAATTTGTGTGTGTGTGTGTGTGTGTGTGCTTGCACAGAGTTGAAGGAGGTGAAGGAGAAGACAACAGGACGTCGTCGGTCCACCTCCAGGAGAAAATCCAATGCAAACCCTGAACCCGACCCTGAGCCCGACCCCGACCCTGAACCCAAACCCAGCCAGGGCCGTCTCAGTCCGGAACCTGAACAGGACCCTGACCCCCCTCACACTGACCCCACAGTCCCAGCGTCCAGCCCAGAACCAGCCCCCAGTGCTGAACAGGAGGAGAGAACCAGCCCTGCTTCTGCTGCCCTGCTTCCGGCCTCCAGCCCCAGATCAGCTTCCAGTCCTTTGGAAGAACTACGAGTCAGTCCCCTGCCCCCCTCCCCTGACCCCACCCCAGTTCAGAGCCCAGCCTCCAGCCCCAGACCAGCTCCTGATCCTATGGAGGAGCACCGGCCCAGCCCAAGCACCAGCCCCACCCCCATGGAGGTGGACCCTGATCCTAGCTCGGTTCCCAAGGAGACAGAAGTGCGTGGGACCAGTCCCATGGAGCAGAGTCCCGCTTTAAGTCCCTGCTCCAGCCCCCCCGTCTCCCCCTGCTCCCGACTGGAGGACGAGGACTCGCTGTCCCCTCTGTTCCAGCAGTGTCTGTCAGAGGACTCTGCGGGGTCGCCCACCCCCAGCCTGGGACACACCAAGAAACGGTGAGACATACTTAGAGTGTATGCTGTTGTATGTCTTTGTGGGGACTAATTTGAGTTTTAGACCTCGACCCTCCAAACCCTATGGTTGTTTGGAGGATTATAATGATACTAACACCTGCAGCTTTCATAGATACAATACAGCTTGAGGTTTTTACAGTACAGCATGCTAAAGCATACTTGGTAAGGAGTGAAAGGTCTGATCTGTAAGAAGGTGCTATAGCAAAGCAGCGAAGTCTGAACACTAAATCACCTGGCAGTGATGGGTTCCCCCCAGAATCATACAAGGAAGAATGCTGTCGAACGGAAAAAAAAAATAATACGTTGGACACTGTAAAGTCTTTGTTAATGGATGAGAACCAAACAGCATTCGTAAAAGGAGGAAAAACTTCAGACAATTTAAGGGGAGCCCTGACATGCTTTTGAGGGATTCCGCTTTCTTCAAGTTTTGTAGGGCGTATCCAGGCACAGTAATCCTCTCCTACAGCAAGAGTAATACTGGTCTGTCCTTAACATACATAAAACTCAGTTCATGACATTTATTTACGCTTCCAGTCAAGAATTCACTGAAAACTGTCATTTCAACTGTCACTCATCCCACATCAAGTGTCTGGGAGGAAGTTCACACGTCTCAGTCATTTGATCTGAGTTTCAGTTGCATTAAGGTCGATGTTTCTCGCCCTGCAGTCTGAAGCAGTGTGCCTTCTGTTACCATGGTGACGAGCCTCCTCTGGGCCAGGGCCGCCTGGTGGTGTTCGGCCCGACGCCTGGCTACATCCCGCTCCACATCCTCAACCGCCGCGCCTCTTCTGACAGAGACAATGACTGCCACGACCACTGCTACCGGGGCGACCAGGACCCGCCCACGTGAGTGATCTCACTTCCTTTTGATCCCCTATCAAAATATAAGTATATGCATTTACATTCCCATAAGAATTATCATAACTCATTACACAGTGAACCTGCTCACTTATATCTTTTATTGTTTTTTATGACCCAAGTAAGTTAAACTGTGTGTGTGTGTGTGTGTGTGTGTGTGTGTGTGTGTGTGTGTGTGTGTGTGTGTGTGTGTGTGCAGGTGCAGCAGTCCAGAACATTGTGGTGAGTACTTTCTACTTAAACTAACTGAAAGGATTAAGAATTTTTTGGAATCTCACTGTTTGACTTTTATTGTCATAATTTGATTTAGAATCATTCCACTGTTCAATAAAGAGAAATAGGGACTCTTTCGCTTTCAGGCTCTTACTCAAACTTGCTATGTGCCAAACCAGTAAGTCCAAAACTCAATTTGATTACATTCAGCCTGAGCAGATAAATTCCCGGGAAAGGTACGCTAGCCACCGCCTGGTGACTACTTAATTACCAGGCGGTGGCAAGTACATTTACAGTTACAAGTACTGCAAGTTAGTACAAGTTAAAGGTAATTGTGCTTTACTTGAGCCTTTCTTGGGCCTGTTTTTGGGGCCGACCTTTAATTAATTAATTGAGATGCTGCTTTTATTTTTTTGGCTTTCAATTGAGGAAATACAGTACTTCACAGTTTGCAGGTTTTAGTGTTACTGATCAATGTCTGAATGTGTGTCCTGATGTTTCAGAGGAGGAGTTGTCCTCAGACTTTGTGGAGCAGCTTGGACCCATCGGCCTTCCACATGACATCAACGTCCAATCACTGTTCGACCCCACAGGTACAGGGAGCTAACTTCTTCCTCTCCTTAATCCTTTCCTTTTTCCAGACCTTCATCTGTCAGGATCAGTCCATGCTCTGCTGTAACCATGCTGTCTGTGTGTCTGTGTATGTGTGTGTGTATGTGTGTGTGCGTGCGCATAGGTCAGTGCTGCGCTCACCTGCAGTGTGCAGCCTGGTCAGAGGGGGTGTGTCGTGGCGAGGGCCAATCACTGCTCTACGTGGACAAAGCCATCGACTCAGGAAGCACGCAGGTCAGTTCATGCAGTATTTGACACTAACTACACACATTCAGGAGGAATATAGCTGCATGTGGTCTCACTAAGCTGTGCCTGCTCTCTCTACTGGACAGGTGTGTGTGTTCTGCCGACGGCTTGGAGCATCGCTGCGTTGCAGACAGACAAGTTGTGGGCGGAGCTACCACTTCCCCTGTGCTGCTGCAGCCGGAGCTCACCAGGACTGGACCCAGAGACACACCCTGTGTACAAGACACGCACACACAGGTACACAGTCTCTCAGAGTGTGTTTCCTCCCACCTGTTTCTTCGCACATGTTCAGAAAGTATGTGCACAAAAAAATGGAAACGCCAAATTCTACAAACCTTAGAACGTGTTTCCTGTTGTCTGAGGTCTAAAAGTTGTTGTGTATCAAATTGGAAACAGACTGAGACTAAATGCTGACGTCCATAAAGCTTTGAGTTAATATCACTCGTCTCTTCAGTGAAGAGCTGAAATCATCAGATCTGTGGATGAAGAGACTGAGACATTCATCACATTCACACAGGAAACTAACAGAAACGTCTCAGTTCCACAGATTTTCCATCATTTGACTTTTGACCAATGTCTTGTAATGATTGTCGTCTACAACGGTTTAATGGCATTGACTGAAGGATTTGCGCCACCCACTGTTTATCTTCATCAACTGGTGAACTCAGATTCGCACAGTAACTGTAGTGGATGGAAATAGGCTTCAGTTATTCAAGATTTCCTGGAAATGCAGTTTAAACTTCCTCATCCTCTCTCTTTTTCTCCAGTGTCCTCACAGTGTGTGTTGTGTTCGGATGGTGGTGATGTCAGGGGTCTGTTGATGTGTTGTTGCTGTGGTGCCCGTTACCATGGCAGCTGCCTGGACCCCCCTCTGGTCCCCTCCCCCCTGTGCCGGGCTGGCTGGCAGTGCCCTCAGTGTCGAGTGTGTCAGAGCTGCAGGTATCATTTGCACAGACATTTCATAATAATTTCCATTGTTGATTAATCCATCAATTGTTTTCATTCGTAGATCATCCCTGTTGTGTCTGGGCCAGTCTCAGTGTTCCCAGCCGCAAACAGCAGACAGACGCAGTTAGAGAGCAGCTGGTGAACACAGTGGAGACTTTAGCAGCTATACATCCTGTAGGAGCTGGTAGAGACCAAAAACAGAGCTAAAAAAGAGAATATTAGATTTGGACTGATAAGGTGACAGAAACAGATGAAGGAGCATGTTGATCTGTAACTGCTGGATGTGGAAATAAACCACTGTGTAGCAGTGTAGAGTATGTCAGTCGTGTTGGAGTGTTGCTGCCCCTTTGAGGCCATAACAGTCAGTTACTGAAGCTTTAATATAACCTGATGTTTTGTAGACAGCAGAGATGAAACGGTGTGCATCTGGATGCACACTGCAGCGTCAATCATCCATGAGGTGATAAAGGGGAGGAAACACAACCCTCTGCTTCCTGCTGTTTGTGCGTAGGATGTTGGAAAGGAGTGAAAACATAAACAACCGAATGTCATTTCAGTCTGTTGTCGGTGCCAGAGGTCCTGAGCTTCTCATGCCAGACTTACCAGACCAGTACAGACACCCACAAAACTCTGCAGTCATGTAATTGTGGCATGTTTTGAAACACTGCTGCCTTTGCAGAGGGGTAAGACCGTAAAGCCCCCCTTTACCTTTCAAAAGACCTAGTCTACCCAATGTACCTTCTAACCACATCTGGAGGAGTAGGGGTCTATTTTTGTTCTGAACAGCCACTTCAGTCTCTCCTGAGGGACATCCATGGTGTTGCACTTCACTCAAAAAGGGACATAAATAGCTGTGTGAGGAATGAAAGATTGTGGGCAGAGTGGAGGTTTAAGAAAGAGTTTGACAATCTGATGAGCATTTTTTTTTCACTATTAAGTTTGCTAACCCCCTCTCCCTTTCCCTCTGTGTGTGTTAGGTTGCAAGGTGATGATGGTGTGTTACTGGTGTGTGAACGCTGTGATAAAGCCTACCACACACACTGTCTCATACCACCTCTGGATCACACACCGACCACCAGCTGGAGCTGCAAGGTGAGATTTACACACATACACACTGGGGTCACTCTCAGTAGTGAACTTTGGACCAACTTGTTTTATATGTGTGTGTGTTTAAAACCTCTCTCTCTCCTCCAGAACTGCAGAATCTGCCGCCACTGCGGTGTGAGGTCATCAGGCCAGTGGGCCAATCACCCATTTCTGTGTGCGTCATGTGACCCGGCCCTGCCCTGCCCTCTCTGTGACCATGTCCCTGACCTCTACACACCACAGGACTATCTGACTTGTATTCGCTGCTATAGGTACATAAACAGACACACAGACCCCACTTGCAGGAGGTGTCATTAGACATGGTTCCAGCTTCGACTTTTAGACTTAGACTTCCTTTATTGTCATTTCTCAAATTACACAGGAGTGCAATTGGATGACAAAATTTCGTTGCAATGTCTTCCAGAGTTGTGTCAGTGGTGTAATATGGTAGCTGCTTAACACTGAAACCCCTTGGCTGAAAATACTCGATGTGACTTTTACTGTGAGACAGGCAGAGTTACGGTTAATGGCAGCAGCTTAGATGACATATGCGGTTCTGTCCATCGTATGTATCAGCAATAATTACAAAACAGTCAAGTGAATAGATGCTGACATGTGTGTGATGGTCTGTGTTGCCCTGCTGACTGAATTTGAGCTTTGGGATTAATTAAAACTGAGCAAACGGACGTTTTATTTTTTATGTTTTGTTACAGGTGTGTCCATATGGAGTGTATTGTCCAGGCTGGGGAGGGCAGGGCAGGGTCTGAAGATTATGTCTGCTCCGCCTGCAGGCCTCAGGAGGAGACGCTTATCCTACAAACTTCATTGCCACGCAGTCCTATCCTGGACTTGTCACTCAGTCCAACAACCATTAGCATTTCACAACCATCAATTCCAGGTCACACTGAGGTTCCAGTCATCAGTCCAACAACTCATAGTCCAGTCCAGCTCATCTTTTCAGAGCCACCAGAGTGTGCTACAAAGACCTTCAGTGCACCATCGCAGCAAAGTCTTACGCCATCTCACCCTGATCCAACAGAACTCCAACAAAGTCCAGCACCATCTCACCCTGATCCAACAGAACTTCAGCAAAGTCCAGCACCATCTCACCCTCATCCCACAGAAATCCAACCAAGTCCTGCACCATCTCACCCTGATCCCACAGAAATCCAACAAAGTCCAGCACCATGTCACCCTGATCCCACGGAACTCCAACATAGTCCACTGCCATGTCAACCTGATCCCACAGAACTCCAACAGAGTCCTGCACCATCTCACCTTGATCCCACGGAACTCCAACATAGTCCACCGCCATGTCAACCTGATCCCACAGAACTCCAACAGAGTCCTGCACCATCGCACCTTGATCCCATGGAACTCCAACATAGTCCACCGCCATGTCACACTGATCCCAGAGAACTCCAACAAAGTCCTGCACCATCTCACCCTGATCCCATGGAAGTCCAACATAGTCCACCGCCATGTCACACTGATCCACCAGAACTCCAACAAAGTCCTGCACCATCTCACCGTGATCCCATGGAAGTCCAACATAGTCCACCGCCATGTCACACTGATCCAACAGAACTCCAACAAAGTCCTGCACCTTCTCACCCTGATCCCACAGAAGTCCAACATAGTCAACCGCCGTGTGACCCTGATCCCACAGAACTCCAAGAAAGTCCTGCACCATCTCACCCTGATCCAACAGAACCCCAGCAAAGTCCTGCGCCATGTGACCCTGATCCCACAGAACTCCAAGAACGTCCTGCACCATCTCACGCTGATCCAACAGAACCCCAGCAAAGTCCTACGCCATGTCACCATGATCCAACAGAACTCCAACAAAGTCCAGCACCATCTCACCCTGATCTGACAGAACCCCAGCAAAGTCCTACACCATCTCACCCTGATCCCATAGGAATCCAACAAAGTCCAACACGATCTCACCCTGATCCCACAGAGCTACAATGTAGTCCTGGACCGTTTGACCTTGATCTAACAGAACTCCAACAAAGTCCAGCGCCATCTAATCCTGATCCCACAGAGCTCCGACAAAGTCCAGTGCTGTCTAACTCTGATCCTACAGAACTCCAGGATAGTCCTGCACCATCTCACCCTGAACCCACAGAGCTCCAACACAGTCCCACACCATCTAACCCTGAACCCACAGAAACTCAACGTAGTCCCGCACCATGTCACGTTGAGCCCAGAGAACTCCAACATAGTCCTGCGCCATCTCACCTTGAACCCACAGAACTCCAACAAAGTACACCACCATCTCACCCTGATCCCACAAAACTTGAGCTCCTACAAAGTGCTGAAAGTCCTTTGCCATTTTATCTTGATCCAACAGAGTTCCCGCAAAGTCCATTGCCATCTCACTCTAGTCAAACAGAACTCCAAAGAAGTCTGATGCCATGCTCAGCTGGTCCTGCTGATCTGCAAGATAGTACTACCCATGTGACATCCACGCAGGCCCAGCATAGTCCTCATCAGCTCAGTTACACCTCTTCTGTTCTTAGCCAAAATTCCATGGAGGATCCGCTAACGGCCACAGAGTCTCAGCAGAGTCCAACGCAAGGTAGTCCCATGTCTTGTAGCAATGCACATTCTCTGCGCAGTCCATCCCAGGCAGGGTTTAGTCCCACCTGGGTTCAGGCAGGGCCTGCAGAGCCTCAGCGAAGCCCTCCACCACACAGTCCTGCACAGGACTACATGAAAAAGACAGAGCTTGATAGATCATGTAGTACTAACATCATCATCTCACAACATCAGCACAGTCCCCCACAAAGACAGCCTAGTCCAACGCCACATAGCCCTGCGCAAGCTGGCACATCACATCCACAGAGTCCCACACAAGATTCTAAATCTACACTGGACCAGGAGAACCCTGGATCAAGCAACCCTGCTCAGCTGCAATGTGGGGCTGCACGGGACATTTCTACACTGGACCAAGACCTCTCACCAATCTACTGTAGGTCTACCCAGACAGCAAGAAGACACACTTCACTGAGGCCTATTTCAGCGCCATGTAGCCCATCACCGACCCCACTCAGGGCCACACGGTGTAGTCTGTCATTACCTGCGAGCCCCATAAAGGCCCACTCTTCACAGTCTGTTAGGCCTTCACAACTTAGCATACTTACTTCTCAGCTTGCCGCGCAGTCAAGAGCCACAAAGAAATGCACCCAAACCAGTACCACAGAGCTGAAGTCCTTGAAGAATAGCCCTATGAGTCCTAATCTTGATGGCCAAACACTGGAAAGTAGTCCTGCCCCTCTTAGCCTTACTTCTAACCTGTCCACAAGGCCCCCTGCTAGCCATGGCACAGACCAGCTTAGTCCTGTTCAGAGTAGTGCACTTAATCTGGACCAATCTAGCCCCTTTCACAGCCCTGTCATGCCCACACCAGAAAGCCTTTTTCATATTAGCTCTTCAGTTGAACACAGTAGCCTAACTTTCTCACCTTGTGCTAAAGAAACAGATGAAATTCCTCTCCCACCAACCCACATTCATCAGAGTACTTCTTGTAACAGCCCATCACAATGCACAGAAGTTGTTAAAGGTAAAGCCAACCCTGTAAATATTCAAAACAGCTCCAATAGTTCTAGCCCCAAACATGCCAGTCCAATGCCTACAAGCCCTGCCAGCTCTCCTCTGGTCTGTTCTAGCCCCATGTCATTGGAGACTACCCCTGCCCATGTCAGCTATTCTGTACAACCAACCAGGCCCTCAGCAGCACTGGCTCAACCGTCCACCCAACCCATTTCATGTCTAGATGAGGAAAAGGAGGTAGCTGTCGACCACCTCAGTCATTTTAATCAGTCAGAAACTAGATCCAGTCATCCATACTCCACTCCAGACAGTTCAGCTCAGACTAGCCCTACTCATTCTAGCCCAGTCCACACAGAAGCTAACAGTGGCTACAGTCCGATGGACTTCATAAATGACAGAGAGAGAACTAGTCCGTCTATTTCTAGTTTTGCGGAGCGCACACAAACTCAGACAAACCAAGGTGCCACACATCCTGATCAGTCAAGTCTATCGCATATCCAAACTACAAGCAGTCCTTCACAATCTTCTCCAGTACAGACAAGCCCTTTGCTGACTCCAACTAGCTTTAGTCCTCCACACTGTAGGCCGACTGATACTAGCCCAGCTAGTAGCTCTGTTAGCCAGAGTCTGAGCCATAGTGGCCAGACAAGTTCCTGCTCTCCTCGCATAACAGAGGCTAGCATCATCCATAGTCCACCTAGGTCTAGTCCTGCTGGTCAAGCTAGTCCTGTTCACATACAAAGCACCTCTAGTAGTGCCCACTCAGGCCCAGTCCAAAGAGAGACTCTCTCATTAGCTAATGTGATGTACAGTAGCCCTGCACATGTTACTGTTGCTTGTATTAGCCCACCTCACAGTCCAGCTCAGGCCAGTGAAACATATCATAGCCCCACAGGTAGCCCCCATTATAGCCCAGTTCCCAACACTGGAACCAGTTCTGGCCCTACTGTGGCACAGCTGAGCCCTTCTTTGGTTAGCTCAAGTCTTGATGTAGACATGGTCAGTTCCATAATTCAGAGCTCTGTTCTTCCTAGTGTGGTTCAACTTGATTCTGGTGTTTGTACAACAGACAGTATTAAGCAGAACAACCCAACACCTGCCAGTTTCCTTCCCGATACCTCATCTGCTGTTAGTCCCCTCAAGGCCAGTCTGAGCCAGGTTAGCCAGTCCCCAGCTAGTCCTCTTCACACCCACAACAGTTCTGCTTTTGAAAACCAACAAAGCACTGCCTCAGGAAGCCCCCTGTATCAAAGATCAGCCACCCCTGTTGATGCTACTTCCACACAGGGTACTCAGAGCCATGCTAGCCCTGTCCATTCTAGTCCCACTCAGGATAACACTGTGATGCCTAGCACAAGCCACACTAGTGAAATGTCCACTAGCCACTCAGACTCTGCCTCCCCACAGGTTAGCGCTCTTCAGACATTCTCTCCTCATGCTCCACAAGCTCAGGCTAGCTCTGTGCGCAGTAGCCCAGTTGCTAGTCCTGTTCATGGCCCCTTCCATTCAGGTGATACACAGGTTACCCTGCGCCTTGTTGCATTGAGCACTGTTTTGTCAGAGACTAGTTCTAGTCCTTGTCCTGCTCATCCTGTGCAGCCAGAGGTTTGTCCCAGTTCTGTTTCTGAGAGCCCTATGAAGTGTCAGGGTAGCTCTGGTCCTGTTAGCCTAATTCTTGCCACCCCCGGACAGTCTGAAACCAGCACTAGTCCTGGACGTGCTAGACCCGTGCAGCCTGAAACTGGTACTGGTTCTGGAAGCAACTCTGTTGCCAGCCCCCACGAACACACACAAACAGAAAGGGAGTCTGCAGCCACTGTGGGTGAGTATCAGGGAAATCTGCTCATGCATTTTTTTGACATTTACTATTTCAAAAGTTCACAAGTGTAGAATTGAACATTTTGGTTTAAACACAAAACGGGATTCTGAGAGTGCAAGTGTTATTTTTCTATATTTTGTTGAACATATTTGGTTTGCTGAGTTTATAACATCTTCCTCTTCCTATAGATGTCTGCATGGCTGAGGAGCAGGAGATGCAACAGAAGAAGACTGAGGAGGAGATAGAGAGAGAAGCACCACAGCAGGAGGAGGTGGAGGAGCCTCATCCAATGGCAAAGGCGAGTCCAGAAGAAGAGGAGCCTGTTAAGAGTGAAAAAGGAGAACAAGACGAGGAAGAGGAGGATCAGCACTGCAGCAGTCTTCCTGCAGGTAGGAAGCAGCGGTGCCGTCTACACTCACCTGTATTACTGTTTAGTTCAGGTGTACCTGGCTTGGAATGTGCTGATACTCAGCTGAACTGTAGCTGATTGTGAGTGACTCTGAGCTAATCTGTCTTCACTGATTTCTCTCTCTGTGCAGGAGGCCAGCTGGGATCTGTCCTGAATGAAGACCATCACTCTCCTCACACTGCAGCTGCCTCCCCCCTCCTCCCACAGCCAGCTCCTCCCTCCCCCCAACCCGCCACACCACACTCTGCCTTACGCCCCCAACAGCCCACCCACTCTCCCTCATCTTCACCTCCTGCTTCCCCTCTCACCTCACCACAGTCTCCTTCTCCTTCTAGAGCTGGCCCTCTAGAAGCCTCCCCCTCTTCCTTTCACAGGACTGCCTTACTCCCCTCCTGCTCCCTCCCCTCCCCACCACCTTCTTCCCCTCCTCTAGAGGACTGCCCCCAGGAGCTCACCACTCAACAGGAAGCCAAGATGGTGAAAGGTGCGGAGGCAGTTCTAGAGGACAAAATGCTTTCCTGTCATGTGAAGTTGGTGGATGATGACAGCCAATCGCAGAGCCAGTTTGAACCTGTTGCTATGGCAACAGAACCCACCAAAGATAAGTATCAATCACACATTGAGCCTTCAGAAAGGGAAGAGGAGGAGCCTTCTCAAACACCAGAGCCAACAGCTTCAGGTGTGGCAGGTGCTTGTGAAGTGGTTACCAAGCAACAACCAATGAATGAGAAGCAGGTTGCAGAGGAAGACGAGCAAGGGGAGGGAGTTACTAGTAGGACGGACGAAGACGAAGTGGAGGAGGCAAGAGAGGGCACTGAACAGGGGGACCAATCAGATGTGGAGGAGGAGCCAGTGAGCCCTGTGCTGGAACTGGATCCCTCTTTAGACATGGAGGTGATGGAACTGATGACCTCCTCATCTCCTCCCCCCTCCCTCCTGCACCTCTCCTCCCCCAGCCCGCCTCTCTTCACCCGCCGGGGGAAAGGTCGGACTCTCAGGCCTCCTCCCTGCTCCTCCAGGCCATTAGACGACCTCTCCATTCGTCTGAGGCAGTCTCCCTTCTCCACTGAGGCCTCCCCCGAGACTTCCCCCACCAGAGCTCCCATCACCCCACCTCCACTCACCCCGCCCTCACCTCCTCCCCGGCCCCCCTACCCTGCCAGAGAGTCTCCACCTCTCTCCAAGGTAAATCTAACAACTGTGATGTCTTCTCCCAGTGACTGTCTCCTCCCAGCGACTGACCTCTCCTCATATATTTTTTCCCCAGCCCCAGGCTCCTCCCACCACTGTGCTCCCCCTCACCCCTAAAATCGGGATGGGAAAACCGGCCATCTCCAAAAGGAAATTTTCCCCTGGCAGAGCCAGGCTCAAGCAGGTTTGTGACTCTTTGACCTCTTGTGTGTGTCTGTCTATGTGTGTTGTTGTAAATTATTCTCAACCTGCTGGTTTCATTCCTGAACTGAACTGTTTTTTCTCTCCCAACATGTGATGGAGATGAAACCAACTCTGTATTTCATGCTGATTGATGATCTTTTTGAATTAATCAGTAAATAGGTTAGGCCACAGTGTCCAAATTCATGTCTTCAGTCAGCACAGATATTTTCATTAGCATCAACTAAAAAAGATTTTAACTGATTATTTGTTTTTGGATGAAAAGTAATTCAGATTTTCCTTAAAATTTATGATATAACTTGATGGATTAATTTAAAAAGATAAAGATTTCTATTGGATTTTCGATCAAATTTTTACTTTGACTTTTTGTCAAAGTCAAACATCTACGCCGTCTACCAGAACCAGAAATTTGGCTCATCGTCAGTCACGGGTGCCTCATCGAAGATGTTCATTAGGGAAGAGTTTTCGCTAGCTGGAAGAGCTCAGCGCACTGCACCTGAAGACCACACATGCAAACAGACAAAACACAAGCAAATAAAGAAAACAGCCTCATCAGTTTGACAACACATGGGCAGCATTTAGAAAACGCACTACAAATGGACCCAGTGCGACAGAACAGAGGACAAACATACAGCGCACAGCTTGGACAGCTGTTTTTACATCCTCTGGCCTCTCTCAGTGAATGCTGGGGAAACATCAGACAACTACGTAGATCCTGTGGAACCATGTAGTGTTCCTCCACGTCCTCTTACCCTTCCTCCTCACCTGTCAGTCACTGACATTGCATCCATTTTTGTATTCTTCTGCATGTTTGGTACACGCACACACAGACACACACACACGGAGACGATTGCATGAAGCTGTTTTTTTGCTTTGTCTGGCTATTCGAATGTTTGTGTGTTTAAAGATACAGCAGGAGTTGACTGATGCACGCACGCACCCACGCTGGTGGATACAGATAAAGATATTAACCATATCACCTTGTCAACACTCTCTGGTGGACAGAGTGTGCATGAACTCACACCTGACTTCCTCATCAGCTGACACCCATCAACACTCATATATGTGCATATATCTACCAACCAATCCGCTTGGCTGATTTATCCGTTTCGTTCAGTATAGTTCAGTCCTGGTATGACTGATTGTTTGCATGTTGTCACATTAACATCATCTCATTATGACTTTTTATAGATTTTTCGTGATTCATGTTTTCAGTTTCAATTTGACTTTGTTTTGTGGCCGTTGCATTTATGTTACTGCATTTTGTCCCCCACCTCCTCCCTCCCTCCCTCCCTCCCTCCTCTTACTCTTCTTCTCCCTCCTGTTTCCTCTCTCTTGCTTTCCCTTTCCTCACGTTCTTTGGCCTTCTCTTCCTTCACTCCGTCCACCTTCCTCCTACTCCTCCCCCCTAACTCAGGGTTCGTGCTGGAGTAATCGCAGGGCGGTGAGCCCCCCCTCGTCCTCCCAGGATTCCATCGGGGAGGGAGGGTGGGATAGCCCTAAGCCCCGTCCACCGGACTCCCCCCTCTGGAGCATGAGAGTGGTAAAAAAGCACACCCCAACTCTGATCTCTGTGGGCTCTAACTAACTACTGGAACAACTTACTAAGTCTGTGTTGACTCACACCCACCCCTCTGGGATTTAATAGTGTGAAAAACAAATGCACCCTAACAGTCTGCCTGTCTGCGTGCTGGAGCTCACACCAGCTTACTAACTGTGTGTATGTGCATCCACCTGTCAGGTGTGTGAAGGCGTGGAGACCTTCAGACATCAGCTCAGGGTTTTTTTGCCTGGCAGCTCGCTGTCACTGGTTATGATGGAGCATGATTGTGGTGGGTGGAGTTTAACAACAGAGAAAACAATGAAGAGCTGCGGCAGAGTCATCAGCCCATCACTCTGTCACAGGTCGCTCCTTACTTGCTGCAGGTTTTCTCAAAAAGTCTTGAAAAGCCATAAATGTATTTCCTTTACAAAACAGTTCGACTGTAGTGTATTTTACATTTGAGTTTGCAGTCTGCCATCATAACAGAACTGACCTCTGAGGGAACGGAGAGCTTGAGAGTCCAAAACAGAGGAAGCGTATGAGCGGTCTCACTATCCAGGCTCTGTCAGAGTTCCTGTGCAAATGCTTTTCTTCAGTAAACCATTGTAATCTGAAAGCAGCTATGATAGCTAGACGAGCTTTCGTGGCTGGCTGGTGCCACCATGTTATCCATTATCTCATCAGCAAGTAGTCAACGCATCAGCGAGACTGCAGAACAACCTGCATCAGGAGGATGCTTTGTGCTCTGCCTGCCACCCAGCTGATGAAGTGCTTTTATTCTCATGCTCATGGCCAGCTGTATGCAGTGGGACTGTCCTCAGTATGAACAGGGGAACTGTCATTGCTCTGTGGATACCTGGTGATGTCATCAGGTCTGCTGTATGATGGGTTTTGGTGTTTTGGTTCATGATAATAGATGAACTGAAACAGATGAAAGGGTTCCCATAGATCTGGGAAACACTGGAGTGTGTGGATTGGAAAAATGTAATTAGCCCCTAATTAAATTAGAAAGGAAATACTAAAATGAGCTACAGCTGATTAAAAATCAACCATAAAGTAAAAACTTGAAGTCCGTGAAAGTTCTTAAAGTATAGGTCAGTGATTCTGATGTCAGTGATGTCATTGTACTGTTTGTTTCTGTGGTATCATAGTATGTGTAATGTAAGTCTGTCATTAAAGCATGGTGTGATGCTTTCCTCCCTTTTCCTCCTCCCTCTACTCCCCCTCTTCCTCCTCATGTCCCTTCTCTTTCACTTCGTCTTCCTCCTCCCTTTTCTCCTCTCCCTACACTTCCTCCTGCTTTTCTTCCTCCTCCTTCTCTTCCCCCTTTTCCTCCCCCTCAGGGTCGTGGTTCAGGGTTTCCAGGCAGAAGGAGGTCCAGGGGAGGAGGTGTTGGAGGAGGAAGAGGAGCAAGAGGAAGGAGCCGGCTGAAGACTCAGGACAGTCTGACTGTGTCACCTGGAGTAAGAACGTTTTTTTTGTTTGTTTGTTTTCAGTCTGGTGTCATGTCACTGTTAGTCCAGTTTCAGAGTTGATCAATAACTAATCAATAGTTTACTTCATATAAAAGGTGTTGATGACTCTCTGTCTGTCTCTGTCAGTGTTTGTATGTGGAGCCGTTCCAGCCGAAGGAGGAGGAGGAGAACTCGATGCACAACACAGTGGTGATGTTCTCCACCTCTGACCACTTCACCCTCAGACAGGTACCTTCACCTGTATTTAAAGCCTTTCCATTCTAGTGTCAATAAGATACCTGACTCTCAGCATCAATACCAAGCAACACTCATTTGACAACTTTGAGACCTCCCATATTAGCCCAAACACAAGACGACCCTGAAGACGAGACTTCTACATCAGCGTTGCTGGGAAACTCCTGCAGATACTGCAGACAGTCTGCATCCTTAAAGAGCTTGTTTCAGTAAAAGTGGAACATAAAATGAAGCATTTAACTCAAAGCACCACTGTGCAGTGCACAGCCTCACAGGCACAGCAATCACTGACAGCCATGGTTGATCTGGGTCAATAAATGTGTGTGTGTGTGTGTGTGTGTGTGTGTGTGTGTGTGTGTGTGTGTGTGTGTGTGTGTGTGTGTGTGTGTGTGTGTGTGTGTAGGACATGTGTGTGGTGTGTGGCAGTTTTGGCCAGGGAGCTGAAGGCAGACTGTTGGCCTGTTCTCAGTGTGGACAGTGTTACCATCCCTACTGTGTGAATGTCAAGGTCAGTATCAGAAATCCTCACTTTTTCTTTTGTCTTTAAAATGATTTCAAACATGAATTCTGTTCTCAGACGTTTGTGTACAGGAACATCTGTGGGATTATCGTGCCTGTAATCGAATTACTCCACCTGTAATCCAGTTCTTTTATCTTTGCATTAATGACTTTTCCAAATTAATCATTCATCATCAAAGAATGTAATTACTCCTTCTCGCAGTCCCTGGTTTGTAACCTGGTTAATCCTATATTTATCAGTATTCCTTCCATTAACTGATTACTGAAATCATAATCTGTCAATTGACTGATCACATGGTATTGTTATTGTAACCTGATTACTGTTAATTATGATCTGACTACTCTTTTTATATCTAGGATACTCTTCCTGAAACCTGTGTACTCTAATTGATCCTCCTGTAATTGGATTGATTTTGATTAAGTCCAGCCATGTGATTACTCTGTCTGTAATCTGGTTACTGTTTCCACTGTTGTGTACAGATTACGCGGGTCATCCTGACCAAAGGGTGGCGCTGTCTGGAGTGTACAGTGTGTGAGGCGTGTGGTGAGGCCAGTGACCCCGGACGACTGTTGCTATGTGACGACTGTGACATCAGTTACCACACCTACTGCCTGGACCCGCCCCTTCACACTGTACCTCAAGGAGCCTGGAAGTGCAAGTGGTGGGTCCACCGGTCAAACACAAATGAGTGCGTGCATGCGTGTGTTCTCCTCTCTGACTGTGTGTGTGTGTGTGTTGTCCTCAGGTGTGTGTGGTGTGTCCAGTGTGGGGCCACCTCCCCTGGGCTGCACTGTGATTGGCAGAATAACTACAGTCGCTGTGGACCATGTGACAGTCTGAGCCGCTGTCCTCTCTGTCAGAGACAGTACACACAGGATGACCTCATACTGCAGTGTCAACAGTGTGACAGGTAACACAAACACATGCATTTATGAATATTCTTAGTGTGTGACCTGACATCTGGACCCTGCAGACGCACCATTTGAAACCAATGTTCAAGTCTAGTAACCATTTGTAGCTAAAACCAGGACTGGTTCCTGTGGTACTCGACAGGTCCAGTTCCTCCAGTTCCTCCTCCAGGGCCCCTTGACTAAATGTCAACCAGTCTGGACAAAACGAAGACATCTCAGACTTAACTTTTGTGTGTGTGTGTGTGTGTGTGTGTGTGTGTAGGTGGGTCCATGCAATGTGTCAGGGTCTGACCACTGAGGATGAGGTGGAGCTGGCTGCTGATGAAGGCTTCGACTGCTCGCTGTGCCGAACACATGGACGCAGCTCTTTAGGTAAAAACAAACACCAACTGATTAAAACAGCAGCTCATTTTAACAGTACGTTCAAAGAGAAAATGGAAACCGGACACCCAGCTGTAAGCTCAGTGACTAGTGACCGCTCATTTTCTGCCTCTTTTCACAACATTAGAGCTCATGTTTGTATTTTTTCTGAGATGTGGACCGGACTGTGTGTTGATTTGATGATAACATAACATGATGCATGTGTTTATTTTTAGGGAGGTCAGACAGTTTCGAGTCTCCCTACATGGCTCAGATCATCTCCAGGATCAGAGAACCAGGTCAGTCCTACAATTAACCTAAACCATAAAAATGTACACATTGTACCATTTGTTTCATTGTAATGTTGGATACACATCTGTGAGGAAAATCATTTATAAATGCTACCAAACATTTTGTGGTAATATTATAGGTGATAATGTTACACTCTGTGTGTGTGTGTGTGTGTGTGTGTGTGCAGACACAAAGACGTACACTCAGGATGGAGTGTGTCTGACAGAGTCAGGTCTCTCTCACCTGCAGTCTCTGGTTGAACCTCTGACATCACCGCGCAGGCACCGCAGGTAAACACACTGTGGCTGGTTTTGGGAGACTCCAGAAGTCAGAAGCAGCATTTGTTTAAACTCGTTTAGACATTTATCATCATCACTAATTTAAGCCAGTTGCAGCTCAGAAACTGGTTGTTACATAGACATTAGTTGTTACTCAATATTTACTGCCACTGTCAGATGGATCTGTTACATGCTGTTCACTGCATTAGCTAACACACAGAGCTAATCTACAGTTTGATAATGTATGTATGAAAGGGTGACTTCCTGTTTACATAGTTATTGCTTTTGATTGGGCAGAGCTACAAATGTTTCCTAGAAACAGGTTTCTGATGCAGCGGAGACATTTGTTTTTAAAGTTTTAATGGTTCAAGCTGGTTTAGTAGTGAGGAAGGTTCTGTTGAGACTGAAGGATTCAGGTGACCTGCTGGAACCTGATCCCACTGAGATCTTCAGATGTAGAGGTGATGAGTCATCAGATGGATCAGCTGTTTCCTGTCTGCCTCCTTCAGGTGTAAACCCAAACTGAAGCTGAGGATCATCAACCAGAACAGTGTGTCAGTCCTGCAGACTCCACCTGACCCCGACCCCCCTACTGAGCAGGACCAGAACAGAGGTCAGAGGGCGCGCACACACTCATGTTTGTTTTTCTAAACCTCGGAGGACCCCTCCCCTAGCACCTAATCTTCACAACTAAAGATCTAACCTAGACTAATCCTGGTTCTAACCTGAATCTTAAAACCAAGTCTGAACCTCTGTCTCTCTCTCTCTCCTCCAGGTGACTTGGAGTGTGACATGAAATCCGACTCCAGCCCTGAACGAGACCACATCCATGATGATGATGTCACCAAGGATCCTGAGGTTACCGATGCCAGCAAGAAGAGGAAGAGGAAACCCTACAGGCCTGGTGAGGAGGGCACGGAACAGTTTTGTTCACAAATACTGACAGTCACATGGTCATGTGATGGGTCTGCTGTAGAGTCTACCTGTTGGGACGTAACATGACAAACTGAAGCAGCTATTATCAATATTTTTGCATTAATGGATCATGTGATGACTGCATTGCTCACCCGTCAATAATTATAACCAAAATTCTCACAACTCTGCACACATGAGTCTGTCTTGTCTCTGAGCCAAATCAGGTAAATCAGACACACCTGTCTCAGCTGTCTTCTGTCTCCATCTCTACCTGCTTCTCTGTATCTCAGGTATCGGGGGATTCATGGTGCGTCAGCGTGGAGGAAAGGCCGGTCCGAGCAGAATCAAATTGTGCAGAAAAGATTCAACAGATACGCTGCTGGGTCGAGACGAAGGTGAGGAGTTTCTCATCTGTACCTGTGGACACACACTCACCTTCTATTCACTTCATGTTGATGTGTTCTGTTTCAAAGAGCTGTGGGACATTTATGGATATTTAATTTCAATTTGTTTCAATTTTATTTGCATCATGCCAAATCACAAGTCACCTCAAGATAAGATATTCCATTGTTCGTCCCACAATGAACCTTTCACAAGGCATTATCCATACAGCAGGTCTAGACCATACTCTTAATAATACTGGATCTAGCGAATAAACACACCGTCTGACTTTAAGGTTAATGATTGTACCGTCTGTGTCATCTATCAGGCCTGTTGGTTGAGACGGTGCCCCCTGCTGACCAGATGATGGAGAAGGTGAAGAAAAGGTATAGAAAAAAGAAGACAAAGCTGGAGGAGGCGTTCCCTTCTTATCTCCAGGTAACACACACACACACACACACACACACCGATTCAGAGATCTCTCAGTCAATCCCAGCATCCTGATTGGCTGTCACTCTCTGTCCAGGAGGCGTTCTTTGGTCGGAACCTTCTGGACCAGAGCAGGCAGGTGGAGAGGAGACCGGGTCCTGAGACACCACATGCCAGCCAATCAGGAGCAGCCACAGATTACCTAAAAAGACCTACCCCTGCATTACATGGCCCCTCCTCCTCAGGCCTGCCGGTTGGCACCATGGCAACCAACGCCACCAAGAAGCAGGGAGGAATGCTGCGTGAGTTATTTATGAAGCTACTCTCTTTTCATATCATATCTGCATATCCTCATCTTTGATTGGTCTTTCATATACATTCATATACAATCATGTGTGTGTGTGTTATCATGGTGTGTGTGTGTGTGTGTGTGTGTGTGTGTGTGTGTGTGTGTGTGTTACCATCCAGCCATGTCGGAGGAAGCTCTGTTGGATCTGTCTGACGTTCTCAAGACTGATCCTCACATACTGGCCACAGGACACTCAGGTACACACACAGACACTCACACAGAGACATGCAGGTGCAAACAAACACACACAGCTAGATGACTGCTTACCATTACTCACCCACCATTCACTCACCAGTGTGTATTCATGTTTGTTTTGGTTTTTCCTTGCTGCCATGTTGTATCTTGTTAATTGAATGTGTGTAGAAATGGAAACATGAGATCTTGTGCTTGCAGCAGTTTGACATTTGTTGATTACGTACAGCGTCTCTGAAGTCCTGAACTCATTGGGCGTCTTCACGTCCCTGATCCTGTAAAGTTAGTAAATGTTGCCTCACTCTTTATGTATAACAGTCAGGATCCAAGATATTTGTCAGCTGGTCCACAGATGGAGCGTCCTCATTGCTAGAGAACTAAATATTGATACCAACAAAGAAGAGTGGTCTCCGACAGGCTGCAGCCCTGATGGAGTTTCAGTTTGGATGGTCACTGTGTGTATTTGTTTTCAGGTCAGTTCCAGGTGGAGCGCTCCCCCTCTCCGTTTGGTAAGACTCCACAGGACGACCTTCTTCCTCCTCCTGCTGACCTTTAGAGTGTCATTTGACCTCCGCTGTTTCTCTTTGGAAGTTGAAATAATCCGGCTGTACTTCTTATTCTTTAAAAATCATAGAGAATAGTGTAAATCAGCGGTTTTCAAAGTGTGAGGCGCGCCTCCCCTGGGGGGCGCCAGAGGGATTCAGGGGAGGCGCGGCAAGTGAAAAAATAAATCTGAAAAGAAAAAAAAGTGTAAACATCTGACAAGAGACAAGATGGATGGATTTTTAGTATCTCAAGTGAAAGTGAGAGAGGACACAGAGTCTGGGGCGAGCAGAAAACGGAGGAAGTATGACCCTGATTATTTAAAGTTTGGCTTGTCATGTATTGGTCCTGATGATGCTCCGCTGCCACAGAGTGTTATCTGCAAAGAGGTGCTAGCTAACGACAGTATGCCA
Source organism: Centropyge bicolor (assembly GCA_037975185.1). NCBI lineage: Eukaryota > Metazoa > Chordata > Actinopteri > Pomacanthidae > Centropyge > Centropyge bicolor. The sequence goes on from JBBMOC010000146.1 coordinate 91,155, forward strand.
CCATGTAAACTCCGGCGTCATATTGAAACCAAGCACCAAAGTTTAACGACCAAGCCGCTATGATAAAAAAAAAATCTGACTGACGTTGATCTGTTTATTATCTGATTTGAGGAATTGCACAAAGAGGCCTTAAATTGAATGTTTTCAAAAAGAAATTAAAAAACTGATAAAATATTTTAAAAACAGATGCTAAAATGTGTTTAAAAATATTAAAAACATACAGATGTTAAAAATGTGTTTTAAAAAGATGTTAAAGACATACAGATGTTAAAGTGTGTTAAAAAAAGATATTTATCCACACACAGAGATAAAGATGATTAAAATGTTTTAAAAATATGTTTAAGAACATACAAACATGTTTAAGATGTTTACAAAAATAAATTTTATAGTTTAAAACCTTTTTTAAGCCTGTGTGGAACATACAAAGCAACAACAATAACAGTAATAATAGTAATAATAATTAGGGGGGGGTAAAGGGGGGGCGGTATGCTTTTGAGTTCTCTTTAGGGAGGCTCACTATCCCACACTTTGAAAACCCCTGGTGTAAATGATTCTTCTGTCAGAGAGGAAGAGAAGATGATGAAGAAGACGATGAAATGTTATGAGTGTAAAAATGCAAAAATCAACACAGCTGATTTTTAATTTTTCATAACAAACTAACAAACTCTGCTCTCAGATTTCTGCAGCGTCTTCTCCACATAACCCTGACTGGTTCCTCTTCTTCTCTTTCAGCTTCCTGTCTGTCCATCTGGCTCTCCTTTCATTCAGGTCATTATTTGATCTCCGTCTCTCTGTGTCTGTCTGTCTGTCTCTCAGCTGGTCTGGACATCAGCTCCATGGCTGACGACCCCTCTATGACAGGAAGTGCTGGGCGTGGCCAGAGGACAGTGCAGGAGGAGCCTCTGGATGCCATTTTGAGTCCTGAGCTGGACAAGATGGTCACTGATGGTGAGTTTAAGCTTAAAAGGGCAGTAGTTCATTTCTAGCATTTCCAATCAGTTTGGAGTTTTTATTGTGAGAACGAGCTGACTGATCAGTAATGTTCTTGTGCTTCAGGTGCCATCCTCAGCACCTACAAAATCCCAGGTAAGACTGAGCACACTCATCTCACCTAATGAGGGGCCACACCACAAAACCCTTTATGTGATTGATGTGTCTGAACCCCCATCCCATCTGTACTGTAACATGACAGCCGGAAACCAGCCAACTTTTATTCTGTCAGACATGAACTCTTTGAAGCAAAAGTTAAAAAAGTGACGGATGTTTTCTGTTGGCTGAGTGGGAATGGAGCTTGATAACAGTTCAGTTAGTTCAGTTAACATGAATTCTTAAATAGTGAAAACAAACTCAACGTCCTTCACGTTCACCTGTTGATAGATTCAGCGCAATGTAATAATTTTTTTATTGTAACAGTCTTTTTCTTCTCTGTCAGAGATGCTGTTTTCATCCACATATTCACCCCAGTTTCTGTTGACTGATGTTTTTCTCAGTGTGGCGTGACTTATACTTTATCCATTTATCAGCTCATTTCACCCTCTCTGTGCTTTTTATCTTCCATTTGTTTGGCATGATCTCAACAGGAGCTTTCATAGGAGAATTACTGCTATGTGTTAGCTAATTATTCAGATTCAGGGACTTAAAGGGTCCCTTTTATGTTTACAGTAAATGTTAGTGGCAGATCTGTCGTGTTTGGGACATTTTACAACATCAAAATCCAGGAGTCAGAGAAGCTCTGTGGTGGCGCAAGCTTTTTAATGTAATGAAGACATCAAACTCTGTGTGTGTGTGTGTGTGTGTGTGTGTACACAGAGCTGGAGGGGAAGGATGTGGAGGAGGTGTTCACTGCTGTTCTCAGTCCAAACAGCAGCACCAACCAACCAGAGCAGAGCCCACACACACACGCTGCTGCTGGGAGCAAGACAAGCACACACCACCCAGGTACACGCACACACACACACACACACACACACACACACACACACACACACACACACACTGTTACCTGACAGACATTTCACTGGTCCAAACAGAAACATTGTCATAGGGTCCCAGTATCTTTGCTGTTATATTTCTTCATTTGAAAGTAGTTTCAGTTCAACTAAAGCTGCAGACTCATTGACTTTTGGTGAAATTTGCTGATTTTTTTTAGACACACATCAGATGTATCTGCACATAATGCAGAACCAAGCTTGACCTCAAGTCTGTGATTCAACCTGAGGTCAGCTTCTGAGAACTGTCCAATATTGTCAGAGTTGATCATGGTGTCTTTTAATGTCTTGTTTTCTCTGACCAACAGTCTGAAACCCAAAGAGGTACAGGTTTACTGAGATCTAAAAAAACCAACAGAAAATCTGACTGTGACAGAATGAATTGCTTATTCAACTCTGCCTCTCAGCAGCAGCGGTGTTTCCTCGTCTTCCGCTGATGAATGGCCTGATGGGAACTGCTCATCACTTTCCTAACGCTCCCATGATGCCCAGTGGTGCTCAGGGTCCAGCAGGCTTTAGGCTGCCCCCTCCAGAGGGCCCGGGTGCTGCTCCGCTCCCAGGCCCTGCCTCCGGCCTCTCCTCCACCAATCAGGGGTCAGCAGGAGAAGGTGAACAGGATGTGATGTCGACGGCTCAGAGGAGCATGTTGAAGTGGGAGAAAGAAGAAACTCTTGGAGAGATGGCGACCGTAGCTCCTGTCCTCTACTGTAACACCAACTTCCCCCAACTGAGAGAGCAGTATCCTGGTACACACAGACTCACACACACACACATGCACCAGCCTGAGCAGAATAATATCTCTGTTGTCATCTAGTTTAAAAACCTAGTGTCCAAAACAAGTTTTCTTCAATATGACCTCTGACAAAAGCGCAGCGCTCTGTTCTTCAGACGTTCGTTTGAGGCAGAGTTTCCATGATTATTCTGAGGCTGTTTCTTGCCTCATCATACAGATGAAAGTGGAGAGAGACAGTAAAAGAAGGCACATGATCTTACCAGAGTCCTTACTGAACCGCAACTCAACCACTTTATTCTGTCTGTCTGTCTGTCTGCCTGTCTGTCTGTCTGCGTGTCTGTCTGCCTGTCTGTCTGTCTGCCTGTCTGTCTGTCTGCGTGTCTGTCTGCCTGTCTGTCTGTCTGTCTGTCTGTCTGTCTGCCTACCTGTCTGTGTCTGTCTGTCTGTCTGTCTGTCTGCCTGCCTACCTGTCTGTGTCTGTCTGCCTGTCTGCCTGTCTGCCTGTCTGTCTGTGTCTGTCTGTCTGTCTGTCAGACTGGTCCACCAGAGTGAAGCAGATTGCCAAGCTGTGGAGGAAGGCCAGCTCTCAGGACAGAGCACCCTTCGTGGTGAGTCTTCCACTCAGTTCTGCTCTCACCTGTGTTGAGCTGCAGTTTATTAATATGTTTTGGATTAAGGCCCATCAGAAAGTGAGGTAGCGAAATTTGTCTCTTCGAAATATTGGCTCACCGTTTACTTATTGACATCTCAGTTGCTTGGTAGATACTTTAGCGGGAGCTAACCGCTAACAGCACCCAAACTAACTGGAAACTGTCCCTCAACGGTGAGTAAGCAGAGTTTATACCCAGTTTTTCTGCCACTGAAATGGTCACACTTTTGTTTTATCTCTACATCTACGGCGGCTTGTCCATAGACTGTATAAAAGAAGTGGATGTCGCCACTGCGACGTCACCGCACACTGGTTTGGAGATGACTGTTCTGAAGCCTCCAGTTTGGCATTTCAGCCGATGCTGTCTTGGTTTTTTCGAGCCAGAACTGACTTTATTCCAGAGGGTGAAACTGGGGACAAGGGAGCTTACTGGCCAGGCTGAATGTGTCAACCAGGTGTTGTTTTCTCTCTCCGGCAGCAAAAAGCTAGAGACAACCGAACGGCTCAGCGCATCAACAAGGCACAGCTGCCCAATGACCCACTCAAACGCCACCAGCCGTCGCAGCAGCTGCCACCCCCAGGGCCCTATGACCCTGTCTCCATGGATACAGAGGCAGCGTTCAAAGACCAGTTGAGGCCCAGAGAGTCCGAACAGGAGCAGGAGTGGAAGTTCAGACAGGTGAGCAGAGTTTCAGTGTGTTTGACTTTAACACATCACCCCCCCATGAAGTAGAAGCAGAGAGAGAAATCAACACCAGATTCCTGTCACAAACCACAGGATTGAACCAAAACTCACTTATAATCCTCTGAAGAAGTCTGTTTTATTAATACAGAGTTTCTGCAGCTCTGGAAAAGTCTGAAAAATAGTTGAATTCATTTTCTCAACTGATGGCTTTAGAAGGTTTTAAGTGCTCGTCTATCCTTAGCGAAAACTTCTGTGAACTGAGTTAATCAAGAAATTAAATCATCTTCTGCTTTTTAATGAGCTTCGAACCAACATGTAGTTCATGTGTCTTGTGTCTGCAGGGCAGTGTGAGTCTTCCGGTGCACCAGTTTGAAGGAAGTGTGTTTTTAAACCGTTTCACCTGCAGCAGGTGTGCCAACTGAGATGAACTGAAAACTGTAAAAGAAACAGAAAGTGCTAAATCTCCCCTTCATGTAGTCATGTGATAAATGTAATGAATGTCACTGCGGTCCAATCAATCAGTCGGTGCAGGATGGTGTTGATTTCCCGCTCTGAGTAGTAACCATGGTAACCATCAGACTGCATGTCAGGGGGTGCAGAGACAGACTGAGAGGTGGGGTCAGCTGACTTTTACTTGGGGCATGGAAGTGTAAAAAGCATAAAGAGCTGTTGTCATTGTATCATTGATGAAGATAAGTGATGAAGATGATTGGTGTGATGAGTCTGCTGTGATGTGCATGCCTGCTGAGCCTCACTCACCCCAACTAATATCTCTGATGTAATTGTCATTAAAAAGGGAGAGGTAAATGACAGATGGGGAGCCGGTAAGAAGAGGCAGGAAAATCTCCCCCAAAGCAAAGCCCTAAAATCACCAACAGATAAAGATTGTCCCTACCAGGCATCTGTAGCAGGAGGTGGCAAAGAGGCTCTGGTAAGATCTCAAGGCGAACGTGTTCAAGGCAGACTTCCTGGATCCATGACTCCCTGAAATCCTCTTCCTGTCTGGGTCCCTCCTGTGCCGGTCTACACACACACTTCAGTTTTCACTCTGATCACCTGGAGGTCGGCAGCTGGTCGACGTGGTCAACAGACCAACCATCTCAGACCTTATTTGGAGGAAGAGACCTCGAGAGTCCAGAGCAGAGCTGCAAAGATCAGTCGATTCATCTGTTTGTTGATCGAAATCATTGATCGATTAGCAAAATAGACACAAGAGTTACAGCCTGTTTCACATGTCAGATCATAATTTGTTGGACAGCAGAGCAGTTTCTCCTGATGAGGACGTACGCAACCCATTCAGGCCCCAGTCGGTTTCCTTTAACTCTAATCTTTAGCTTTGACCTGAGCTCATCTAACAACAGCAGCAACATCATAATAATACAAGTCCCAGATATGTTTTTGAATCTGTTTCGTGCATGCAGCCGTCATTGTGTCACTGTAGAACAAAGCATGAAGAAGGATGGTGGTAGAAGTCCAGATTCTTCTTTACCTTTTGAACACACTCTCATTTGTATCGTCTGTAACTGATGACTGTAAGTTCGATCAGAATAGAAACACGACTGACCTCCAGGACAGAAATACTGGAAACCACAAGTGTTGTACTGAGACCGAGCCGACGCAGACTCCCAGACCACAGAGGAGTTCAGACACATGGACCCAGGGTCGGTCACGGTCAGCTTCTCTGGGCCAAAGGACAGTTTACTTTTGAAAATGCAGAAGAGGGTTTTGGGAACATCTGACTGCCTGACAATAACACATCACTGACAAAAACAGCTCGATCAGCTGCTTCAGTTTGAGGACACTTAAAGTGGAGTTGACCCAGAGTCGCTGTCCGTGGCCTCAGTCTGTCTCAGAACTGACTGATTTTTTCCTAAAGAGATGCTGCCTCGCTCTGGATGTTGGTCTGCTGTCGTCCTTCAACATCCCCTTCTCACTGCTCTCAGATGATTCTGCTCTCAGTATCAGCCAGATGCACCCTGTCACTGATGATTCCCTGATTATTCTGAGGCCTTTCATGCAGACAGTTTGTCAGTTGGTCCCGCTCTCTGGACTGTTGTCCTCTGTGCGTGGTCAGTGTGCTGAAGGACGACAGCAGCTCCACATTCACTGTGAGCAGGTATCACTGCAGGTGTGATTAACCAGGTGAGAGACAGACAGGGAAGACAGGGAGGAGTAATGATCAGCTCAAACAAGATGTGACTATAAGTCCCCCCCCAGCCCCCTCTATCATTCACACAGCACCTGAACCAGAACCACAGGAGGACTAAAACCATTCTGTCTGCTACACATCACCCACAGTCTGAGTTATTCTCCAGCACATTAGTCTGATAACAAGTACATGTTTCATCCTCCTGTGACTCTAATGATGGAGGTGTTTTAGTCATGTGGTTTCTGCTGCCCCCCTCGCACGCTGTAAACTCATTCATCATTGATTCTCCCACATTTACTGAGAGAGAGAGCGAGAGAGAGAGAAAGTGAGAGAGAGAGAGAGGGAAAGCGAGCATTACTAGCTGCCATGTCATCATGTTTTACCTCCACATGTAGAGACCAATCAACTTGCTGACGTCTGTCACTCTGTGTCTGTTGTCCTTTTCCTGTGTTTCTCTTCTTGTCTTTTGTTATCTCTCTCAGCAAATGCGTCAGAAGAGTAAACAGCAGGCAAAGATGGAGGCCACTCAGAAGTTGGAGCAGGTGAAGAACGAGCAGCTCCTGCAGCAGAGGCAGCAGCAGCAGCAGCAGCAGCTGTTAGCCAGTCAGCGCCTCACTGAACGACTCTCCCCAGAAACTGGCAGCCGGAGCCCCATGACGCCCACCCAGCTGACCGTCCCTGGAGGCAACGCCTCCCCCCTCCATCCGCTAGCATCAAGGGAGGGACAGTCCAGACAGCACCTCCTCCTGCAGGGGGGCCAGAGTTTGGGACTGGCTGATGACGTCTTCCTCAGACCACAAGCTCCTCCTCCCTCCGGCTTCTCCTCGCTCCCTCACTCCCCCCACCCCTCCTCCCCTCTCAACCAGCCTCCATCCTCCCCTCAGATGTTCTCTCCACCTTCCTCCCGTCCCTCCTCACCGTGGGACCCCTACAGTAAAGTAGCAGGAACTCCTCGCCCTACCTCCTCCCAGACTGGTGGCCTCCCAGCCCCCCAGCAGCAGCGCCGCAACTCCCTCAGCGCCTCCCCTGCCCACGATGCCTTTGGTTCCCCCGCACCATCCCCGGACTCTAAGACCTCAGACGTCTCCAGGGCCCTTGTACCCCAACCAGGTAACTCCCAGTGACTCCTCCTTGCATTGACCTGCTGGTGACTTTCCTCTGCTTGTTTTCTAATCCTAGTTACATCTCCTTCTTGTTTTCTCCTCCCAGGACTGCAGCAGAGCAGGGCAGGAATGATCAGTCCCACCTCTGCTTCGGCCCCCGACCATTTGGGCAGACATGTTGGTATCCGAGGAGCTGAGAGCTACCAGAGGACTCCTCAGAACAGCAGTAGCATGCGTGTAACCGTGTCTGAATTGTACGGTCGTGCTGGTGAACTGGTCCAGGGCGGGTTGTTTAAAGCCCCCATGCCACCCCAGCACCAGCCTCAGTCGGAGGTATTTGGCAGCACGGGAGGAGGAGGAGGAGGAGGAGGAAGGAGGGACCCGTCCAGACCCACAGACCTGGGCTTTGCCCTTCCCCAGACTCAGGACCCTGCATTTCCCTCCAGTCCTCTGTCAGGACTGGGCTCCCCCCACCGCAGCCCCTATGCCCAGGCGCCAGGCACCCCCCGACCTGACTACAGCCAACAGATCACTGACCCCTTCACCCAGCAGTCACCTTTGACCTCCCGGCCTTCACCTGACCCCTATGCCAACCCTCAGACTCCTGGTACACCACGACCACAGGCTGACCCCTCATACCTCACCACACCGCCTGCGCTGAGAGTGGACCAGTATAACCAGCAGTCTGCCAACCCTCGACCATCCCCCTCTCACCCAAGCATGGACCCCTATTCCTCTAACCCAGGGACGCCCCGCCCCTCTGCCACCGAGCGTTTTCCTCGATCACCAGGGAGCCAGCGGAGCGCCGACCCCTACACCCAGCCTGCTGGTACACCACGGCCCTCGCCAGATCCCTATGCTCAGCAACCCTCCACACCACGGCCCCAGAAGGCCCCGGAGCCCTTCAGCCAAGCCCCAGTAGAGAGCTATACTCCTCAGCCTGCAGGATCCAGTTCATCCCCTTTGGCTCCAGGTCTGTCTGGAGAGACCTCGACACACTCCCAGGTAACAAATAGCCCAATGTTTATTTGTCAATATTGCAGTTTTCCTTTTCATTTACTTATGTTTTTGTCTTTAGTTGCAACAGTCTCCCGGAAGACAACAACAACAGCAGCAGCATGACTCATTTCCCAGAACCCCTAGCAACCAGACCCCAAAGCACCCTGGGATATTGGAGGAGAGCAGCTTCTCTGGCTTGGCAGGTCAGACGCCTGGTCATGATCCCTTTGAACAGGGTCACATGACACCAGGCCCCTTACAGACAGACAAGACAACAACCAATGAAATGGCAGCACTGGCTGTGGCTTCTTTGGATGGACCAATGAGTATGCTGCCTCAGCTTGGCGACTCAGAGGAGAAGCTGAGACAGGTAGGACAGGTGTTGTCCAGGAAGGATAAACATATTTTCCATTTTTCAGTATTTCACGTCATGACATGAACTGATTGATGTCTGGCTTTGCCTCTCGTTTCTGATTGAGAGAAGTTCAGTTCTCGGCTAGTTTGTTCTCTATACACAGTTCTGCTCAGTTGCACTGTGTTCTCTCTGTCTGTTCCTGTGCAGCGTCAGCGGCTCCGGCAGCTCATCCTGCGGCAGCAACAGCAGAAAAGTGCATTACGACAGGAGAAAGGTCTGCAGGAAGCAGCTTCTGGAGCCACTGGACCTCCTGCTGCTCCACCTGGACCCACTCCTGCTTCTGCTACATCATGCCACTGGTCCCAGGAGGATTCCTCCAGTGCTCCTCCAGCGGACCTGTTTGGACGTCCCCCACCCCCTTACCCTGGCACAGTGAAACCTGGTGGTGCAGGGGGGGCTCCAGCCCCGCTGTTCCCTGGAGGTTTCCCAGTGGAGCAGCAGAGGGGCTTTGCCCCCGGCGAGGCCCCCTTCCCCAGGCAGAGCCTTCCTCGAGAGCTGGGAGTCCGAGGACCGGTCCTGAGGTGAGTGCAACAAGACCTGGTCCTGACTTGATATGATGAAGTGTTTTTGTCCTACTTTTATCCTCTCCTCTCCTCTCCAGATTCAATGTTGCTCCAGGAGCTCCAGCGGGTCTCCAGGACTCTTTCTTGCGTCCTCCCCAGGGTTCAGTGTCTGGATCTGGTCTCAGTGTGGTGGAGGGAGTCCCTGTCCAAATGAGGAGGTCAATGTCTGGGGAGTTCACAGGCATCCGGCCCCTCACTGCTCCCAATGCTCACATGATGGCAGGTAAGAACAGTATGTTAAGTAGTTTTAAATTAGTTTGATCTCAACAGCCTACAGCATTGCAGCGCCGCTTCATAGTTTCCTTATGCAGGTAAGTTACATATTGGTCCTGCTGTAGTCTCGAGGGAAAGTGTATTACAGTTTTTTTCAGTTCACGTTTAAAGGTTGTATTTCTTCTCCACATATTGACATAATCTCTTTAGTGATCTCCTGCCAGAAAGGACCAAACACTGTGAAAGTGTCAGCCATTTTTTTAACACTTTTAATACGATTAGTACATTTAGCTGATACTTGTGTACTTTTTACTTTTTCTTCAAGAAAACAATGACTGAACGTGCATGTGTGGTAATGATAGTTTAACATGATGATGTCATGATACTGTTTTCATTTAAGAATCTGAACACTTCTTCTGTCACTGATTTAAAAAGTCATATCTATCATTTATATTTAATCATTTTGTAATGTCACTGGTGTCCCCCCAGGTGCCCCCCAGCCTGTCCTCCCTCGCTCTCTCCCCCTCCAGCAGCACAGCATCATGGGACAGCCCTACATCGAGCTACGACACCGTGCACCTGAAAATCGCCTGAGGCTACCTTTCCCTCTGCCGGCCAGCACAGAGCCCGATCAGGCTCCGGTCAGGGCCGGTCAGGGGGCTAGGATGGGTGAGACACCAGTGGGCCAGCAGATGGTGATGGAGCAGCAAAACCAGCAGCATCAGCAGCACCTGGGCCACGCAGCGACCCTGACACAGAGCGGCGAGGCCGCCCTCCCTGGAGCTGAGGGGATAGAGGAGCACCTAGAGGGGGAGGACTCAGCTGTGAAGGATCTGGAGGACGTGGAGGTGAAAGATCTGGTCGACCTCAACCTGAACCTTGACCCTGAAGACGGTACGAACACACATTTCCATTTATTTCACAGAATCATCTCATAACAAACCTTCTGTTGATCTTTAAACAACATGTGGTTCTTGTTACAATGAGAAAAGTTTCTGCTGGCTGTTTCAGGTAAAGAGGACCTGGATCTGGGTCCTAATGACCTCCACCTCGACGACTTCCTGCTGTCGGGGAAGTTCGACCTGATTGCCTACGCCGACCCTGAGCTTAATCTGGAGGACAAGAAGGACATGTTCAACGAGGAGCTGGACCTGGGGGAGCCAGTGGAGGAGAAGGAGGGGGGAGAAAGGAGGGACGGAGCAAGCGGGAGCAGGAAGACAGATAGCCACACTTACCAGATGGGCCAGGTCAAACAGGAAGTGCTGGACAGTGCTAAGACAGAAGCCAGGGACGGCCCCTCTGCAGCACAGCACCCAGCACAGCAACCTGGGCTTGTCACCACCAGCAGACCCCCCAGACTTCCAGGAGATGAGGCAGCGGGTTCCAGCCAGGCCAGCTCCTCGGCTCTCCTCACCAAGGTGGGACCTCGTCTTACTTCTCATTATTACATTATCACTAATAAAAGATAGTATGAAGAAAACCATAATGACCAACTTCCTCACATCTTTACCTCCTTCCCGCCATCCCTGCTGTGGGAAGGTGGAGGACTCCAGTTCTGGTTCAGGAGCCCTGCCACCTCTGCAGACCCAGGAAGAGGCTCCGTCGGCAGGCATGACTCCCAGGGTTCATCCCCGCATCCCCGCTGGAGGTAAACAAATAACACAAATATGAACTTGTCTTTCGTTTGAAATCTGAGATCTTTGAAGATATTGTTACACGTCGGCAGAATTGATCAGTATGTATACTTGATAGATTATATGGATTTATTGTTGATCTCTATTAATTGACCTGATGAGCAGCTCAAGGTTAACCAAAAAATCTCCTCCCGTCCCATTTTGTCTCCTCTCTCCTTCTTGTCTCCAGGTCAACAGTCTGTCTTCCAGCAGCAACAGAGACCGTTCGGACCCTCCCCGTCTCCATCGACTGTCTTCGCCTCCCACCCTCAGGGTCTCCTGGTGTCTCCACACCCCAACCTGACTCCTCAGGGCCCCCCTGCCCCGCCTCACCCGCTGTCCCTCCAACCCTGTCAGCCTCGCCTCCTCCTCAACCCCCAAACCCAACCTCCACACCCAGGAGCCTCCACCCAGACCCAGACCCAGGCCGTCTTCCCCCAGAACCAGGACCAGGACCAGAGCAAGCACAGGCCTCTGCTTCTGGAGGAACAGCCACTCCTCCTGCAGGACCTCCTGGACCAGGAGCGCCAGGAGCAGCAACAGCAGAAACAAATGCAGGCCCTGATCCGACAGAGGTCCACTTCAGAATCTGTGTTACCCAACATGGGTAAGACCTGAACCCTGACACACCTTGTAATAGTGCTCCTGTCTGCCTTTTCATTGGTTTCATCTTTGTCAACTGTGTGTGTGTGTGTGTGCGCGCGCATTCAGCAGACTTTGACTCCATCTCTGACCCCATCATGAAGGCAAAGATGGTGGCTCTGAAGGGCATTAACAAGGTTATGACCCAGGGCAACCTGGGACTGAACCCCATGGTCATCAACAGGTAGGATGTCCTGACACACAAATCTGAAACACATGATGCTGTAACAGTAACCCCCACCTGTCAAATCCCACTTTAACCGCTGGTTATACACTGGTTCTGTTCATGAAAGCTCCAGGGGGGGATTTAGACCAGAGCTATCTGTAAATACTGTTGTGAGGTTTTATCACATCACAGAAGCACAACGAGCCTTAAATATCACCTCAAGGCCGTGTAATAATATAAATATGTAATAATGAAGTCAGAGAAATAGAATCCTCAGACTAGTTTGTCATTTCTTTATTTCCAACACCACATACTTGTTTTATCTCACCACTCCCCCACATTCCACAGGTAAACAGGTTAGTTGGTAACAGGTGATAGGGTCATGATTCTGTATGGATACTTAGAACATATCAAAAAAATGTAACACGTAATATATTCGGACTCAAGTTCTTTACTCTTACTCCACCACATCTGAAGGGGAAATATTGTACTTTTTACTTCACTGCCATTATTTTATAGCGTTAGAGTGTGTGTGTGTGTGTGTGTGTGTGTGTGTGTGTGTGTGTGTGTGTGTGTGTCAGATTCCAGCAGGCTCCAGTTGCTCCAGTTGCTCAGGGGGCCCCTGTGGCCCCGGGTCCAGAGGGGACTCCTCAACCTCCACACCTGGTGGGACAGGTGTGTAGAAACATGATAACATGAATCATAAGAATCAAACAAGAGTCATCAATTTATTTCTGCAGCAGTGAAACACTGCAGAGTGATATGACACCTAATATGTTGTCAGCTTGAACTGTAAAGATTCACTGCTTCTGCTTCATTGCATCTGGAATGTGAATGTCGTGTACCACAATGTGTCCTGTATTGGCTGAGTTTGGGTTCAAACAGGAAGGTTCTTCTCTTCCTATTAGGACGGGAAGTTGAACCCCCAGTTGGTGCGACCCAGCCCCCCCAGCTTCGGCCCCGGCTTCGTCAGTGAGTATCAGTTATCAGAGCTGTGGCGCCTCAGCCACTCACTCTCGCGTTTCTTACTTTTATCAAAAGCAGACAACACAAATGTGACTTAAGTTAGAATTAAATCAGTGTGGAGGGATGTGATGGAAGAAATCTTTATTTATTGACAACAGAAAACAGGTAGCGTGTCGCCCTCATTTAGATTCTAAATTAATATATAACAGAACAGATGAAAGAAAAAAGGCAGGCAGGTTGGTAGATACTGTATTCATCCCCATGGGGAAATTCACATATTCCAGCAAGTTAAAAGGCGAAGTACTTCTATTAATGACGCTTAAAAAGAATCATGGAAAAAATGGGAATTGGTGAAATAATGATATGAAAGTCATCAAATATATATACATATGTAGTGAAGTGCACAACAGTCCAAGCTGTCATGTGTCTTGCAGACGAGTCTCAGCGGCGTCAGTATGAGGAGTGGTTGGGGGAGACGCAGCAGCTCCTGCAGATGCAGCAGCGCCTCATGGAGGACCAGATCGCCGCTCACCGCAAGACCAAGAAATCTCTGTCGGCCAAGCAGAGAACTGCCAAGAGGGCCGGCCGACCCTTCGCCGAGGAGGACGCCGCCCAGCTCCGTCACATCACCGAGCAGCAGGGGGCGGTCCAGAAACAACTGGAGCAGGTACCCGAGCACACCAGGGAGTCCTCTGTGTCCAGACATGAGAGGACACCACTTCCCAGGCAGGAGATCAGAAACTCTGAGCCATGTGTACAACATCTTCCAGATGGGGAATTGACGACATTAGTGAATTATTCAATCAAGTCCAGATGATGAACCTTCTCTCACATTAATTTCACTTCATATCAAACATATTACGTCTCCACTTTATCATATGTTGCGTGTGTTCATATCTTATTTTTGTGTGTATGTGTTCGTGGTGATGAAGGAACAACAGTGAGGCTCACTGACTTGTTTTTGGCTCAGTGGAAGAAGATCGATCAGACTGATACATTCAGGTTTAGGACAAGATAGAATATCAACAGAGTTTCAGTCAGACGTGATCAGTGTGGTGTTCGGTGTCTTTTCTTCAGATCCGGAAGCAGCAGAAGGATCATGCAGAGCTGATTGAGGACTACAGGACCAAACAGCAGCAGCAGCAGCAGCAACCTGCGCCCCCCATTCCCCAGACCCTCCACTCCCAGCCCATGGTGTCCATGCAGCCCCACCCGGGCGGCCCCACCCAGGCCCATGTCCCAAACATCGGCCCTGGTTGGACGCCGAGGGGCACGGCCCCGGGGTTGATCGCGCAGAGGATGCCACCTCATCTGCCTTCTCAAATGCCCCCTGCCCCACCTAATGCCCCCCAAGGTCCCCCACACTCCCAGAACCCCTCTGCCTTGGTGCCTGGCCTCGCTGCTCCAACAGCGGGTTTCACTACAGGTCCCCGGGGCCCCAGTGGAGGGCCCAATGGAGCAGCAGTGGATGGAGCGGCTCCCCCTCGTCAGGTAGCAACCGGAACACTTAGCCTGGTACAGTTTACTGTCGTTGTACTGTTAAAGCTGCGCCAGAAGGTGTGAGAGAAGTAAAGGTGAACTATGTGTCAAATAATTATCAATATTTAAACAATTACCTTCTAAATAAACTCCCTACACATGCTCACAATCTGCTCTGGACTTTGATGCATTGTTGATGTACAGGCCAACTTGTTTGAGCCTTGGGAATCTTTTTCATGTTCTCTTGTGTGGATGAAAATATTTCGTAAAACAAAGTTTGTCTGGAAAGAATCTTTTTTTGAACAGAGAGAGAGAAAAAAAAAATCTGTTTTCAAAGATATATGAAGATGTAGAGAAGAGCTCAGTTTGTACTTCTCTCAGCTGTCACATCACACAGTGTCTGCAGCCAGAGCAGCAGCTTTGCTTCTTCACTGAATGAAAAAGCTTTGGCTTCTGGATTAACTTGACCTAGGAATAAGTTTTGGTTGATGTCCTTCATTTTGACGTGTTAGCTTGTTCTCAGCTGCTTATAATAGTAGATCTGGCCTCTAGATATCAGCCTTCATGAAGAGTAGAACTGTGAAATTTCTGTCTTCACGATCTGCAGGTGAACTTCGACGACAACAACCCCTTCAGCGAGGGTTTCCAGGAGAGAGAGAGGAGGGAGAGGCTGAGAGAGCAGCAGGAGAGGCAGAGAGTTCAGCTCATGCAGGAGGTGAAACGTCACACTGGTGTCACTCACAACAGGAAGTAGAAACAGACACGCAGGTCTTCATCTCTTCCTCTTCTCTCTCAGGTGGAGCGTCATCGTGCCCTGCAGCAGAGACTGGAGCTGGAGCAACAAGGCCTCCTGGGATCCTCCATCGGTCCTGGAGCTGGAGTGGCAGCCCTGCCCCCTTCTGGAGCTCGAGTCAGGCTAACACCAGGACCTGGAGGTCCCGCTGGGCCAGGACCTGCTCCCGGAGGGGACGGTCTCTCCCAGATGCCTTTCTTCAGCTCTGAGCTGCCCCAGGACTTCCTCCAATCCCCCCCTGCCTCCAGACCGCCCCCACAGCACCAGGGCCAGGCAGGGGTGCCATTCCCCCAACAGGCAGGTCTCCACCAGGGCTTCACAGGAGGACCCCTGCACCCCGGCACTACAGCAGAGCGGGCCAGGACCCTGCCTGAGCACGGCCCCCCCATGGACATGGCTCCTTCCAACCTCCAAACCAGGCCGAGGTTCTCAGGCCCCGCCGGGCTCTCAGCCCAGGGACCAGTACGACCAGCTGGAATAGGAACAGCAGGAATGACCCTCTCCCACCCTGGAGGTCAGGCTCATCGATTTGGACACGACTCCTCCTCTTCCTCCCCGTCCTTCCCCTGCACCTCCTCTGGAGGCCCCGCCTCCCTCATCCAGCTCTACTCTGACATCATCCCTGATGACAAACCAAAGAAGAAGAGGAGCAGGAAGAGGGATGGAGACGACACCACAGGCGGAGGGGGAACCAGGACGCCGCTGTCCTCACACTCAGATGACATCACAGCCCCGCCCACTCCTGCTCTCTCAGACACTTCATGCTCTACGCCCACTCGGGGCAGCATGGACCAATCAGATCTGCCCTTCTCTTTAAGCTCCTCCCACTCTGGTCTGGCTCCGTCGTCCGAGTTGGAGAGGCAGCTGTCCATCATCTCTGCAGCCCAGCAGAGAGGCTCCACCCTGGGCATGGAGCCTCTGCGAGGTTCCCTGTCTGCAGCTCATCTGGAGGTCAAGGTCAGGAGTATAACTGTGATGTGGATCAATAACTGTGATGTGGATCAATAACCCTTAATACTATTGTTGTCTTCCCTGCAGGAGGAGCGTGAGGACGGGCGAGCGTGTGGGGGAGGTGTGGTGAAGATGGAAGAGGGTGGGGGTGAGGGATTCTCCTCCCTCTCTCCTCTCCACGGGGGAAGTAAAGACGGAGATGGAGGGAAGGAGCTGCTCAGACACCTGCTGAAGGAGAAGACCTCCCCGACCACCACGCCCTCACCCACCAGCCAGGCCCCGCCCATCGCCCGCCGCCAGCTGTCCAATGACAGCGTCCGGTCCGAGGAGGAGGACAGGCCTTATTCCCATGGCAACATGGTGAGGACAGGGTTAACTTTCAGAGTGAAATAACATAAAGCAGCCATGACAGCACATGCGTTGCATTTTAATAAAATGAAGTTTTGCTGAAGTGTCGCAGCAGCTGTTATGTTCTTGACCAAGTCATTAGGACAGAAATGCTGCCAGATGACATGAACTTAAGCTGTTGGTATCTTGAAAGTCTGTGGCCTCGTGGCCAGAAGTTTGAAAGTTTGGACTTGTGTTTGTGAACAATGAAATTACATCTGATGATACATGTCAATCATCTGGACAGCATACAGTGTAACTGTAGTATGTGATCGGGACTGTATGAGCTTAAAGAAATATTGCAGCATATCCCACCTCTTTCCAATCAATAGTCTGTCCTCAGAAAAGTCATTCGTATTCATTCTGAATCTCTGGTGTGTTATAATTATTATCATGTCAGTTAAAGTGCTGTTTACAGAGTCGAGCAGATTGACAGAAGTATGAACTCCTCCAGGTGAACAGTCCAGGTCCAGATCTCCTGGACTCCTCCGGCAGGAAGAAGACTCAGCGCTGTAAGAGACTCGCTCGGCCAGAGAAAGAGCGTGCTCCTCCCAAAAACAAGAGGAGGAAGAGAGAGGAGGAGGAGAAGATGCTCCACTCGTCCACCTCCTCCTCCTCCGACCCTTTGATGACACACCTCACACAGGTAGACCAACACCACCTCCATGCTCCTCCTTCCTTCCTCTCCTTTGTCAGCAGCTTCCTTTGTTTCTTCCTTCCTTGTGTCCTTGGTACCTTGTTTGTGTTTCCTCCCTTTACTTAATCTCTAAATTGCTAACTAAACTTCTGAACAATCAAATGATGGATCGATTACTAGAATTAGTACTGATTGACTTTTCCTTTGAGCTGCTAAAACTTCAGCTGCTAAAATTGGACTTGTACACCGCCCTTCTCTTCTGGTCTCCAGTCTTCTGTGCCATTATTGACCGCTGATTATCTGTATTGATTATTGATCAGCTGTCGGTGCTGCCCCTCATGGAGCCAGTTCTGGGGGTGGATCTCAGTCTGTTCCCCCCTTACGGCAGCTCCTCTTTGGGCAGAGACTCCAGACTGACCGGCTCCTTCGGCAACGCATGCCTGGACGGAGTCACCGACTACTACTCTCAGCTCATATACAAGGTACAACTGCTGCAATACTACAGTGTTCTAGAATACTACAGTACTGCTGTTGTGATGTCAACCTCAGCAACACAGATCTCTTCCCAGCATTTCACATCTTTCTCTCCCCCAGCAGAATAATCTCAGTAACCCCCCCACACCGCCAGCCTCGCTGCCCCCCACCCCCCCACCTGTCGCCAGGCAGAAAATGGTGAACGGCTTCGCCACAACGGAGGAGCTGTCCAGGAAGGAGATCAGTGAGCAGGACGGTGAGGAAACACATATGATGACAGTGTTGTTCTATAAACCCACCGCTTTGTTTTAAAGGCGTTTAAATGCTCTGTGACACATTGAGTGTTGAGTGATCATTGCAGACTAAAAGTGGTTATACACACACACATACATACACAACTAAGCTGTATAGCACAAGGTTAAATGTAGTTCCCACTCCATGATTACAGTATATGGCCAGAAGTGTGTGGACGGGCCTCGGTCTGAGTCTGTTTTTCTGGTTTGGTCCAGGCATCTTTTTTCCTGTGAATCCAGTGATATTTTAAACCAAAGCGCTCTGTGCACCAGCCAGAGGGTCTCATCCCCATCCCCCCCATCGACTCAGTTTACACGAGTTAGCATGTTCAAAGTGAGCCAGCGGTAGCTTAGTTTGGCTCAGTGACTCAATTAAAGTGATGTGATCGTGTATCATGTGCATCAAAAGACCTGCACCTGTTGTTGTCTGTGTTTGTTTGTATGAGATGGACTGTGAGTTAGATCTGAGCACCAGAGCATCAATGATGGATATCAGTGATGCTCCAGCGTCGGAATAGACTACTCAAAAAAATCAACACACCACCCAGCCCAGGTCAAAAACTACAAACCAGTTTCACTCCTGACCTTCCTGTCTGAGCTACTTGAGCGAACTGTCTTTAACCAAGTCCCTGCTTTCCTCTCTGACAACAAACTGTATGACCACTCCCATGGTTTCTCAGACCATTGCTATGCTGATGATACCCAGCTCTTCCTGTCGTTCCCCCCCAGACGACCACACGGTCTCTGCCCACATCTCATCATGCCTGCAGACATCTCGGCATTGATGAAAAAACGCCACCTTCAGCTCAACCTCTCCAAGACTGAGCTCCTTGTCATCCCAGCCAGTCCCTCTATACAACAAGAAATCACCATCCAGCTTGAATCAGCTCAACTCCGCTAACTTGAACTTTGTTTTATGGCTCTCATCCAGACTGTTTTCTCCTCACTAGATCCTTGCTTGTGTTGTATTTACTCCCAGATGGATGTTGCTTTGGACAAGAGCGTCTGCTAAATGAAATCGTAGAATTGAATGGTTCAACATCTGGCTGAGACCAGAGGAGGGTGTTAGAGCAGCGTGGTGTCTGGGAATGTTCAGCTGTCCACATTCTTTTGGCCATACAGTGTATCACAGAAACATAAGAATAGATGAATGAGTCTCTTTGGGTTTTTTCTCTCAGTGAAAGGTGCAAAGCAGAAGGGGGAGGGGCTTCTGTCTCTAAACCACACCTCAAAGACTGTAGATGTCCCCGCCTCCCTGCCGACCCCGCCCCACAACAACCAGGAAGAGCTCAGGTGATTTTACAAAATTCAAAGTTTAGAAGGATAATTTAGTGGCCTTTTGGTCGCATCTTCTTCACCTTCTGTTGCACTGATATGTCTTTCCTCTGTGTGTTTTCCTCCTCAGGGTCCAGGACTCGCTGGAGCGCGACAGCCCGGATGGATTCATCCCATCGTCGTCTCCTGAGAGTGTGGCTGACATGGAGGTCAGCAGGTACCCCGACCTCTCCTTCATCAAACTAGAGCCGCCCTCGCCCTGCCCGTCACCCACATTACCCATCATGCCCTGTGCCTGGGGAAAAGGTCAGTCATCAGTGGGTGAAAAAACTCCCTATTTCCTGTTTTTCTAGAGGTTTGTGCTTCTTTCTTGCTTAGTGAGACCAGGATCACACAGTAACATCAGTTGGACGTGTCAAGTCCTTAAAGTTTTTCAAAATGCCCTTGAAAGTCTTGGAAAGGTTTGTCAGCTGTTAGAGCACAGCTTAAGGTGAAGTTTTGGACTTGAGTGAAACAAACATAACATATAACATATTTCTGTATTGTAAATAAATTAGACAGACCTAGAAGAAGTCTAGTCTAGACCTTGTCTATTTGAAAGGTTGCTGCTCACCTGCTGACACTGTCTGTGTGTGTTCAGGCTCTGCAGTGAAACAGGAAGTGAAGGCGGAGCCTAACATTCAGGGTCCATCCTCCTGCTCTAATACAGACCTGGTTACCATAGCGATAACCCTGAACCCCGTTGCAGCTCAGGTAAACACCACTCTCTCTCTCTTTGAATGCTGAGTCATCAGTAGCTCCTCCCTCCTGATGACATCACTGTGACTCTGTGTCTGCAGAACGTTGCAGGTGTGATGGCGGCGGTGGCGGAGCTGCTGCAGGTGCCTGTCCCTGCCGACTACCAGCTGAGCCGACCTGCTGGCCCCGAGCGCAGCTCTCTGGCCCTGCTGGCTGGAGTCCGTGTGCCACTGACGCAGGTACAACAAAATGTACTGCATGGATGTACAAGCACTGCATGTAAAGCCAGTACACGGCCCACAGGAAACTGTTTTAATGTGAAAGGCTGTCTGTCTGTCATGGCTGCTGTCAGCTGAGGGTCGCTCTGCTGCCCTCTGCTGGACACTAAAGTAGGACTGTTATTACATGAACATCTCAGCTGACTGCATCTCTTTTAGCCCTTTGTAGGGCACTCATTGAAACACTTTGAAATTCAAAAATGTAACCTTTGTTATTGGAGGGAATAAGAAAACTTTATTTCTGTTGTAGATTTTTTTGCAATTTTTCACTCTGGTAAATGGTACAGAAATGACCATAGTCACTTGCCCAATAAAGAGCTAAGATGTTAGAAATTTGGCAACAAAACAGAAATTTAATGATAGAAAAATGAAAAATTAGCTGTTTTTCTGTGTTAACTGTCTGAGCCTGAGCACAAGTTTCCAATGTCAGAAAACAGAGAGCTGGACTTTTTTTCGCATCTTTAGTTTAGTTTCTGAAGCCAGATGATGACAGACAGATGCCATGATATACTGACTGTGTTGTTTGATGTGTGTGCAGAGTTCAACAGGCAGCAGACAGCAGAGACCTCCACCTGCGGCTGGGAGCACCGGTGTGTACACACACACACACACACACACTTTCTCTGTCTTTCTTTCTATCATCTGTACTTGTTTGGTTGTTTTTCACTTTGTCTTTCTTGCCACTTTACCTGCTGCTCTTTCTCTCTGTTCTGCACCCTGACTTGTGATTGACAACTCTAAATTGTGTGTGTGTGTGTGTGTGTGTGTGTGTGTGTGTGTGTGTGTGTGTGTGTGTGTGTGTGTGTGTGTTCCCTACAGGCATCAGAATGGACAACATCCAACATGGTGGCTCTGCTGCTGCCAGGTCTCAGTGCTGCAGCTACTGCAAAGGCCTGCTTGGAAATGGAATCCGCATCGTCAAGGAGCTAAAACAGGTTGGACACAGAAGACCAATGTTTAGCACTGAGAGTCAAACGACATAGAGGGCAAACCTGAGATAACTGTGTGTGTGTTACAGGAGGGTCAGTCCAGACCAGGATCCAGCCTGGTCTTCTGCAGTCCAAACTGCTCTGCCCTCTACACGTCTCACCTGCAGAACAGAACAGCTGCACACAAGGTAAGAGATCAGATCAGATCATTAGTTATTGATCAGGAGCAGCTGCGTGTCCGTCATGATGATCAGACAATTTAAATCTGCAGATCCGCAGTGCGTCTCGTTGTCCTTCTGAGAGACATTCAAACAGAATGATCCAAATAGATCCTGACTTTTAGTTCAGAAACACGTCACCCCATAATGCAACCTGCATTGTTTAATTGTCAGATGATGTCATGGTGTGCAGTTGATGACATCACAGTGTCTGTCTGTCCATCTCAGGCTGCAGACCCCATCATGCTGTCTGATTCTGAGCGCCCCCCTCCCAGCAGGGTGCAGCACCAGTACACCAACAACATGTCCTCCATTGCTGTCCACTCCCTCCTCCACACTCCCTCTTCACCTCCCCCCACCTCCACCTCTTCCCCACCTCTCTCCTTCCCTCCTGCCTCCACCATCACCATGGAGACCAGGCCCCGCATGGACAGCCTAAAGGTGGGTGTTTACTGACTAAAGTAATAACTCATCAGCTGGTTGATTGATTAGATGATGGACTGACTGATTGGTTTACAGGTGAAGGTGAAGTTAAAGCCCCGCCCCCGTGCAGTCCCAGGTGGAGAGGACTTGCTGTCGTCTCGCCACCTGAAGAGGATGAAGAGTTGTCGCTGGAGGCGCTGGAATGTTAGCATCACGTTCAGCAGGTTAGCATCATGTTCAGGAGGTTAGCTTCACAGGAGGTTACCATCACGTTCAGGAGGTTAGCTTCACGTTCAGGAGGTTAGCATCACGTTCAGCAGGTTAGCATCACGTTCAGGAGGTTAGCTTCACGTTCAGGAGGTTAGCTTCACGTTCAGGAGGTTAGCTTCACAGGAGGTTAGCATCACGTTCAGGAGGTTAGCATCACGTTCAGGAGGTTAGCTTCACGTCCAGGAGGTTAGCTTCACAGGAGGTTAGCCTCACGTTCAGGAGGTTAGCCTCACGTTCAGGAGGTTAGCATCATGTTCAGGAGGTTAGCATCACGTTCAGGAGGTTAGCTTCATGTTCAGGAGGTTAGCATCACGTTCAGGAGGTTAGCATCACATTCAGGAGGTTAGCATCACGTTCAGGAGGTTAGCATCACGTTCAGGAGGTTAGCTTCATGTTCAGGAGGTTAGCATCACATTCAGGAGGTTAGCATCACGTTCAGGAGGTTAGCCTGTTAGCATTGTTGACTCTCTTTTTTTTACCCAGGGGCCCATGCATCCCCAATGAGGCGGTTGCCATGCCAACAGAGGAGGAAGTAGATGTGCTGTTGAAGGAGTTGGGGGCGTGCCTTCGTCCTGACCCCTTACCCAAAGACCAACGGAGGTGCTGCTTCTGTAACCAGCAGGGAGATGGCCAGACGGATGGACCAGCCAGACTGCTGAACCTGGATCTGGACCTGTGGGTGAGTGTACTGGACTCGGCTCAATTTCAGTCTGGACCAGCAGAGTCTCTGATGATCGTCTGGACCAGGAGAGCCAGATCTAGCTGAACAGAATCCGTTGAACCTGTCTGTCTCTCTGTGTGTCTCAGGTCCACCTGAACTGTGCCCTGTGGTCCAGCGAGGTCTATGAGACTCAGGCCGGCGCTCTGATCAATGTGGAACTGGCTCTGAGACGAGGTCTGACTCTGCGCTGCGCTCACTGTCAGCAGACAGGAGCCACGAGTGGCTGCAACCGTCTCCGATGCACCAACACCTACCACTTCACCTGCGCACTGCAGGCCCACTGCACCTTCTTCAAGGTACCACAGTCTGAAATACTGCACCGAAAACAGTAGAACAGAACTGACTCAAAGTTTGATTTGACACCATGAGGCAGGGACACAAACACACACCTGATCACATGTGAACACACACCTGCAGTGTTGTGTACACATGTACACACACAGCTGTATTCACAGACTGACCTGCCTGAGCGGAGGTGAACACACACTCTGCTCTGTCTCCTCCAGGATAAGACCATGCTCTGTCACCTCCATAAGCCCAGGACGGTTCCTCTCAGTGGGGACAGGTCATCCAGCTGCTCCCCCTCCTCCACACCTGGGCCGACCCCCGATCCCACTGCAATGGCGGCCTGCGACCCGTACGACTCCGAGTTGCGCTGCTTCGCCGTGTTTCGGCGGGTGTTTGTGCAGCGGGACGAGGCGCGGCAGATTGCCGCCGTGGTGCAGCGTGGCGAGCGGCAGCACACCTTTCGGGTGGGCAGCCTGCTGTTCCGCGGCATCGGCAGGCTCCTCCCACAGCAGATGAACGCCTTCCACAACAAGACTGCCATCTTCCCTGTCGGTTACCATGCCAATCGCATCTACTGGAGCATGCGCCACAGCAACAGGTGAGCCTCCGCCGACTCACTGTGCAGCTGAGATCAGAACATGTCGCCTGACTGGGTTCAAAACAAGTTCCTAACAGAGTTCACACACCAACAGACTAATGAATGAATTCAGAGCCGCAGAACTAAACACAGCTCTGAGGTCACATTACCTTCATCTGAAGTGTGTTAAAGACTGGCTTTGGCTGATGGAGCTCGTCTGCTGCTCGGCTCCTCTGGGTCTCAAACTGCAGTCAGCTTCAGCACATGCTGGTTTTCAGGGATTTGTAGCAAAACGGGTTGTTCCTCAGACCTCAGTGTTGCATTGATCCATCTCTGTTGAACACTGATGTCTTTGTTCCTGTCCAGACGCTGTAAGTACATGTGCTGCATTGAGGAGCAGGAGGGCCAGCCGCTGTTTAAAGTGAAGGTGGTGGAGAAGGGCTACGACGACCTCGTCCTGACCGGACCAACGCCCAAAGGTTAGATCACCTGTTTAAGGTCACTTGTAGAAACAGGAAGTGGACCTGTGTGTTCTGTGGTGGAACTACTCAGATCCTTTACTTTGGGAGGAGTAAAAAAACTGCTCTGTAGAAGTACTTTTTTTACCCACAGAGAAAGTGGAATCATTAAAGGTCCACTGACAGCAGGCATCAGAACGTCATCAACATCAGAACGATGCAACTGTGACAGAATCACCACATATGGAGAAACGTTGTTTGATGTGTCAAAGTACCTGCAGCTGCCAGTACTTGAGTCTCTGTGTCCACCTGTCTGTCTCCAGCCGTGTGGGACCAGATCCTGGAACCAGTCTCACAGATGAGAACCTCCAGTGGGACTCTGAAGCTGTTCCCAGTTTACCTGAAAGGAGAAGATCTGTTTGGTTTGACCACATCCGCAGTGACCCGGATCATCGAGTCTGTACGTACACACACACACACACACACACACACACACCATTCAAATCAGACTCAAACTGACTGTCTGTCTGTGTCTCTGTGTTTAGCTGCCAGGTGTGGAGACCTGTGAGCGCTACACCTTTCGTTATGGCAGGAACCCTCTCATGGAGTGGCCTCTGGCCTTCAACCCGTCTGGCTCAGCTCGCTCTGAACCCAAAGCCTGCCAGGCCAAGAGGTAAGTCGGCACACACGCACTCACTCGCTCGCTCGCTCTTATCTGTTGGACAGACACTCCTCCAGCTCTGTTCAGGTTCAGATTGTTGGTCACTGAAGTCAGGAACCATGGATTTAAGATACAGACCTGATCAGTTTGATGCTGGATTAGTTGCCATAATATCACAAACTGTATGTCAATAACATTAAA
Source organism: Centropyge bicolor (assembly GCA_037975185.1). Lineage (NCBI taxonomy): Eukaryota > Metazoa > Chordata > Actinopteri > Pomacanthidae > Centropyge > Centropyge bicolor. Next base: position 116,150 of record JBBMOC010000146.1, read on the forward strand.
TGTAATGTTAAGTGTTAGAACAAGTAGCAGTTGTAACAGGAGACTCTCTAATGGGAAGGAAGCGTCTCTAACGAAGGACCAGTGTTTAACAATGGGTTGAAGAAATCTTTGACATGTGTTGAAACAAGAAGCACAACTGGATTGAAAATGGACTTAAAGAGCAGAAGAGAGCTGCAAATAAAGAATCCCTCGATAATAAATCCATCAATAGGACTGCAGGAAGGATGGGAAGGAATCTTTGTTTCTGTTACAGTTAACAAAAACAAAGAAAAGAGAAACCAGGACTGGCACTCAGTCAGTCAGTGTGGGTCCTGCTTTGGATGAAATGTTGCTGCATCAGTTCTGTGACAGATGAGGATGGTTTTGAACTGTGTCTCTCTGGCTCAGACCAAACCTGTTGACCAGCATCGCTCCCAGATGTCAGGGCTCGGTGGGCTCCATCGTGGGCCTCGTGCCCGGTGTCATCTCTCTGTCTCCGGGTGAGTCTGTGGCCGGAGCTCACCAGGGCCGCCACTCCAAGTCGTCCCAGTACCGACGCATGAAGGCCGAGTGGAAGACCAACGTCTACCTGGCTCGATCTCGTATCCAGGTGAGACACCAGCACCACAGACTGAACACATGACTGCTGACTGAAGGCCTGCTCACTGATCAGCTAACTGTCTGTCTGTCTGTCTGTCTGTCTGCCTGTCTCTGTCTGTCTGACCGTCTGTCNCTGCCTGCCTGCCTGTCTGTCTGTCTGCCTGTCTGCCTGCCTGTCTGTCTGCCTGTCTGTCTGTCTGTCTGTGCGCAGGGTTTGGGTCTTTACGCTGCCAGAGACATAGAGAAATGCACCATGGTCATCGAGTACATCGGCACCATCATCAGGAGTGAAGTAGCCAATCGTAAGGAGAGGCTGTATGAGTCACAGGTAAGACACACTCATCAGAACTAATAATACAAGGATGTATTATACAGCGGAGTATCATCAGCGGGGCGGAGGATGTTTATTCCTGAACTGTGTGCAATCTGAGGGAGATGTGAAATGTGTAAAGAGAACAGGAGAAGGTCAAAACCAGAGCCCTGAGGTACTCCACATTCCACACCAGAATGTTTTGATGCAATTATTATTAGAAAGACACTGTTTTGTGTTTTTTTTTGTTTGTTTTTTTATATATTTATATATTTTTTTAAAATAGGAAAGATTTTAAAAGTTACCATGAACCTTCTCCTCAAATAACTGATTTTAACTGTGTGAGCCCTGAACCTGCAGTTCAAAACCACGTCAGCCTCAGCACACACACATTATACTGATGTCTGTCTGTGTGTGTGTGTGTGTGTGTGTGTGTGTGTGTGTGTGTGTGTGTGTGTGTGTGTGTGTGTGTGTAGAACCGTGGCGTGTACATGTTCCGGATCGACAATGACTTTGTGATCGATGCCACCATCACTGGAGGACCGGCCAGGTGAGACCTCTTCAAACTGGTTCAGACTGGTTTCAAATATCTGATTTTTTTGTTTTTGATTTGTGGAGCAGCGATGAATTATCTGAACTCAAAGGTCCACTTACTAGCTTTTTTCAACTTCCACCTCATCATAATGTTTCTTTGAGCAGTTGGTGCCTCTTCAGTCACATGATTATATTTATTTTTGTAAACATTATCACAGACATCGATGGCTGTAGAAACATACAGATCAAACACAGAACTAAAATAACAAGTAACAACAAGATGCAGCCTGAGTTTCTAATATGATGTAAAAGAACCTGCCCTCTGCCTGTGATTGACAGGTACATCAACCACTCGTGTTCTCCCAACTGCATCACAGAAGTGGTCACTGTGGAGAAGGAGAACAAGATCATCATCAGCTCCTGCAGACGGATCCAGAGAGGAGAAGAGGTACCACACCCACCCACCGACAGTCAGTCAGTCAGTCAGTCAGTCAGTCAGTGGAACCTGTTAGACAGAGACCTGATTCTGGCTCTGGTTTCATACATTTGATTTGAAACATTCTGTCTCAGTAAAGGAAGGAGCAACATGTTCAGTCAGATTCATGGAAAGAGCTGAAGACACCAGTTCACTCAGAGTCCACTGCCTGGTTCATGAGGACAGTGATGACAGGACTCACATGGATCTGATGTCTCTCTGTCTGTCTCTCTCAGCTGTCGTACGACTACAAGTTCGACCTGGAGGATGATCAACATAAGATCCCGTGTCACTGTGGAGCCGTCAACTGCCGCAAGTGGATGAACTGAACACACACACACACACACACACACACAAAGAGGCAGCTCTTTCTCTCTCTCTCGCTCGGTGCTGAAACTGGATGTCGATTACCCATCATCACTCTGTGGGCAGAGCTAAACTTCATATCAGAAGTCAATAGAATAATAATAATGATAATAATAATAATAATAATAATGATGATGATGATGATGGTGGGGGTGATTGACATGTAAGGAGGCAGGTTATATATCAGGGTGGGTGGGGCTACATCGAGATGACATGTGATTGACATATGAGGGGCGGGGCTTATGATGAGGCTGGTCCTCTGTGTATATTGAGTGTAAAAATGGCCACAGATGTAAATGTGACTGAAATAACAGAATGTGTCATCCTCAAAGGGAGATTTATTAACTTGCACTAAAAACACAGAAAACTACAAAAACAGAAATTCCCACAGAAACATACTTGATTCCTCTTCTTCCTCCTCCTTCTCTTCCTCCTCCTCCTTCCTGCTTTTGTTCATTTCCTGTAAAATAAGAGATTTTTTTCTTTTTGTATTTATTACTGAATGAAGCTATTTTCTAAACCCACGGTGAGTTCAAGGTCTGGAGTTGCAGCATGTAAATATCTGTATCATAAATTTAAAAGAAAAAATTTAGAAATCACTCCACCGAGAGCTACCTTAACATCCTCTTCCTCACCTTCATCACCTGCCGACCAGAGTGTTGTTCTGTTGGAGTTTTAAATAAAGTTTCACTGTTTCTGTTTCCTGTCCTGTCGCTGGAGGCGGTGCGTTCTGATTGGACAAAGACTGTGAACAGACTAAATGCTTCCTGAGTGTCGGGCAGGTTTCACTGCGGCCTTCATCTGAGTTCAGTGTCTTTGTGTTTTTTCACCCAGCGTTTTGGCTGCAGGCGTCTGTTTTTAGGTCTGTGTTTTTAGGTTTTTTTTGTTTTGTTCTTTTCACTTTGTGGAGTTCAGAGTCCTGCTGCCGTGTACATATGAGGTTTTATCAGGACTCTGCTGATGTACAGTTAGACGACATAAAGCCTTGTTTTTTCTTTGTTTGTTTGTTTTCTATTTTTGGATGTAAACAGAGTGATGATGATCATGATGATATTTCTGTTTTTTTGTTTTTGGGAAAAATGTGGAATCTGATTTAAAATCAAAATAAAATATTTTACATCTTGAAGAACCAACAGCTGCTCTGTGTCTGTGAAGAGCTTGTATCATATACATCATTCTGAAACACTCTGAACAATGAGTACATTTAGTACTCTTATATTGAGGCCAATACTTGTAACAGAGTATTTCTACACTGTGGTATTAGTACCTTTACTGCAGTAAATGATCTGAGTACTGGTTCCACCTCTGGTTGGGCGAGTTGTAAAAAGAGCGGCAGGTGACATCATGTCCTGGAGGTCCCAGGTCCCAGAAGCCTTTCAGTTTAGAGCGTCCTGCTTGTGTAGACACTGCAGTTCAACAGAAACAGAGAATTTAACTCTGGACATTTTGGACGATCTTCCCTCGATGTGTCCAACAGACAGTCCTGCTGTCTGTCTTTAAAGACTACCTTGCCTGTTGTCAGACCAGCAAAGTTCAGTCTGCAGGGTTTGAAAAGACAAAGCATCAGATGTGGCGTATGAAAGGGTTTCTGAATATTTAATTAAAAAAATATTGACATTTTGAAACTTGACATCTTCCTTCAACCAGGCGTTTGATTGTTTTATTGTGAAAGTAGCGGGCGGAAGTCACGTGCCTCGTGTTGCCGGACTTGATTTTTGTGGAGCAAACAAACCGTCCGTTTCTCCGCAGCTTCGTTCAGAACTGAACAGAAAATCCGTCTCGTTTTAACCGCAGCGGCGGACGGAGCTGCTGGAGGCCGGAGAACCGAAGAACCGTGAGTACAGTCCTGGTCCGAGTCCGGGTCCGAGAACCTGGTCCGAGTCCAGGTCTGGACTGGTCCATTTGTGTTTGAAGTTCAGACGTTTCACAGCTCCGATATAAAGAAATCCCACCAACATGAGTTCAGCTAACAGCTAAGCTAACGGGTTCCGTTATCGGACACGGTTTTGCTAACGCAGCTGAGCTCCTCCGATATTCTTCAAATATCAGAATCTCTTTTCAGTCCCGTTGTAGAAAATGAAGATTAAACGTGTTTCGGATCAGCAGATTTTCAAAATGTCTTTTTTTAATCCTTTAAGCAAAAAGCTCGGTTTCACTTCATTTAGAGAACGGATCCGAATCTCCCTTTAAAAACCTGCAGATTTCAGGCTCAGTTATGAAAATGCAGCGATGCAACAATCATGAATAATAATGTTTGACTGTCCTGAATCCGTCTGACGATCCTTTTTAAATCGGCACAAACTCACTGACTCTAATCCGCTGGGATCTAAAGTAGCATCAGTTTTCAGTTTGGCTTCACACGCGGCTGCTTCAGTGTTGCTCTGTGTAACAGGTGACTTTATTCTGAAAGGTGAAGAGAAGGAAAAACGGCTCCTCTGGATTTTGGATGAAAGTGAAACTGAAAAGAAAATCTAGCTAAAATATTTTTTGGTGACATTAACTGTGGAGCCTGTATTTGAAGGAGGCTCCACAGAATTTTGGGTGTTTAGTTCTGATGCAGACTGAAGCTCGTGTTCACTGGTCATGAGGAATCTGTAAAGTCAATGACTGACTTGTTGGCCTCAGAATTATTAACCAGTTCAGGAGAGACACCTGACACCTGCTCAGGTGTTTGCTGACATCAGCTGACAACCAGGCTGAGTTTATATATTATTGATTCCTGATCAATTCTAGTTTCCAGGTCTGATTCTTTGTTTGACTGGATCAGAAAGAGAAGCTCAAACTTTGTTTTCTGTACAAACTCACAGTAACTGCTGCTTTTTTTAAAGATCAAACCTGTTCCTGTTTAGACAGTTTAAACAGCTGATCACATATTTCACATCAAGTCAAGATTCATTTACTGTTTCTGAAACTTTTTTGCAAATTATTTATGTATGTAAACACAGTGGGAACAGAGAGCTCAGAGGTTCCTCCAGGTTCAGTTTGTTCAGGTTCTGCAGAGCAGCCTCAGAGTCTGTAAATGTTTGTCCTGCTGCTTCATCATGTCAGGGTCCAGGAGGACAGACGGGACAACCAGCATCACATGACATCACATGACATCACATGACATCACATGTGACATTTTTGTCCACATCCCATGGCACAGCCATAACCAGCATTAAGACACTGATCAGTAGATGTCAACAAGTTGTTCAGGGAGATGAAGGTGACGTCATGCTGTTCTGCTCATGGACAGCTGGGGGCAGTAACTCTCCACAAACAGTGTCAGTCCATGAAGAAGAACTGACAGTTTGAAACCAAGATTTGTAGGGAAAAGCAGAAGCTTGTGAATAAACACTAAAACAGTCTCTGTCTCTCTCTCTGTCTCTCTCTCTCTCTCTCCCTCCCTCTCCCTCCCTCTCTCTGTCTGTCTCTCTCTCTCTCCCTCCCTCTCTCTGTCTGTCTCTCTCTCTCTCCCTCCCTCTCTCTGTCTGTCTCTCTCTCT